>CAESWR010000204.1:311832-330294 GCA_903171835.1 Mullus surmuletus | reverse complement strand
TTTTGTGTGGACAATGAGCTTCAGACGCACGGAGAGCAAACACGGTGCCGGGGGCCACACAGAGTTTTATTCTATGTTCATATATATTGTGTTTTTGTCAGATTTCCCCTCAGCTCTGGCTTCTTCTTCTCGGTCTGTGCGGGTGAATCTGAGAACCTCCGTGACAAGATGCTGAAGGGTAAAGTGGTTTTCCTGTGACATTTAAATTCCGTGCCTGAAGTTTGGAGGAATGTCAGTGCTGCTCTGGAATAAAGAAGCGTGTGTAGCTTGAAGTCTTAACATGTCATTTTTCCTCGTCTTTCTGCCTATATTAACATTTTTACCAACTTTAAATGATTCAGTCTTTGTAAGCGGCTTCAGCCTGAAATATACATATACAAATATATATTTATATCAAATATTATTGATTTCAACCCTCTAAATGCCAGTTTGTTTATGTAACTCCACAGTATTTTAATTGAAAAAAGGGGTTAAAAAAAACAAGAACTCCAATAATTTCTATAAAATGCAATCCAAGGAGGATCCAATTATTCCTATTATTATCAGAGCCTCAGATGGTCAATGATTAGCAGCAACATGACATTTGAGGCATTCTTAATTTTTCTGCAGTCAAAATGGCTGGACAAAAACGTCCCAAGGGTGAAATGTGACTGATTAGTATTATTATCATTACTGGACGACTGTATTTGTCTGATCAGTATTATGGTTGCAATGTTAAACGATCCTGTTATAACAGCAGTGTAATATGATCTAATATAACACACATTTTCCTTCTTTTCTGTTCAATTCTGCCAAATTCTCTCTTCAGTGTGGTGATGTGGTTGAGAGACAGACAGACAGACAGGTGGACAGACAAACAGGTGGACAGGCGGGCAGACAGACAGGAGGGACAGGTGGACAGGCGGATAGACAGACAGACAGACAGACAGACAGACAGACAGACAGACAGACAGGAGGGACAGGCAGACAGACAGGTGGACAGACAAACAGGTGGACAGACAGGCAGACAGACAGACAGGCAGACAGACAGACAGGCAGACAGACAGGTGGACAGACACACAGGTGGACAGACAGGCAGACAGGCAGACAGACAGACAGGCAGACAGACAGGTGGACAGGTGGACAGGCACACAGACAGACAGACAGACAGACAGACAGACAGACAGGTGGACAGACAGACAGACAGAGTTCCCGGCGGCGTGCTGACCTCAGACTTGCACTGGGACCAGCTGCTGTATCTCCAGCTGTAGCAGGGCTTCACCAGGCAGGGCTTCCACTGCTCCATCTGGGTGGGACAGGGTCTGCCGTCGCCCTGGGGGGCCTGGATCACTGTCCGGCTCCTCCACAGCTTCCCTGCAGGACGGCCGACCGGGGAGAAGAGGAAAGAAGGGAATGACTTATTCATGAGGATGTCAAAGGGACCTGGGAAATCTGCCCTCTGCGTGTGTGTGAGAGCTGCTGCGAGCAGGGAGACGCTCGGGTCGGAGCGGGCCGAGGATGAAGGTGACCTCGAGGAGCTGAAGGGCTGGAGATGTCAGCAGTGCTCCGACCACAGCAGTGAGAAGTCTTAAAGTGTGTATCGCTCTCTTATCATGTCATACATGTTATTTTGGGTTGAAGTTTGGAGGAATGGAGAACTTATAAAGACCACAAAATAAACTCCAGAAAAGAGCTGTGAGAATAATGAATAACGTTTCCTATCGCGGCGCACATTCAAATTCATCGATATCCACATTAGAAATATCATTTTGAGTAAAGAATAAAAGGCTTCCCACTTGGATTCAATTTTTCTTTAAAATTAAGAGAGAAAAAAAATAATCTAAGAAGGCCGTGTGTCTTTGATTTGTGTTAAATACAGATGTGTTTATTTTTTGGGAGTTAAATTATGGGATGGACTGAGTTTGTGAATCTCTGTTGAGTTTTTAAAAGCACTGAACGGTAAAATAATAAAGGATTCCAATGCAGAAGGATTGAGATGATGAAGCAGAACAATGTAGAGTCAGTTTTCTTTTCTTTCCTCCTTTTCGTATTGCAGATAATCTGGGTTTTTTATTTTAAGACAATCCTTGGCTTCAGTCTCTTCCTTTTTCGGTGACAGAGTTTCTTACTGTGTTTTTGTTTGTTGTGTGAAACTGATTAGCGTAAACATGCATGATGATGTTTTGTCTATTGCATTCACTCACGTTAAATAGCAAATAATGTGACGTGACCCAAATAAACTATTCATTCATTCAAGTCTTGTGTTTCATCCAGTGTGAGTAACAAATTCTTCCACTCCAAACAAATATATTTACTGCGGTTTTTTTTCCTCCTCATCCCGCCCCCCCGTCTCCGTGTCACTGGATCTGATCTTCTGGCTGCAGTGATTGAGCACTTTGGCTTCGACCTCCTTAATCCAGGCTGCAGTTTTGCAAATGAATCAGATTAATGAATCAGTTTCCCTTCAGCCGTCGCTGAATATTCATCTGTCTTTGTTGTATCAACATGAAACCAGTGACGACTGAAGGACGAGTGGGGAGAGAGGGGGGGGGAGAAGGAGGGAGGGAGGAAGTGGGGAGGAGGGTGTGAGGGAGGGAGGGGGGAATGGGAGACAAGTGAAGGAGGAGGGAGAGAGGGGGAAAGGAGGAGGGAGGAAGGGAGAAGTTTTGAAGGAGAGAGGGAGGAGGGAGGGAGAGAAGGAGCAGGAAGGGGGGAGGTAGAGGGCGGTGAGAAGGAGGGTGTCAAGGAGGGAGGGGGGAATGAGGGAGGAGTGAAGGAGGGAGGGAGAGAGGACGGAGGAGGGAGAGACGGAGGGAGGGAGAGGGGAGGAAGGAGGAGGGAGAGAGGGAGAAAGGGAGAGAGGGAGGAGCCCTATTCCAAATTCATTCTGCATTTTAACAACGTGCCCGGGGAGCCTGTGTGTGTGTGTGTGAGTGTGTGTGTGTGTGTGTGTGTGTGTGTGTGTGTGTGTGTGTGTGCGTGTGTGTGTGTGTGCGTGTGTGAGACCGAACACTCAATTAAAGGGCGTCCCTGAAGGCGATGGGTGTGTATCTTTTTAACCACCGAGCCGACTATAAAACACACCAAACATCCAGCGACACACACTTCAAACAATGGAACCAAACACAAACGCAGATCAGCCAATAATCACAAGCCGAGGCGATCGATCACCTGCTGGCTCAGACAGACTGTTGTTTTCTGCTCTTTTTCAGGAGCAATCACGACCTAATTCCTGAAGTAAAGGTGGGATTAATTGCTGGAATGTTCGCTGCTGTTCTGCTGAGCTCTGTTCCTCATCTACATGTCGAGCAGCTCCAGGAACAAATCCCTGGGTGCCGTCTCGCAGGCAGCTCACAAGCTGTCACTTCATCTTCCAGCAAACATAACGAGATCGTGTGGAATTAAGGGGGATCTTCTCTTAAACAAAGACCCCCCCCACACACACACACACACACACACACACACGCACACACACACACGCACACACACAGGAGGAGTCTGGTGGTGCATATGTGAGACAACCTTTTCTCGCCGCCTCTAATTGGTCCAAATACAGTCTGATGTGCAGCCAGAGGTGTCAAGTTATGAAGTACAAATGCTTCGTAGTTATGTAGAAATTTGGTGTATCTATACTTTACTGAAGTCATCCTTTTGCAACAAACTTTTTACTTCTACACCGTTATCTGTACTTTCTGCTCCTTACATTCTAAAAATAACCTCTTACTGTCTCCTACTTTGCATTGTAGTAAAAAGCCTTCATTGTCAATGAGCATCAATGGGCTGAAACATGTTAATATAACATTATAGTCATGATGGTCTTTAGAAACATGTGTTTTTGGGGAGGTGGGCTCGTTAGTGCTCTGTAGGAGCCTGTGGGGGGCGCCGCATAAACTCTGCTCCTTAATGCCATTTTTCCCCCCTTACATTACTTTGACTTTGATACTTGAAGTAGTTTTGAAAGCAGTACTTTTACACCTTTACTTGCGTAAAAAGCTTGAATTGATGCTTCAACTTCTACACAAGTCTTTTTAAACCCGAGTATCCGTTCTTCTACTTGAGTAATGAATGGGGATGTTTTTTTGTCCAGACCACGTTTTATTTCTAAGCAATTTTGACTGCAGAAAAAAAATAAGAATGCCTTAAATTCAATGCTGCTGTTACTCATTGACCCATCTGAGGCTCGAATAATACAATTCTAAAAAATGTAATTGAACTAAAATCCCCTCAAAATAATTCATATTTGATGTTCAGGCGGAAGTTGATTAAAAAGATTGACTCATTTAAAATGGACATTTCTTTCTGTAATGTTATTTTGCCAGCAGTTTGTAGAGAGGGGATATTTTCCATGCTGAGGGTCGATCGAGAAGGTTTCTCTTAAGGAACTCCGAAGGGTTAATACTTTTGACACCTCTGCCATCACATATCGTTCCCGGTTCCTCCGGCGCGAGGATTCTGGCACCTCGTTGCGGCTCCTCGTTGCGGCTCCTCCCTCCAGGTCTTCGTGGAGGTTGGACACCAGGGAAAGTCTGGCCTGCGTCTGACAGCCAGTCGCCCTCCGCTCGCAAACGCATCCTGTCATCCATCTCACGCGCTGTCACATCCACTCACTCTTCATGGGACGACCATTTCCTCCACGTCTCAGTTCACATGCTTTTCTTCACTCTGGCGGTTTGACGGCCGCAGACATATTCTCCAATCATGGGCTCTGCCAGCGCCACTCTGGACGTCTGCTGGGTTCCAGCAGCTCGGGAGGTTTTACAGCCGCGTGGAGATTTATGCAAATGATCCCATCTCTTCTGGCAATGCGTTTGTCTAACTAACTCTAAGAGTTCCTTTAAAAATCACTTTCTCAATCGTCCCTCAGGAGGAAAAACCTCCCCTCCATAAAAACTGCTGTAAAAATAACATATTACATTTTTTTTTTACACTTTAAAGTCAATCTTTTTACTCAACTTCAGCCTGAAATATTTATATCAAATAATAATTATTCCAGGGGATTTTAACCCTCTAAATGCTAGTTTACGTAATTCCACAGCATTTTAATGGGAAAAAATGACAAAAACTCAAATAATTTCCAGAAAATACAATTTATCATTAGAGTCTCAAATGGGTCAAGGATTTAGCAGCAACATTGAATTTGAAGCATTCTTTGTTTCATATTTTTTTTCTTTTTCTGCAGTGAAAATGTCTTAAAAATAAAAAGTGGTCCGGACAAAAAACGTCCCCAGGAACTCATAAAGGTTAAAAATCCCGGCGGGACTTTTCTGGTCCTTGGGGACACTTGCAAACGTTTATACAGATAACCCCTAAGTAAGGTGACGTGGAGCAGGCGCGGCTCTGAGCAGGTATCTCATGTATCCGCGCTGAGCCCAGTCGATGCCGGGAAGCTTGACGTCGTGTCGAGCAGCTTTGCAAAAGAAAATCTCTCCCTCATCCCCGAGCTTAGAGCTTTAATCTTTCAGCGCTGACACCCTTGGGTCTTTAATAACTTTTTAACACGGGGTATTTTTATAATCTGATATACGAATTTAACCTTTTCATTCCATTCTTGTTCTTGCAGGTTTAGTATGAGCCTGTATTTTTACAACTTCCTGTGTATTCTATCGATTTTGAGGACTTCAGTGACACATTTTTGTCCAGATGTTTTTTGACCATTTCGAGGGTCAAAATCCCTAAAAATATTTGATATTTGATATGTAGCTTTCAGGCTGATTAACACAACTGACTCATTTAGCGTTGGAAATTATTAATATATATGATATTTTTGCAGCAGTGTTTTGAGAGGAGACGCTTTTTGTCCCCAGGAACTAATAAGAGAGTTTGCTATAAAAATCTGTCAGTGCAGATAAAATCAGAAAATTCAGTGTTGCTGCTAATCATTGATCATCATTTATGGAAATTATTTGAGTTTTTGGAATCTTTTTCAGTTAAAATACTGTAGTTACAAAAACAAAGGGGCCTTTAGGGGGTTAAATTCCGCCAAATAATTAATATCTTACATATATAGTTCAGGTTTAAGTTGATTAAAAAGACTATGACTACTGAGACTATGTTATTTTCACAGCAGTTTCTAGGGACGTTTGTCGCCCTGAGGGACGATTGAGAAAGCATTTCTCACGACCTCTTAAGGGAAATAAAATATTGATTTAATTGATTTCACATCATGGAATTTGATCGGTTGAAGACTTGAGCAGAGGAGTGTGTGCTCTTGAGATAAAAGAACGAAAGCTCAAATTCCCGACACCATCTCCAAGTGGATCACGGCCCCAAACATTCTACCCAGAGTTCCCGGCGACGTGTGGGTGTTAGTGGTCATGTGGCAAGAGATGCTCTCGCTTCCTGCCGGAGGAAACCAGATATCACCGTACGTTTCTCTTTGGGCGGGTAGTTGTTGGAAGGGGGGGGGGGGGGTTGGGAAAAACAGGGGCATGTGCCAGCTGTCAGTGTCAGTGTTTGGCTGGAGAACACACAGTCACACACAGGTTGGATACGCTCAGGAAAGAAAAAAACAAAACAGCTGTGGCTTCCTGCACCGCCTGATGGATAACAGCACCTTCCTGCTTCCAGGTACGATCGTTCCCATGAAAGCTAATCCGCCTCATTGCTATTCCTGGCTTTGTAACAGAAATCAACGCCTTCCAGGGAACAGCGTCCTCACATCCAGCCCGGAGATAGAATGGAATATTGAAAGAGAAGCAAGGGGGGCCGTCTCTGCCCCCTGACCCACCTGCTGTCCCACCACACTGAGGAAAAAAACCCCACTCGCCCGGGGACAGATTACCGTTACCGCAACATCTAAACCCTGTATTGGTTTCATATCTACTATCGGCTCTCGGCCCCTCCCGGCTGCTCTTGTGAAGGAGTCGTGGAGTGCAGAGTGCTCCCCGAGCCCCTCAGCACACACTCCTAATGGACCACCAATCAATGGCCCGATCCTATAGAATTACATGCAAGGACATTCTTATGCCTTTCTATCGGTTAAAGGCTGTGTTATGGTTACTTCTCACGTCATGAAGGATTCCTGGTTTCAGCCATTGTCCTGAGAGACACTGCCTCTCGCTGATGGTTGCAGAGCGATGAATCCCAATTCCATCCCTTAGTTTTGCGCGTTCACGAGGGGGTCTCCCAGTTCTCCTTTGGGTGGAGGGGTGGGGCTGAGGGGCGGGGCAAATAACCCCAGAACCAATGCCAACTGTCGCTATTGACGACGGCATGCTGACTGTTTGGTTTGTGACCTGTGACCCCTCAGCCCCGCCCCTCCACCAAAGGAGAAATGGGAGACCCCTACCCCTTATGTGAACGCGCAAAACTAAGGGCTAGAATTGGGATTCAGCATGACTCCATGCTCCAGTGCAGAGACTCATATTAACACACATTGTTAATGGATGACCTCTCATCCTGGGGAGTGGGTTTATCAGTGGCACTGTGACCTTTGTTGTGTTGGTCTGGACTAAGCTAACGCTGGCTGGCAGATTTTCTGAACAGCTGACACAAAGGTAATGTGAAGCAAAGCGGTATAAACTGTCCTCAATGTATGTTGACCTCCAGAGCTCAAAGTATGTCACTGTGATGTCACAGAATAATCCTTGACCCAGGAAACCACACACGGTACTTATCTTACATTTCATTGTCAAATGATCCTGATAAAGGAGTGCTCGAGTGCAACCTTTAACATTGACTATTGATTTAGGTTGTTGGCAAATACAGTGTGCAGTCAGTCGGTATGTCAACTACTTGAGTTGAGAGACATTATGGAAATGATTCCATTGGACGTAAACCGGCTTGAACCGACATTCCTTCAGCAGTCACTATCTCGCTACCATGCATTGTGGCTCAGTGTGGCTCAGCAAACCGCCGTCCTACAGAGTGACGATCACGCAACAAATACTCTGATACGATGATATGGATGCATCGCCGCTGCTTAGAGAGCAGCAGCTGCAGATTTTTCTCATAATGGGATGGAGGGCATTAACCTATTTTTTCCCATTTTTCCCATTCTTAAATGACAGTTAATCCTCTTATACTGCATTTGTAACATCTGTATTTTTCTATAAATTGAATATGTTACATTGAAAAAAAGGATATGACCAAAGTACAGCATCTGACAGGAGCAGCAAGTCACTTCCACTCATCATTATCTTTATGCTTTAAAAGGATAGTTGGAATTTTCTTCATGAAGGTGTATGAGCTCCTCACCATCAGTGTGGTTCCTCAGCAGTGACTTTTCCACCACTGCGTCCTGTGAGCCGAGTTCTAGCCCGGTTTCGGTGTTGCAGAAAGTAGTTCCGTCTAGTTGCTGGAGTCACACGGATAAAGCACTTGACTCCAAACAACACCATGCGTTCAAAAGAGTAATCCATTCGCATCATAAATTCTTGGCCACAAGAAAGTCTGACCTCGCAATCACCCTGCGCTATTTTCCCTCCCTTCGTATCACTGCGCGCACCATCATCAGCTGTTCCATGGCGTTTACATGCTTGGATGGAGAGCGCTGTGAGATGTCTTCTCTCAGGTCGCAGCAGTCTCCTTCCGCTCCTTCAGCTGGTGGGAAGGTGCGCGCAGTGATACGAAGGATAGTGAGAAATAGTGCCGGGTGATTGCGAGGTTGGACTTTTTGCGGCCAAGAATTCGTAATGCATGTTGTTTTTTGGAGCAAAACGGTTTATCCGTGTGACCCCAGCAACTAGACGGAACTACTTTCTGCAACAGCGAAATCGGGCTGGAACTCGGCTCACAGACTCCTCAACTATCCCTTTAACTATTATTAAAAAGGGTACAGAGATGGTCTCCCACCTTCTGCGCTGTTATCAGCACAAATGATGTCCCCATATGATCAAATCCGCCATCCACCCTGATATCTCTCTATAACCTGAGTACTACGAGTAGGTACTTCTACTGTCCTCCGTTGGGTTCAGAGTAAAAAGAAAATATGGCTAAATGGCAGAACTTCTGATAAGGCTCTTCTGAAGGCTTCTTTCTATAAAAGAGGCTTATCTTGCATCGCCAATAGGAAACAGGGGGCCGACCAGAGGTCCCCTCCCCCTCTGTAAAGAGCCACTTGCTGCGCACTGAGTGGGTTTATTGATACTTCCAAGTCCAAGTTGGGTTGCAAGTCTTTTTACATTCTGTCGAATCGGATTGGAAGTGATCAAATTCACAACTTCACACCTCTGCAAATGATGTTGTATAACTAACAAACGGAGAGAATGCGATGCTGTTACCTTGGAGCCCGCACGTGTGGGTGCACTCAGACCACGGCGACCAGTCGGACAGCTGGCAGTTGACTGGACACTCGACAACACAGGACGCGTTCATCTGCCACTTCCTCTCCAGGCCAAGCTGCAAGAGACACGTCAGTGAGTGCAACCGTTGAGTTCAATGCAGCCGCTTTGAAAACACAACGCGCCACTCGACCCACCTCTTTACAGAAGTTGAGGTCAACGGATTTCCCATCGCTGCGAACGCAGTCCAGCATTCGGGTTTTAATGCCGTTTCCACACACGGCTCGGTCGCTCAGCTGGCAGGTGCTCCAATCTGCAGGGACACGTCAGTGAAAACCACGCAGCAGAGCTTCAGGCTTCAGCGTCAGGCTTCAGCGTCAGGCTTCAGCGTCAGGCTTCAGCGTCAGGCACGAGTCTCACCGGTGATGTTGTAGGAGTAGTGGAAGCAGTTGCTGTTGAGTCTGCAGGGCTCCGTCTCCGTGGTGGGGGGGCACTCTTTGCTGGGGCCGGGCTGGCGGAGGGGCTCGGCGCTCCTCTCCCTGCTGGTGTTCCCGCTGCATGGCTGAGGAGCACAGGAGAGCGTGATGCAAGATCCTTCATATCACTGATGAAAGTATGTGTGTAAAAACATGTTTTGGCGAGGAAAATAATGAGGTCACTCGCCATTGGCAGGCTTGTGACAAATGCAGACTTCGGATAATATGTTTTATATCAATGGTCCTCAACCTTCCTCGTACAGGGACCGTTTTCATAAATTCAAAGCTTTCTGTGCAATCCGAACATACAACATACTTTGCCAGAGCCGAAGGCGGCAACGCACTCTGTCAGAGTGTGTGTGCATGTGTGTGTGGCCCCGCCTCCCTGCTCTCCTCACTGGCGGTGTGGTGGTCCATAGCGAAAGTATCTCACACACAGACTGATACGTGACAATAACTTCCATCTTGCAAAAACTCAATCGCCATTGGCCTTTAAATAAAAAAAATAAATAAAATAAAACTAGTTTTGTCTTTGCGGCCCAGTGCCAAATGACCCACAGACCGGTACCAGTCGGGGTCCATGGGTTGGGGACCACTGATTTTGTATGGTTGTTCTTTGCAGACTGACAGAGTTGACATGTTTAGTTCACATTTTGTTTGATGTTTGTGTTCAATGACATGAAATCGGTTATAACTCTAATGGTGCCGATAGTATCAGAAATACATGTTATGATTCTTTCAACAGTATTTGAAACCTTCACTTATGTCATTCCTTACTAAGAAAAATTCACTGGGCAATTATCTTTATGCTGTTCAGTGTACAGAAAATGTGTTAAATGTAAAATGTTATACCCTGTGGAAAAGAAACATTGACGACGCAACACATTTGACTTTCTGTTGCCGCAAATATCTCAACTAAAGCCGATGAGGGAGATGAATTAGTCAGCGCACTCCCACCTCGGTTTCTGTTCGACCTCATCAAAGTGAAGACGCAGCTCCTGTTGTGTAACGACAACAGTCCTGTGTGACCGACTAAAATTATGCCATCAATATTTCACTCTTTTTGCACTTGAACTTCAAAGGAGGGAAAAGATACTAAAACACTTGAGTCAGATCTCCTGAGGAGGAGGAGGAGGAGGAGCGGCGGCGTTCCAGCCGACACCACCAGCTCAGAGAGGCTCCCATTATTTCATCACAATTGTTCTTTGGCTCCATCCAGTTTCCTCAAGCTCAGCACTCAGAGAGGACGAGGGCTAAGTTCCTTAAAGCTCCTGAAAAAAACGTTCACAATCGTCCCTCAGGATGAAAAACCTCCCCTTTCTATAAACTGTTGTGAAAATAAAATACTGTATATTCAATTATTTTTCCACTTTAAGTAAGTCAGTCTTTTTTTCATCTTCAGCCTGAAATATATATATATATATATATATATATATATATATATAGATATATATATATATATACATATATATATATCAAATATTAATTATTCTATTATTATTCTAACTCCACAGTATCTTAATTGAAAAACATTAGAGAAACTCAAATAATTTCCATAAAATACAATTCAGGGAGGATTTTATTATCATTATTATCATTATCATCATAATTATCATTATTATCATTAGTAGTAGTAGTAGTATTATAGCCTCGAATAGGTCCATGATTAATATCAATATTGAATTAGAGGCATTGTTATTTTTTCTGTAGTCAAAATGGCTTAAAAATAAAATTCAAATAAAAAAGTGGTCTGGACAAAAAACGTCCCCAGGAACTCGTCAGGGTTAAATTTGGACACCACCTCAGAGACACAATTACGTTTACATAAATGGACGTGACAGGTTGGTTTCCAGGCAACGGAATCAAACGTGGATTTCTTCTGCGTGGGCTCTAAGCTTGGCACACACGGGACGATTTTCTAATCTTGTCCGATTTCGGAAAACATGGGAGGCTGCTAATGATGTTTCGTTTCGTGCCCACTTTGTAAAGAAAGGAGGGGACGTTCTCACCAGTGGGCAGGGGCTCCAAGCCCCCCAGTCCGATAGCACACAGTCCTCGGGGCAGGGCAGCCGGCTGTTCCGGGCCCCCACTGGCATCTCCTCAGGGTCACACAGGTAGTCCTCCACCTGCTCCGAGGGTCCGTCGATGGTGTTCAGCATGCAGCTGCCGCACACAAATTTAGCGTGAGTAAGAACAGACCCCTTTAAACGGAGTCATCAAGTGCTGCCAGGTGTGTGTCAGTCACAGGTGTGTGACTGGCGTGATCCTTACAAGTTGTACCTTGTTGTAAAGGTGACTAATCCGGCTTTCCAACGGTATAAAATACACCAATACACCAATTGCTATTATTAAAGGGGAGAAATGATTGAGTGAAATAACGTTTCTAAACTTTCTTTGAGAGATTTCAGTACGTTTTGGAGGCGTTACCCACACGTTTAGCTGTGTTGCTCACTTTCGTAACAAGTTGTACCTCGTTGTAAAGGTGACTAATCAGGCTTTCAAACAGTATAAAACACAGCACCCAATGGTATATTAGAGGGGGGAAATTAGTGACTGAAATAACGTTTCCCAACCTTGTTTGAGGGATTTAGGGACATTTTTGGGGGGTGTTACCCACACATTTAGCTGTGTTGCTCATTCCACGAATGCGCAATCCTTACAAGTTGTACTTTGTTGTAAAGGTGACTAATTCGGCTTTCCAACGGTATAAAATACAACACCAATTGGTATATTTAAGTTTTACCTCGTTTTAAAGGTTACTAATAAAGCCTTCCAATGGTTTAAAATACAAAATGAATTGGTATCATTAAAGGTGAGAAATGATTGACTGAAATAAGGTTTCCAAACTTTTTTCGAGTTTTGAGTTTATTAATAGAAGAGAAAGTAAAATCTGAAATCCATGCTTCAGGGTTTCAGCGGGAGGAGCTTTCCATCAGTCTCCACTGTCTGTGCTTTATTGACAGGCCCCTGGAACATTCTACTGGACATGCTGTATCATCTATAAATCAATTTTTTATTTTCGAGATTCAGAAGTTTTTTGCCAGCAAGTCCGCAGTTTTCCAAACCGAGGACTTCGGCCATCAGTCATCAGCAGTGGTTGGATGTGCGGTCTGATATTTGATTGTAAAGAGTATAGAGAGAATCAGAGATGACTATGGGCTGCTCAGGAGACTTAAAGAAGAGTACGTCTCAGTCACAGGCAGCCAGGGTGACCTCAGATCCAAATAAACCCCAACCACACAAAGAATGATACGGCTGAAAACGTTAAAAGGGGAAAAAAAGGCAGTTGTCATCTTGTCACTTATCAACAACACAATTATTCTATTAGTTATTTGTTTTCCTTTGTTTCAATTTCAAGGTGTTATGGATGATCTTACCGGACTTTCCTGGTCTGAACACCTTCACCGCAGTTATCCTTCAAATCTACGTTGCTGACCTTCCACACACTCCAGGGCTCTGCCAGCCAAATGTACTGCCCACAGTCGCTGAGGCAGGGGACCACCTCATACACCTTACACACACACACACACACACACACACACACACAGAGTTAACCAATGGCAAAAGTGGTATAACATAGGAAGGGGTATATCCCATTGAAACGCATTGAAACATCAGGTTCATATCAAAACAAAACGATGCTGTTCGATATGTATTTACATTCACGGAACATTAACTCTGAAATCTAGATTGGATTAAAGGGCACATTGGAAAAAATAAGGACTTACTTGTGCCTGCGCATGGAATCCAATCAACATAGAGGAGGAGAGAAAAAACCAACAGAATATTTATTTGAATTCATATATTCATGAATTTGAATATTATCTTATTTTTGCAAACATTGTACATTAATGATACATTTATTAAATACTAAGGACCTAAACTTTAAAACGGACTCCTGACCTGGTTGACATGGTCCAGTTTGGGGCATGGTCTCCCACCATTGTAGGGTTTCTCTCTGAGCCATTTGGAGCGAACTTTGACCCCGCTGCCACATGACTTGCTGCAACGTGACCAGTTGGACCACTCACTCAGTTTGCAGTCAGATGGACATGGGATGATACAGGCCTCCTCGATGTAACCTGAACCAGACACATCGGGAGAGGAAAAAAATAAAACATATCATTTTATTTAGCATGATGAAATGAAAGAACACTCTTGTGTTTGTGGCTCAGCATCCAAGAAGAAGGGTGTTCTAGATAGAAATCACATGAACAAAGCTGTTGGACGTGAGTCAGCATTTCCAGTCAAAAATGGTGCACTCATGTGTTAGTAGCAGTTCTGTCTGCCCTCTTGGATGGTTAAAATATGATAAACCGTAAACTCTTGGCTGGCAAAAATGCAAATTTAAGTGCCTTTTCCATTGTCGAAACGCACTAAAGTGCTATCTTTGGAGACAAAAACGCACACTAAAGTCCCCTCCCCCGGTTAGTAAAACACACTAGCACAAGTGCCTTCTTGGGTGTAAAAAACACACTCAACCTTTGGGTGGTTAAAACAAAATAAACTGCCTTCTTGGATGGTTAAAATATGATAAACTGCCCACTTGGGTGGCAAAAATGAATTCAAGTGCCCTCCTCATTGGCAAAGCACAATAAACTGCCCTCTTTGGAGGCAAAAAAGTGCACTAAAGTAACAACACTGAATTGCCCTCTTGGGTAGAAAAAACACACTAAACTGTCCTCCTGGGAGGTTAAAACGTAATATAATTCCCTCTTTGGTGGAAAAAACAATCCTAATGCCCTCTTGAGTAGTTAAAACATAATAACGCGCCTCTTAAAACGCATGTTTAAGTGCCCTTCTCATTGGCAAAACAACCTAAACTGCCCTGTTTGGTGGCAAAAATGCCCCCTGGTTGGCAAAACACACTAAACTGCTCTCTTGGGTAGAAAAGACACAAGAAACTGCCCTCTTAAAGTGAATATATGAATATAAGCCCTACTTGATCTGAATAAAGTTCTGAGTTCCGTACACTCATGGCCACCATCCCTGCCATTAATCACAAACCGCTCCCCAGTGTTGAAAGGATAATCCTTCAAGTCTCGCTGCAAATCCGTTCCCGTCTCCGGCCGGACAGACACCTAGCATGGCTGCTGTTTGGACGTACCCTGGGGTCAGTGTCAGCACGGCCCAGCAGACAATCCCTGTGTTGTTCACACAATACTCTGTGGAACCAAAGACCCAATCACACACTACAAACCCAGAGGGAACAGGCGCCTGCTCCCACTCCAGTTTCTTCTCGCCGTTACAGCCAGTTACCATCAGGCCACCCCATACTGGGACTAAAGCTTTGACTGGAGAAAGAGATGGCTTTCTCGTTGAGCAAACCCAGACATGCTCATTCCCTCAGTCCTTTGATGTGTTCAATGTTTTCCCAGAGCTCAGATGCAGAGTACAACAGCACTGTGATTCTTAATTCCCTTTCTCTCTCTGCTGGCTGTGGTATGCTAATGAACATCCAGGAGGCCTGACAGATTTGGGCTGCTGGCAGATAGAGCCTTGAGTTACCCTGATTGATTGTTAAACCTTCACTGGAGGCTCGATGAAAGGGCTCACTGGTAACTGATTCTGAGCTCGGCCAATTGCTGAAAAAAAGACAACAAATATATGGACAAGACTTTTTGTCAAAGAACTACAGAGGTCTGTCTTACCAATTTCAGTCACTCACAGCGTTCAAAGTCGTCAGCCAACTACCAATAAAGACTGCCTTGATTTACTTCTCTTCTGCTCTGGTTAAGGTTAGAGCTGTCAAAAGTATTCACATTCAAGGTAGAAGTATATATATGTTATAAATACTAGTGTTTAAAAAGACTTCTGCAGAATTTGAAGTGTCAACTCAAGCTTTTTACTCAAGTAAAAGTGTATAAGTACTGGTTTCAAAGCTACTTATAGTACAAAGGCCTATAGTGCACTACCCCACCTCCCCAAAAACACATTTCTCAATGCCAAAATTACTATAATGTTACCATATGTGTACTACTGAGCTCTGACATGTGTTTCATGGAGCAGAAGATATAACTAGCTGTCTATAAGTATTGTAATGATGCTGAGTCACAATGACCCTGGTAAGGTACATCTGTCTATACACAGTAAGTAGGAGTAATGAGGCTATCTATAAAATGTAAGGCGTAGAATCGTGTGTGAAAATGTAGGCTAAGGAATAGAAGTAAAAAGTTGGCTGAAAAAAATGCCAGCTAAACTAATGCAGAGTCAGCCTTTATGGGTTTATAGTACCATCTGAAATGCAGTTTGAAGCCAAAAGAAAATGAAGTACAAGCTAACTTTTCTTCGTGTGTACTTGGAAAATCTACTGCTGATATGTGGTCTGAGATCAGGGTGGTGTTATGTTCCCACCACACTACAAAGTGTTGCTCTGAAACAACCTGCTGGGACTGTGGAATCACCTCTTCCCGAAACCATGATTCTTTTGTTGTCTTATTCAGTGTAGTTTTTTTTCTGTATATCCTACCACTTATTCAGGGGTGTTTAAAACTCACCATGACTGTTGCAGCGGGAGGTCTCCACGATGCGGCTGTCCTGGTCGTAGCACACCATGGCCTGGTAGCGGTATCCTTGACCACACTCCTTTATA
The DNA here is from genome assembly GCA_903171835.1 of Mullus surmuletus. Classification (NCBI taxonomy): domain Eukaryota; kingdom Metazoa; phylum Chordata; class Actinopteri; order Syngnathiformes; family Mullidae; genus Mullus; species Mullus surmuletus. The sequence goes on along the minus strand of CAESWR010000204.1, from coordinate 314,026 downwards.
TCACCCTGGACTTTCATGCCCAGCTGGCCCTCCAAGCGGCCGCCCTCGGGCAGAACGCAGTCTGACCAGTTGCCCACTGGCTGCGCGTTGTATTTGTTGCATGGGCAGTACTGGGTTTCGCTCAGGGGATACATCTGGTGGTTTTTACACTGGTCTCGCTTTTTGCTCTTCCCTGCAAATACATATCTTAATGAATAAACCTGACTGGTGTGTGTCCAAAATTTGGAGCGCTCTCGGACAACAACCCACTCACCCACTAGCATCCTCTTGCGGGTCCTGACACCCACACAGTCGGCCGTGCAGGAGGAGAACTTAGTCCAGCTGCTGAGTTGACAGTCTTCCTGGCAGGGCAGCTGGCAGGGCTGGGTTAGAGGTGGCATGGAACTGGCAAACTTCAGACAGGCCTCCACGTCCGCCTGTCCGCCATCTTGCTTCCGGCATGAGACAGCTACCAGAGGGAAGGATCATGGAGTTATGGGTTGATTACCCTGGCGAATACTTGCTCAGTAGGCCCAGACTGAGAAGGTAGAGCCAGTTCAGTGCCTTGCTAAAGAACCCTCAACTATAATGAGTTGCACATTTGTGAACTGGACTCCTTCTGGTGGCATTTTAGTTGTTCACAGTATGAGCTCATTGTTGTGGCCGTACCTTAAAGCACCTTTACTACTTGACAGGTACTCAAAGCACTCCCCATAGTACATGACCTCATTCTCCTACTCAGTTCATGGTTCAGTGTCTTTCCCAAAGACTCTTCCACATGGACTCTGCAGGCCAGGGGATCGAACCGGTTACCAAGTTCACAGTGTCCACTCCAGCTACCTGCTGAAACTCAATGCTCATTGCTGTCTTTGAACTTCTAGAATTGTATATTTAGCACCTGTAAATCTGAGGCCTCTAAGTTCCAACAGGATCCTGTTCCTGGAGGGTCCCGCATTAAAATGGTAATACAGACTCAACTAATTCCATGTGAGATCCTCTTGCTTGACACTATTTCATTACAGCCAGCACATTTCACTGCACATTTCCTCAAAAAGATCAATCCGAGGGAAATGCAAGTCATTGTGTAAAGGGCTGTGAACCCAGAGTTGTATTTCATTCGGATTGTTGGAAGCAACCTGAGAAAATCGCTCAGCTGTGATGGTGTGTGTGTTAGTGTGTGGAGCTTTGCATGGCCTGACTATGTGCCTATGCAGAGTCTGGGTCTGCAGGAAGTCAAAAAAAAATTTCAATTTAAGAGTGACCAATGAGTTTTCTCATGGGGGTGTTAGAATCTGACCGATACTCCGGCATGTGGAACAGAACTTCAGGAACTGGTCAGGGACTCTGGGTCACTGTGACCCCACATTGTTTTGTACTCCACACTGAAGGTATTTTCTCTCTTTCAGTTGTCTTCTGGCTATCAGTTCTTTAGCTACGCGCCTGAACAACAACACACACACCTGGTGTTTCTATACGCCATTACTATTCAAGACAAAATAGAACGGTCAAAGTAATACACGATTGTGCGTCACAGATAACTGCACCTGGGCAGGACCAGCCCACGAAGACCATGAAATGTCCATAAGAATGTTGTTTTCCCATGTATCGGTGCACATTCCTGGCTGAGATCCTGTACGGCACTTGCCTTTTGAGTCCAGCGCTGCATTTGGTTTACCTGTGACCAGATCCAGATTACAGAATAAACTCTTTTTCTTTCTAACTGAGATCCTCTCTGACTGATTCTTGAGCAGCTAACAAAAGAACCGACCAATTTGGTGCCGAAACCCGGGATTGGCTGACTCCGAGGCTGAGTCCGGAGTGAGGACCACCGGAGCCGATTGAAGGACGCTCTTATCAGACAATTTCTAGTTGCCACAAAGAAAAAGGTGAGGCAGAAGACCTGTTTAATCTAAAAATTCTGCACATTGGGCACTCTAACCTTAAAATTGTCTGAATGAGATTGCTCTTCGATCCCAAAAAGAAGGAAAAGGAAAATAAGAAAATTGGGCAAAAATGTTTTTTCTCCCCTTCATACTTGTCTTGTTTGGAATATATATTGTCTGGATAAAAGGTCATATGTAAAGTGTCATTTCATTTAATATGTTGCGGGGAAAGTAACTTGTTTTTTTCGCCCACAGGCTCGAGGAGTTGTAAGTATATACTGGGGAAAGTAACTTAGTTTTTTCGCCCGGAGCCTCGAGGAGTTGTAAATATA
>CAESWR010000204.1:258777-269491 GCA_903171835.1 Mullus surmuletus | reverse complement strand
CTCCTTCCTTCCTTCCCCCTGCCCGCCCCCCCCCCATCCTTTCCTCTACATTGGACTAAATGAACGGCTGGATCTCAGGAAGTTAAAATCTGCTGTTACTTCATTTTATCTCACCTTTGTTTGACCAGTTTAAACCAGCTGAGATCAAAGAGCTCTCAGAGATAGAACTAGAAGAACCTGCAGCACTGCCTGAGTGTCGGACTTGGTCTGTGAGATGATGCACGTGAGCACTCACACAATGCAGGGCGGCACGGCGTCTCCCTGAGGGCTGCAAGGCTCCGCCTCCAGCAGCTCCGGGCAGTCGGCGCCTCCTCCGATGGGGAACTGGCTCGCCTTGCGGCTGCGCGTCCTCTCGCCCTTTGGCCCGTTGGGGTCGTAGCACTCCTTGGAGCACGCCGACCACTCGGACCATTCAGTGACATCACAGTCTTTGGTCATCACGCAGGCCTGGTAGGTCACCGGCAGGGACTCCTGGGAGCACAGGCTGGGCGGGGGGGGGGGTTACATACATGTTGCATGAAACAAAGAATAGTTGCACATTACGCTGGTTTGGAGTAAATAAAGGAGGCCACATCAATGTGTTGAATGGCTTCCTGCCAAAAAGTGGAAGGCCTCGTCAAAGAGACAAAGAGACCGACAACATGTAAACGACGGCTATGCAAGTTTTTTTTAAATAAACACATGAAAATAGGATTAAAATCGGACAATCCGAGACATTGTTTCAGTCGCAGCCCACACTTTCCATTACTGCAATAAAGGACTCGGGACCGCTTGAGTCAATTCCAAGTATTATATATATCGTGCTGATTCAAAGCTCCCTGGGAGGCAACGGAAAACTACGGAAGCCCTTTGAGGACATGATTGAACTTTTTTTTAAAACAACTTTTTCTCATGATAACAACTTATTTTTCATGTCATCTTGAGATAAATTTTGTCAAGACAACATTTTTTTAATCTCTAACAAAGATAGTTATCTTGTAATTATTGTAGTAATTGTTGTAATTACCTGGTAATAACACGGAACATAAACTACAGACAGAGCTCAGATGCAGCAGGTAGCAGATCCTCCATCGCAGCCTTCAAGACCTACAACAACTTAACGCTAAGTTACATGACTACAAGTTTCATTCATTAGTTATCTCGAGATAACCAAGTTCGATTTGTCGAGTTGGCGTAATAAATCAATCTGTAATCACGAGATAACAACACAAAATGAACTCGTTATCTCAGGAAAACAAGCTTCATTTTCTCAAGATAACGAGAAAGCTGTTGTTGTCATGAAGACTGATAAAAGCTGTTGAATCGTGTCCTCTTAGGGCTTCCGTCGAAAACACAGAGGTATAAATTTTCCGGACGATTCTTCGTGGAGCAGCTTTTTAAGAAAGCAGATTGAGAAAACGTGTGAAGAAGTTCCAGAGGGGGGAAACGCTGCTGCACATCACGCACTTCCTTCCCTTTGTCGGCTAATGTGATAAACTGAGACCAAAACAACCTCAATCCTCTTTCACGCAATTTGCTTTTTCTACCCTTCTAAGCTTTTCGCAGCACAGTCGTCCTGGGGAGCAGACGGGCGGGAGGCGGCTCTCCTCCACAAACACTCTTCCAAAGACGGAGTGAGGAGGACGGGCAGCACATCAGCGCCGTGATGGATGCTGCTCAGTGGCCTCCATTGGAGGCGAGCGGGCGGCGGCCGACAGAATGAGGCCACTCAGCCCCTCGCAAAGACCGCCGCCCTCGCACAGCACATGGACACTGACCTCACTGGAGGGAAAGAATCGGAGCTGGGCGTCTTACCGAGCGAGTGAAGGGAAGAGCGAACCAACCGGAAGTGGACCAGTAAGGAAAATGATGTGTGGAAATCGCTAATTGAAAAAGACAGGGAGTCCATTCGTGACCTTTAGCCGCGTTACTGGAACCCTGAGTGTCAGCAGTGTGAATTAGTTACACACACACACACACACACACACACACACTCTCTTTCTCTCTCTACTGGTTCAATGTAATTAACAATAGAATTTTCCCAATAAGTTATGAGTTAATCCTCAAGAGTTCCAGGGGACGTTTTTTTGTCCAGATGTTTTTTGACCATTTAAAGGGTCAAAATCCCTAAACAATATTTAATATTTGATATGTATCTTTCAGGCTGAAGCTGATTAACACGACTGACTCATTTAAAGTTGGAAAAAATATCAATATATGATATTTTTACAGCAGTCTTTTGGAAGGAGACACTTTTTGTCCCCAGGAACTAATAAGAAAGTTTTCTATAAAAATCATAATTATATGGTCATAATAACAATCGAATCATTCTTGAATTTCATTTTAATGGAAATTATTTGTGCCAGTTACGTGAACAAACTGGCGTTTAGAGGGTTAAGATCCCCCCAAATAATAATTATTTGATATACTAATTTCAGCCTGAAGCTGATTAAAAAGACTGGTTCATTTAAAGTGGAAAAACAAAAAACTAATAATAATAACAATAATAATAATAATTTTTACAGCAGTTTTTAGGGAGGGGACGTTTTTCGCCCTGAGGGACGATTGAGAAAGTTATTTCAAGGAACTCTTAAGGGTCAATCAATCATTTACTGCTTTCACTTTTCTCTTCTTGCTGCTGCTGTTGTGGGATCAATGAGATTATGTTTCATCGAACCTTCTCAGAAAGTCACACGGGGAGACATTCTTATATCCACCATCATTTTTAGATCCTTATTTGGACTGAATACATGAAGCTCAGTGGATCTGAGGAGTGAGACAGGTGATGGGTGAGACAGGTGATGGGTGAGACAGGCGATGGGTGAGACAGGTGATGGCGTGTGATTGGCGTTGTTGTTACCTGAGCGCCTCCACAGCTCCGCCCTTGTGCACACAGCTGACCTCTCGGGTCTGGTAGCCGACCTGCAGGTCCCAGAACTTTCCTCCCGGGCGGTTCTGGCGGTTCCTGGTCCTCTTCTTCTTGATGAGCTCCCTGGTCTCGGGGTCCTTCACTTTGCCCCTCTCCCTCAACCGCTCGCGCACCTTCTCCCTCATCTTCTCCCTCTTCTCCTTGTTTTTGGCCTTCTTCTGGCGTTTGGGTCGGTCCGCCTGGCGAGACGGTCTGTCGGGTTTCCTGTTCGGTCGGCGCAGTTTTCTGTCGGCTCTGGACGGTTTGTCCCCGTCTTTGGTGGGTTTGTCCCCCTGGACGGACCTTTTGTCTCCCTCTTTGTCCCCGTCTTTGGCGGGTTTGTCCCCCTGGACGGACCTTTTGTCTCCCTCTTTGTCCCCCTCTCTGGGCTGCTTGTCCCTTCTTTTGGAGGTTTTTTCGCCCTCACTGGACAGTTTGACGCCATCTTTTTGTCTGTCTCGAACCTTGGACGATCTCTCGCCCTCTCTGGTCTGTTTGTCTCCCTCTTTGCGGAGCTTGCCACCTTCCCTGGGCGGTCTGTCGCTCTCCCCGGGGGGCTCCTCAGCCTGTCGGGCCTGCCTGGGCAGCGGCACGGAGCAGCCCCCCCAGGGTCCGACCCGCAGGCTGTACAGGCTCTCCTCCCCCTCACACACTCCCAGCTGGCACGTCTGGAACTCGGTCAGGTTGGGACAGGCGGCCCCGCCGAACAACGGTGGAGCCAAGACGAAGCGGATGCGGTTCTGCAGACCCATTCCGCAGGTCTTGGAGCAGGACGTCCACGCGCTGAACTCCGACACCACGCAGTCCCGCGGGCAGGGGATGAGGCAGGCCTGCTCCAGGCGCGGCTTGGGCTCAAAGTACTCACAGATGGCGTCCTCCGCCGGCTCTGCGTTCTCTTTCTTCACGCAGCCGACCTCCCGGGTCTGGATGCCCTCGTCGCCGCGGGTGCACACGGCCGGGCGCTGCACCCCCGCGCTGCGCATCGACACCGGCACGCACTGGTTCCAGGCGCCCAGCTGCCAGTCGTACAGGTCTTTGTGCCAGTCACAGACCCTGAAGCAGCTCTGCTGGTTGTTGGGCCGCTCCGCCTGGTCGCAGTTGGTCTGCAGCGTGGTCCAACCCTCGGAGTGGGCGCACCACACCGCCCGGCTCTGGCTGCCTCCGGGGCCGCACTCGCTGCCCATGCAGCGACCCCACGGACCTGCCGGGACAGGGGGACAACACGGGGGTCAGTGTGGGGACACCAAGGGGCTGGTTTTTGTAAAGCAGCCAAACCGTAACAGCTTTGTCACCACTGAAACTTCTGTGTTATTGCAGAACAAGCATTGGTCGGTCATGGAGAAAATCAGCAACGGCTTACAAGCCTCTGGCTCCAACTTTAAGCTGTTAGCACAGCGACCACATTCTCCTAATTAAAGGGCTCGGTGATTGGCCTCGGAATGCTTCGGGAAATCCATGGACAGACTTTCTGAGAGCAATCAGGAATGTGTTTGGCAATTACATTTTGATACATATAGAAAAGGATAGAATAGAAAACTGCCTGACTGATGTGAAAGACATAGTTTCTTTTGTTGTTATCTGAGGGAATATGAGGTCAATATGAAAACATAATTGACATTTTGAATGTTATAAAAAAAATGGATGTTCTAAAAAATATATATATTAGATCAGCTTTTCACAAAACCTTTCAATCTCAATCAGTTAACAGCAAAAAGAAGCCTGAAGACAAGATTTATTATTGCATGAAAAAAAAGATTTATAGTCTTTAAGTGCTTCCACAGAAAACACCTCTGCCTTTATACGAGCTCTCACACGCTAAAAACCAAGTGCTCCTGAGTGCAATGATAACGTCCTGGCGGCTCCTCCCTCAGTATTAAATCATTCCCTTTCAATTCTGTGATTGCACTCGCTCTGCTTTTATGAGAATGCTTTTGCCAGTTGAGATAATCATCGACTTTCAGCACAAAACATCTGCTACGCACACAGCGAGCATCGGCAGAGCCCGGGCGCAACCACTCAATCAATGCAGCAGCAGCAACATAAACATTAGCTCGTTTGAGGAACGGCACGAGCGTGTACCTAATTAGCTCTTACAAACACTTATTGAATCCCAACCGACCCTTCTTGAGCGGAATATGAAGCTCCGATAAGGGCTAAAGACTGAAGACTGATAGAGCAGCTGTTATAGTTGATGGAACAAATCAGCATGGAACCATGAGTGCCAGCGTGGGACTCAACTAGGGCTGATTCCAGATTGATACAGGATATCGGTCCGATATCAGCAAAAAAAAACGAGTGTCAGCCTGCATCTAAAATCTCTGATACAAGCAGTCCATTCCAGACTCCTCTCCAGCACTTCTAGAATATAATTTTTTGTTTTTATTGTATTTATTGAGGTTATTTTTCTGGGTTTTCTCATTTATTTTCTATTTATTTTATTCAGTTGCAGAATATTTGGCAATATTATGTTTAAGGTTCAAATGTAAGCTATAAGCCATTGGGGGGCAGTTTTTCTCATAACTGCTGTTGCTGACTATTGTTCTCTGTTTGAGTAATATCACTTGTTAAAGCCTTTTCTAACATTCCATACTACAAAATAAGTCAAGTCTGTATGATTCCTGCTGATATTGTATCGGACCGATACTGCTATTGGCCAATACTCAAGCCCCCAATATTGGATATTGTATCGGAAATGTTCTATCAGCACGCCCACAGACTGAACCATCACACATTTTCCAATATTTCAGTGAATATGCAAACTCCAGGACCGCATCAATTGAGGGCTTGAGTGTCAAATCAAAAATGTTTACTATGAACCCAAAATTCCCAATAATACCTTCCTAAAAAGTGAGAGATCGGAGGTTTCCTCTCGAGCGCTCGGCCGTGTAGTACCTCATTGTACTCAGTGTATAAAACAGTGATTTATGGGTTCATTCAATAAAGCTTAGATGCGGCAATGAAAATGTCAACGGAAGAACCAGCAGGCTGAATTAGCCCGAGGCTGCAGGCGGAGGGTCACGATCAATACCGATCAATAGAGGCAGCAAGAAACTGCTCCAGACACAAGACACAGCTGCAGTCACACATCCGGCATTTCTCACCAGCTGTCGATTTCCGCTTTGGGTGGAGGGGAGATAACCAGGACATAAACCACCGAACAACCCCACTGCTGGGCCACCGTTAATGCATTTAATACGGCACACAGGACGCCGTGTCAGCCATGAGATTGAGAGGTCATCAAAGAAATAAATATATATAAATATACAAATCCCTAAAACCACATTTGATAGTATCTTTCAGGCTGAAGCTGAACAAGACTGACTAATTCAAAGTTGGAAAGAATATTAATACATGATATTTTTATAGCAGTCTTTTCAAAGGAGACGCGTTTTGTCCCCAGGAACTAATATGAGAGTTTGCTATAAAAATCTGTCATTGCAGAAAAAATAAGAAAATTCAATGTTGCCACTAATCATTGACCCATCTGAGGCTGTAACAACAACAACAACAACAACAACAACAACAACAACAACAATAATAAATATATATATTTCAGGCTGAGAAATAAATATTGAAAAATTGAATCATTTAAAGTGGAAAAATTATAATATATGATATTTTTGCAGATGTTTTAGGGAGGGGACGTTTTTCATCCTGACCCTTAAGGGTTAACAGCCTCCCATATTCTCAAGCCTCGGGTCTAAAGAGCTCTGCATGCTTACTGGTGTGAAATACGAGGCCCTGGCAGGCGCTATTGTCTCCATGCTCCATGCAGGTGTTCACATAATTCATGAACACGCCGCTGAATAACATGGTTATCTCCGGGCCAATGGCGAGCGCGCAAACTAAAGGGAAGCGTTTGCACTCGCGTTGGCCTAAATAGGCGACATCACCCACTGAGAGGAGCCACGAGGGACGGAGGCCACCGAGCCAACAAGGCTGCAGCAGCAGGAGGGCTGACACACATCCGACCGCGGCCCGCCTCCCTCCTCACATTCAGAAAACACACATCAGTCCACTGCTGCCACCGTCACCCAGCAGAGACAAACAAACACAGTGCGTCTTCTGTTATCTCCTGGATTATTTGCACGGGGAGTTCAATTTCAATTACACAATTTCTACGTATACTTCCTCACATTATATTTAACCCTTAAGAGTTCCTTAAGAAAAGCTTTCTCAATCATCCCTGAGGGTGAAAAAACATCACCCTCGAAAAACTACTGTGTAAAAATAACTTTCCTCTCCCCGCTTTAAATGAGTCAATCTTTTTAATCAACTTCAGCTGGAAATATGTATATATATATATATATATTTATATATATATATATATATCATATATGAATTATTTGGGGGATTTAAACCCTCTAAATGCCACTTTGTTTGTGTAACTCCAGTATTCTAATCGAAAAAAAAAAAAAAATATATATATATATATATATATATATATATAAGTCAATAATAAGTCAATAATTAGCAGCATTTTTATAGTAAACCTATTCCTGGAGGACAAAAAGTGTCTCTTTCAATGAAACTGCTGTAAAAATATAATGTACAAAATTCCAACTCTAAATTAGCCGGGCTTGTTAATCAGCTTCAGCCTGAAAGATACATATCAAATATCAAAGATATTTGGGGGATTTTGACCTTCTAAATGGATTTTTTTTTCTCTGCACAAAGAACTTCCCCAGGAACTCTTAAGGGTTAATTTAAGAAAATAAATACAAATCATTACTGCACACTGCTCCTTTAAGAGACCAGTTTATCTATTTTTTATGGTGCACCAAAAAACCAATATCCTGAACATCACAGCAAATCCTGGCTGTTATAACGGCATCAAAAGTCTAAAGGCAGAAATGTCAACTACAAACACACAAACACACACACACACACACACACACACACACAGGTTTCACGTTGTATCATGTGAGTTTTATGTGAATCGTGGCCCTTCAACCCAACCCATGTGGACCCAGCTGGTGAGCATCAGTGCTCCTCCCTGACGTCAGCAGCCGTAAACATGGTGACCTCGGCGCCTCCTGCTGAGATCATTGACAAACGATGCCCACTCCCCGCAGACCCCGTTTCCCCCTTTTGATTAGACAACTGACCCTTTGCTCAACTCTGCTCTCTTTTCACAATAACTGCTGCAGCTAATTGTATCAGCTGTACTTAGTCTGAGAAGTTATGACAGAGAAAAAAAAAATCCATAATAACGCCGCGCGAGTGCTTCGTTATCACCGAAACAGGGTTGAGCTCTTCTCTCTGCGGAAGTCTGTCGTTGATGTCAAGTCGTATCACTTTTATTTTTACAGCCCTATATTACAAACCACAGATCTGCCTCGAGGGGCTTCACGGGCTGCGCCAGATACAACCCCACCCCACCCTCCAGCCAGAGGAGGCTGCTCGCCATGTAAACCAAAGACGGAACAAGGATTTGAAACGGTGATGTCAGAGGGAAGCTGCTGCTTCCAGTCACCGATACCCGATACGCCCTCACGTATGACCATACACGCTTCTCCTCAGCTCATCAAAGACGGGAATAGGAGGGAAACTGAGATCTGAGGGACCTCCATGACATCATCCACACTTAGGAGGGTTAAATCAGCCCTGACCAGCTTTATCCCAGTGTAACCCAGTGTAAGCAGTAACCCAGTGTAAGCAATAACTCAGTGTAAGCAGTAACCCACGAAGATAAAAGCTTCTCATCAGCTCATCAAAGACGAGAGTATGAGGGACACCGAGATCTGAGGAACCTCAACTGCATCATCCATGCTCGGGAGGGTTGAATCAGCCCTGACCAGCATTACCCCAGTGTAACCAGTAACCCCAATGAGCATTAACCCAGTGTGACCTGTAACCCATGGAGATAAAAGCTTTTCGTCAGCTCATCAAATACGGAAATATGAGGGACACCGAAATCTGAGGGACCTCCGTGACATCATCCACACCTGGGAGGGTTGAATCAGCCCTGACCAGCATTATCCCAGTGTAACCAGTAACACAGTGTAAGCAGTAACCCAGTGTGACCAGCACCCCATGAGGATAGAAGCTTCTCATCAACTCATCAAAGACGATAATGTGAGGGACACCGAGATCTGAGGGACCTCCACTGCATCACAGATGCTCGGCAGGGTTGAATCAGCCCTGACCAGCATTATCCCAGTGTAACCAGTAACCCAGTCAATGAGATGCTTTGTGTCCTTTGGGGGGATCAGAGGGTTGCTAGTGTTGGTGGGAAGCCAGTTCACACACATTCTCACGAAAACACACGTTAGTTACTGTGTCGTACGCGGTACCTTCGTCAGCATCGTCAGTGCGCATCTTGTCAATGTGACATCTTACAAAGTGGCTCCATTTTATTACTTTGTTCTATCAATTTTTCCTCGTCTCTCACAATTCCATTAACTTTTTCATAGAAAAAAGGCATTTATTCCATTTCCTGTTTTTCTTTCTTATTTTTAGAATTATTGACACTATTACTATTCCTAATATTATTGCTGTCACAACTATTAATATCCACATTCTTATTATTATTATGACTGATATAACTGTTATTATTATGTATTAATGTCTTCATTACTGCTATAACCACGTTTATATACCGGAATTACACACATGCATGCACACACACACACTATTTCACAACAAAAGGTTTGAAAAAAAAAACATCAATACGCCATTTTATATTCAAATTCATAAAACCATCCAGAGAGTCCAGGGTTTAAAAATAACTTCATTTGAAAAAGGGACGGCCCCCCGTGGAGAGGGGGCTGCTTTTCCGTTTTGTCTCTCACCCGCCGCTCTGCATCTCCTGCAGTTCGCCTACAGAGACACTGAGATCTGTGTGAAATCCCCAATAATGGGATTACTCGTTTTGGATGCTTTGCCCTGCAACCTCCGGCCCTCCCACCTCAGCCCCCCCCCCCCACCCCCCCACCCCCCCGATGCTGCCAAACCCAAGATTGGCACTGGCATTTACCCGGATAATGGAAACCAGTGTGAGATGTGCATCCCACCAGTGGCTTTTGGAGCAAAAAGGCAGCAGAAATGAGAGTGGCAGCAGGAAGCCCATCTGTATTTATACGAGCAGCACACGTCTGTGATGAAGAGGCTGCGAAAAGGTCACGGATTCGCCATTAACCAGCGGACGCCCTCACGCAGAGCGACTACAGCCGGAATAAAGATTTTATATTCCAGCTGTAAATCCGCAATAACAAGGCGACTGCTGAGATAAACAACCATCAAAGGAATGATTTCTGCGGGTTTTTTCTTGCTTCCACGTTCCTGCTAGATTGTAGTAATTGATTTGATTTGCATCAGACGAGTCCTTGACTTACAGACCTGCTTTTTCAAACGTGCAAGTAAACAGTCAACTCGTCGAAAGGCAGCAGCTCGCTTTCATGAAGACCAACTCCAGCACCTCATCAAACCCATGTGGTCACACTTTCAGGCTGCTCATGTCAGAGAAGAAGATGCTGGAGCAAAGGACCCTGAATACACACATTCCTCTTTGTTTGTTCGCTCCAGCAACAACAAATTCAACACATGATCCAATGATAAACTGAGAGAGTTTCCGTAAAAACTCTTAAGCTATTTCAGGCTTCATTGATTCAGTGGCTGCGTTTCCATGCAGTCAATCAGCCTTTTCTAAGCAGAATATTAGCAATAACCCAGTTATGTGCGGCCATGGAAACACCAATAACCCATTTGATCAGGATATCAGGATCTCCCCATCAGAAGGAAGATGAATCAGTATTGTGTTCATGTTCTATCAGCAAGGAATCTTGGTCTTTGGAGTCCAGGAACTCCTTGTAAACATGGCCAAAG
>CAESWR010000204.1:204086-234302 GCA_903171835.1 Mullus surmuletus | reverse complement strand
CTATACTATATATATATATATATATATATATATATATATATACTATACTATAAGCATACTCACATTCGCCTGGAGAAGTTCTGGGTGCATGCCTTTGACAAAGTGCATTGCGAACATTAACTGGTCAGCCTGAGACAGACAGCAGAGGAGAAATTTATATAAACAAGTGCATGTCAAAATAAGATAAAATAAATGGTTTCCGCTCTGTGTCTGCCTCTTTTTTATCCAGCAGTTTGAGTAAACAGAATCAAAATCACCTTATATTGACACACATAATGACTGTATAATTTTGTAGAAGCTGAACCCACTGTGACGCACAGGTCAGGCATTGTAACATATCATTATTAACACCATGTTTACACCACATCTGTTGATAATATTGCTGAAAGTTTTGGTTTTAAGTGTGTAAATGTATTCTGGCAGAAAGCCAAAATCATATATGATGAGAATATTTTGAAAAACACCTGTGGAATAAGAAATAAGTCAGACAAATTGAGACCTTGTGACGGAACTAATGGGCCGTGATATTTTTCTGTCTGTGTGACCCGTTATATTCCATTACGGTTTGAACTTTCACCAGCAGCTGTAGAGCCAGCTTGAACTGCGGTGATGCGACCCTTCAGGTCACGTTTGGACTGAAGCTCCACACCACCGTGACCTCTGTCAGACCCTCTCAGTGGTTCATCGCTAACATCCACAGCCTAGATGATCCACACTAAGCAGCCAAGTTCACCTCAAAACTAATGAAGTGATGTGAAGGTGCTCGAACAAAAAGAGATGAGCGACAGGATGCGGCCGATCAAAGAGCGCCGCTCAGTTTGTGTGTGTGTGTGTGTGTGTGTGTGTATGTCCGCATGTGTTTTAAAGAGTGTGTCAGCAAGAATTGAAGCAAACAGTGTGAGGTGAGGATGCATTTGAGTATTTGTAACCAAACAAGAATTTACAAAAACATCTAGAACCTCTCCTTTGCATGTCTATCAGTCAAACTCTGTCTTCAAACTTTGGTGAGTGTGTGTTTATAAAAGTATCTTGATGTGTTGGTTAACCTGACTGTGCAAAGTGCAGAAAAATGTGTGCAGGAAACATAACTGTGTCATTTAGATAAAAGACTCTTATTATCTCATTATCATTAATATTATTATATCTTATCAATGTTGCTCTGCATCTTCTGTTATTTTCCATACAAGAGTGTTTGCTTGCAACTGATGTTTGAATTCTGAAGTGATTTAAAATGAGCTGAAATTGGGGGATGCACCTTTGGGAAGTACAATTGACTGTTTTTCTATCTGAGCTTTAAATACACAAAATATTAGGGGTAGATCTTTATATATGCAGAATACCATTTTAAGAGACTGTGATTTAAAAGCATAAATAAGATATACAAATAAGATAACAATAGCAATTTGTATTTTTTTGCACTACCCAAAATGATAGAATATCTCATAAGATCATATGATCCACCTCTATTTTAGTAACAAATTCTTCTCATGTTCTACTCTCTCTCTTATCTTCTACAGAAAATAGAGGGAGGTAGGTCTAGGACATGTCCACTGTTTCCTCTCTCTGCTAATAAATGTGTGTGTCTGTGTGTTTGTTAGCCATCTATTGACGTGATCAGCAGGTAACAACTGACTCCAGCTCGAAAATACCATTAGCGTACGGACAAAGAACACACACACACACGCACACACACACACAGAACAAGAAATTACATTTACCATTTACTGCCTGATCAATGCGGTGTTTGCTGTGATGGTCAATATCGGACACTTCATTACTGTGTTAGTAACAATGCTTCATTGTATAAGTGGTTAAATGAATATATTTAGCTGTTTTTTTTGTTGCTTTGACACTTTTGGTCTCAGGGGTTGAAGACCACAGTCTGAGGTTTCTAACAACTATTCAACCAATTTGCAGCTCTAAATGGGGATTCTGCTGTAAAGTTATAGGGATAACATACTGTACAACTAATAATAATCAGAAAAATGTGAAGCAATTGCCGACTGTTGATGACAAGCGTGAGGCGTAGTAAGAGGTATCATGAAATCAGCGATCTTATTGATTGCTTCCAATGCGCTCTATGTCCTGGCTCCTGACCCTTAAACCCCGGACCTGGGCAGAAACCTCACGTTTATCCCACAGGTTGTTGGTTGCCTACTTCTACTTAACCCCAAGTCATTTTTGTAATATTAAAAAAATAAATATACACAAAAAAAAAAAAATCGAAAAAATCTTAGTCTCCAAGTAGATCAATTAAACAACTCAATAAATATAGCAAGTTACATTTTTGTTTGTTTTAAGTCAGTGAAGCATGTAACCGTGGGTCTGTGTGTGTGTGTGTGTTACCTTGAACAGTGAGCGGCAGACGTACTCGTATACCATGTTCTTCAAGCTTGCTTCCAAAGCAGCTATCCTCAGATCAGTTATTTCTGCTCCCTAAAATACACATACAGTACACACAGACATAATGAAACTCAAAAAGAGGCAAGGCGGATATACTGGGTAAAGTGGTATTAGAAAGAGGAAAATGCTGCCACAAACATGATTTACTCATAGTTGGTAGGAGATGTCAGTCAAATGGGATACAGTATGTGTTTGCCGGATGTTTGCATTTTATATTAATCTGTGCTCGCTGAGATTGATAGAATGAAATAGCTATTGGGTGGTGGCATCAATTGTTAGAACAAGTCAAGTTGGACTTTATTTCCACGTCTAAAATAAAGGGGTCTAAAATGTTATTAGGACTTGGGAGGAATGTTTTTCAGTTTTTGGACAATCAGATTCAACATTTTGGTTCTAAAATATCATTACCTCTGAAATTTCATAATCATCAATGTGTGAATTTGAACTTGCGAGTCACCGTAACCTGATTAGTAGTCATTTAACCAGGTAGGGGGGTTTGCCTTTAGGGTGTTCCTGCGATCACAATGCCATTAATGTGATTAACCCACAATGCCTCTGGCCATGTTACTCGCAGCGCAGGGATCGAAAGACGACATATGTACGAAATGGAGGTTGGTTTGTACAAAGAGCTTTTTTATCTCAATTTTCCAGCATTTTCCAGCAATTGTGAAACACAAGAATATAGAGCAGGAGAATCAAGTACAGAAAATGTCACAGAAACAGGAGGAAAATTGTAACATCCGATTTGTCTCCTCCCCCAATTTCTGCTGTTTCCTGATAGTAGCACATTATTTTTGACTGCAAGAGCTTTTCAATCAGCTTAGATACCTGTGTTTCCTGGCAATTGTGTATGTGTGTGTATCTAACTTTGTGTACCGAGTGTGTTACGTCAGGTTAAAATTCTGGTCCATATCTCAGGAGCCATCTGCGGCTCATGGCGAATTAAAATTGCTCATTCAACACAATAAGCAACCAAACAATACAAAATCACACGGCCCATAAATCACTGCAGCATTCTGACCGCTTTAACCGAGTGGGTCCACAAACTTACAGAAAAAAAAACCACAGGCACACAAACATGTAACAGTGGTGACCAGCTGCTGCTTGCTGACATTCTTGGATGACAGCACTGGCTCTAACAACCCACACAGGATCTGGGGAATTAGAGCTCAGGCCAATGCATGTGTGTGTGTGTGTATGTGTGTTTGTGTGTGTGTGACAGAGATCTGGTTATCTGGTTAGTGTGTTTAGGGCTCAGATGGAGGACAGCGGTGTGAAGGACAGCCCATGAGGATCTCCAGCTGCACAGGTCAGACAGAGATCAACAGGGAACAAAACTGGACTGAAATTAAGCTGATCAATGGAAAACAAATTAAATCAGAAAGACCAGGTTATGTCTAAATATTAAAATATGTAATCGGTTGGACAAAATATACAGAATGAAAAAAACTACAATATGAATTAATAAATAAATAAATACAATTTCTTAAAATGCATTTAAAAATAATGAAAAAGAATGGGTGTCATCTAATAATTTCAGTTCGCTCAAAGTTTAACAATTTCGAACACTTAAATAAGGTTCTTGTGTTTGCGCAGTATCAAATATTTCTATTTGTGTTTTTGACTTTTTCTGCATGTTGTACAGTGCTTTTGTCATTGGTGCTGTGCTGGTTGAAAATGATTTCAGGATAAGGTACGTGTAGCATCCAGTCACCTTCTTGGCCTGAAGAGCTCTTTGGAAGAGGCGGAGAAACGAAGCGAGGCTGAACCGGTACATGTTGTTGATCTTCGACAGGTCTGTGATGACAAAATACATCTTGCTGGCACTCTCGGCGAGAGGCAGATAGGCATCCCTCTCCTGGAATCAAAAGGAGGAAGAGGAAAAGGAAAAATCGGGGAAAGGGGAGAAAAACAGAGCGATAAGAAACAGAAAAAAGGGGGATTATTAAAGTGGTACATGGAGAAAAAAAACAACAGATGGGTGAATGGCACTGCAAAGGATTTATATGGAAATGAATGAGAAATAGAAAACAAGATGTTGCCTTCACTCACGATGGACAAAGAGGGAGAAATGAGAATGGACAGTACAATGTGAGAGAAGATAGAGAATGTGAGAAGAAAAGTGATGGGGGGTGCACGGGAGAAAGATAAAAACAGAGGGAGAGATGATAAATAAAACAACAACATAAAACTAGAGAGGGAGACGCGAGGGCAGTTCTGGGGGAACACTGCTCTCTAGAGGATGGACATGTAATGGAATGCTGCCACACCGAGACGCCTGCGCAGCCCTGCAATCTGACATTTGTGGTAATTTGCGAGTAATACTGCACCGATGTAGAATACAGTTTCAGATATTGGATTTTTAAGCCAATTTGAGATTTGTATTATTTTCTCTTTCATTCACCATGCAAAAACTGCTGATTTCCACCAAACTTAATAAGTGTGAAAAGAAAATTGACTTGTCCCTAGAGGGAGGATTGACCCAACAAACATGGAAAGTAATTGTATTTTCAGGTCAACATGTCTGATATTACTGCTGCCACTGCTTTTTAATTAAAACATTAAAAAAGATGACTTGTTAAAAAGAGAACCTTCCCTATAAATAGATTTTGTGAATGTGGAAAGTCAGCGACACAAATCCGAGTCTACCTCGATCTCAAACTAGACAAAATGCATGATTCGTCGTCCCGCCTGTCATTGCCTATGTAAGGCAAGGAGCAGATGCCCTGTGCTTTGGAGCCTTACCGTCTGCCATTCTAATATAAAGATGTGGCGATTACAAGAAAAAAAATGCTGATTCCTCTCTTATCTCTTTTATGAACGGGAAGAGAACATCAAGATGCAGTGGGTTCATTTATTGTTGATGGAAATGTGCTGGACATGTCCCTATGTGGGCTGATTAAAAAGAAAAAAACATTAGATTGTGTACTTTCCATTCTCAGCAATGTCTCAACCTCAAAGGCGGATCAATACTGGCTGTCTGTCTACAAACTATGTTATTTTACTGTTCGCTTTGCAGATTATAAAATATTTTCTGAAGAAAGCTGGTGAGGTTAGTTGAATGTGCGTGTGCGTGTGCATGTGCGTGTGCGTGTGCGTGTGCGCACGCAGTACCTGATCCAGAGATGCTTGCAGCCTGTGTGATTCCAGCAGTGACTCGTGGATAAGGGCGCTGCTGGCCTTGGTCTGGTTAAGACTGTCTATCAGCCCTCTGTTTTCCAGAATATTACCCTGGGCTGTAGCCAGGGTCTGACATGGAAAAAGAGAAATAAATACAAGTGTGACATAGCTGGTATTGCAATTTTAACTCAATCCCATCCAATTTAGTGCTCGAGCCCCCAGATCCTCCAACAGGCAACAGCAACCCTTATACATACAGTCTAAATCAAACCCAACCCTAAGCCTTTCAGAAAGAACTCACCACACGGCAGAGATAGGGACTCAAGTCATTGCGAATTGGTCTCAAGTCGACTCGACTTGCTGTTTTGATGACTTGTGACAAAAAAACGAAAGACTTGAGACTCGACTTTGGAGTTAAAAACTTGGAACTTGACTTGACTTGAGACACGATGACTCGAATTACTGGAGTGTTGTTGTTTTTGTGTTTTCAGTTGTAGTATAGTTTCTCTTTAGTTTGATTCCATGTATTTTACTGAATATCAGTAATTACAATGCAATGGATAAATTGGCCAATGACATTAAGCGACAGTTACTAATATCTTGTCTTTTCAATTTATTAAGATCAGATTGTGCGGATAAAATAAGGTGACTTAAACTGGACTTGAGTTGACCTATTACAGAACTTGACTTGACTTACCCAAGAGAAAATGACTTGGGACTTACTTGAGACTTTCACATGTGTGACTTGGTCCCATGTCTGACACGCCGATGATGTTTCTAATATAGCAGCCTTGAAACTGAAGATCAGACAGACGCTGGAAGAACGCGGTGCTAATGCAGCTGCAGTTAAACATCTGCAGTATGAGGGTGGGGGCAGGGGCGGGGGGGGCTTCTCAACCACACCAAAAATCAAAACAAATGTGGCAATTTCAAATGTGGCCCTTCCCACCTGGAGCAAATTAATCTCCACTAAGTGAAGCCGAAGCATTGCAAGATTCGGACAAAGGCGGAAAGGGCGTTTCATCATGTGTCTGTGGCTTAAATCTCTGATCCTGTACAGATTAGGCTGCCAGGACAAGATATTTCGTCTTTATCAGCCTGACGTGGTGCGTTTATTGATCCGCGTATCGAAGCCTTTGCCTGACTCCCCCTTTTCATTTGTGGAACATATTCTCTGAAACCAACTGATACAATGTATTCAAATAAATTCAAATATAATAGATTGGAAAGCAGCAGAGCATGGAAATGTCAAGTCAAATATTCCTCTACAATTCTAGAATAATTACATGTCTAGTACCACTGAAGAACTGACATCCTGCTCTCTGGTACTCTAAGTGTGTGTGTGTATGTGAGTGCAAAGTTCCCTTACAAAGTGTCCACAATAAAAGAGGACCACTAGGTTGGCTGTCTGTGTGTGTCCATCGTTGTTGTATGCTTGTAACAGAACGTGTTGGATAGGGAAAAATATATCTGTGTGTTCTACATCAAGAAAGCTTGGTTCTGTCTCGGCGGATATGAAAAGGACACGTCACAGGCCAACAAATTTCTCTTTTCAAAGATAATTGACAGAAGAGAAGCCCAGAAAGTTTGTGATTTTACTCCTGGCCAAACATTCCTTTTCAATTTCCAACCTTTGCATCAACATGTAATACAGTTGTTGAGAGATAATTCAGCTACTGCTGTCTTTGAGGTAATAAATGAGACTTCATTCTGAAAGTAGCAAATAGATGTCAAAGCTGCCGTCTTCATTACTAACCATGCTTTGAAGTGTACAAAAAGGTAGAAGGTTTTTTAAATCAGTGCCTCAAACAAGTTTTCCACACATACAAGTAAGGAACATATAATGGAGAAATAGGTTTCTTGTGTGTGTGTGTGTGTACCTCTAATAGCGATTCTTCCAACTGAGCAAGCTGTATCTTCTTGTCTTCCTCTTGCTGTAGTAGCCTTGTTTTCTCGGTCTCCAGCTCTGGTTTCTCCTGCTGAATGGTTAGGGCCAGAAGCTAAAAAACAACAACAACAAAAACACAGTGCAGTATGAACATACACAGTGTAACTCAGTACAAATACACAGCGGTATAAACATACAAACATACACAGTACAACTAAACATACACTTACATAATGTACATAATCTGCATTTGACAAGCAAGGTGAAGATATAAGGAGACAACATACAGATACTGTTGATTTGAACCACAAGGTCTTTAATCAATCAGCACTAACACAAAAAAAAAACATTGCTTGCTTCATGAGGACTGTGTTTACTGTTGATTGTCTGCCACAGATTACCTGTCCTCGGAGGCCCGCCCTTGTGGTAGTAAAATTGACCTCTGTAACCACGGAAACAGCATCAGGAGGGATGAAGGGATTGGGATTCCGCGTTGCCAGGAAGAGACGGAAGTCCTCATTGTAATCGATCATTTTCTCTCCTATCTGAACCACGTATCTCGGACCTGCGTGTGCATGATGCGTGTTTGTGTACACAGACAAATAGAAAGCAAATGTGTTAGAAATATACTGTATCGAGCAGGCATGACTTTGACTTCTCCATAAATCCCGGCTTCCCCCTTTCACTTTCTCCTCCACTCCCCATCTTCCAAAATGCCTGCAATGCAGTGCCGCCGTGCCTTTGTCTTGCCTCTTTTCTTTTTTTTTTCTCCATCGTGTTCAACACCACTTTTAAGTGGATAACTTGCCCTTTCTCACACTCTCTCTGCCCCCACTCTTTGCAATTCAGCTTCGCATAGACAGCCGCCTCTCCCTGGGTGATTCACAGCCTTATGAGTCACGTATATTTTCAAAAGGTGTTTTCTCAACTTCTGTTTACCTGCACCCACATGATTAAATAAGCAACTGTGATTGATATTTAGTTACCAAGGCCAAGAAGCTTAAAGATCAGCTTCAACGACATACATGAGAATGAATGTATTTTCCTGACTCCCCTTCTGATTCTGTGGATTGCACCGAAAATAATCACCGCTTCTAAGACATCTTCTAAAAAACGTGTCCTTTAACTTGAGTTGACTGGTTTGCTGATGCATAACATTCACATAATAATGCTTGATCATAAAATAATGGAATTCAAGTGAAACTCAGGGATTACGTCAGTTAGGTACGTCGGTGTGGCTATGTTTGTACTGTTTGTGCGTCAATATAACACAATTTGACATTACGTGGGGGTAGAATAATATATTCTGTGTAGGTGTGAACGTCTTCTATCATGAAATCAACCAGCACGTCATCTTCTCCTGAGGGTCTATTTTGTGCTTCTATGGAAACTGATTCGTGAGAGATAATTACTTCTTTACAAAGTGGCAGGTGAAGACAACTTGGATGGCACACTGAAGTTCATCCCATCTATTACTACCTTTGTACTCTCTAAAGCTCCACAACAAAGTGCCCATTTAAGAAAGACAGTTTTTAGCATAAAATAAAGAAAATGGAGATTAAAAAAACGGAACATAAAAATACAGCACAGAAATGCCTCGCTGCCTTTTAGACGAAGCGTAGTTACACAACAATTAAAGGCAACCGTGATCTTAAAAGTGGAATATTTCAAATTGCCAGAGATGTTTTAAGATCAGTTGTCTCAGCTCACAAAATAGAGGAAAATCAAAGTTTTGGTTCTAATTCAGTTCTGGTGGTATTTTCAATTTGGGACACAAGACGTCAAGGCAGAGATGTGATGACTGGTGGAATACTTTTAGTTTTCCAGGTCTTTGTTACAAATCTAGCGGTGGCATTTTCAATAAGGTCTTGCTGTAGCCTCAAAAAGTCTCAGAGGTGAATTTAATGATGAAATAGCTTATGAAAAGTAAAAAGAAAAGAAAGAAATGTTGCTTGAAATGAGTGCTGGGACATTTTTTTTAAACCCCTGCTCCTGCTGAGCAAGCGACCTCAACAAACTCAGCATGTCATGAACTCTGGTGGGAATTTCAACAGTTCTTAGTAACTTAAACGTGCAGTAACAGTATTTGGGCCACAAAACTTTACACACGGCACAAGTGCAGGCAAGAACACCAACTGAGAGCTATTCCGTGCTTTTGGCCAACTCATTAAAGGTAATTCTGTTTTTCTTCAGAGAGCAAACTACTTAACCTCGCAATAATCAAGTTGAGACAATATCCCAGAAAATGGGGTGAAGCAGCAGACACGAGACTGAAACGTTCTGGCAGGTTCTACTTAAAGCCCTCTGAGTTATACTAACAATTTAAGAAATTTGTTTATTTTCCTCGTATTCGGTATTGTCGTGTTTGCACGTACCTTGTGCGATGAGGTCCCTCCTCAAAAGTGGGTAGAGTACAGGCTCAACTCCATCCATCTCTTGGATAATGAGAGTTTTCCCGAAGCGGACTGCCAGCTCCAGGGAGGTCATGAAGTTACTATCCTGCGGAGAGGATAGTGAGTCCAAATACTGAGTGATGGCACAGTATTCATTTAATATGTGACGCTTGCCAACAACAAAGAAATCAATCAATTCCTATTGAATCAGCATAATCCTCCCCATTATTGAAAGCCTTATATCTATATCAGTTTGCCCCCTCTAATAATGACTCATTCAGTGTATTTCTATGCACACAAGAAAGGTCACATGACCACTTTCATGTGTGCAAAGGGCTCTGTGGCAATATTTCATGTTCATGGTATAAGGGGAAAGAAAGTGTTTACAGGTACAGAAAAAAACAATTGCATCCATCATATTTCCAGCAAACCGCCATAATGCCTTTCAACCCAATAACTAAACACTGACAAATGCAATCCATCAATCATATATGTTCTTTTGACAGCATGGCAGGAGAAATTGAAACAGACAGCAGGAAGAGGAGCGGTGTTTACAGTCAGTATGCGTTTGTGTTCTTGATAGCAACTGAACTCTATTCTAGGTTCTGTGTGTGTTTATTCTATATGTGAATGTGTGTGTGTACGCATACCTGTTGGTTGATAACCTCCAGGCGGTGTTCTTTGAGGTGTGTGCATAGCCACTCCGTAGCGCGGGACGATGGGTCGATCAGGAACGGACAGGCCACGCTCTGAAAACGGAAGCAGGCAAACAAGTGTTTTAGTTACTGTTGGGAAAGTTTGACTCCGAAAGGGGATTAGTTAGCGAGAAGAAAGAGGTGTGTGTTTGCATGTGTGTAGTTCAGTCCCGCCTCTCTGCAGTCATGCTCGATCACTCCTACACCCGGGCATAGAAATGAAGCCCACCTCATCCCTTTCATCCGTTGCTCTCTCCATTTCATGGTGTCTTGATCATGGATTCTTTTTCTTAAACCTGCTTATCTATTTGTTTAACCTCCTCGGTCCAGTGTCGTAGTCATGAGCACGCAAACGGAGACAGAGACTTTACCAGGACCACAGGGCACCAAGACTGAATACATCAAAGACAGGTACGTCTTCGTTTTGACTTTGAAAAACCTTGAGTCCACACTGCATGGTGCATAGGCAGCTATTTCCACTCATTTCTAAGCATTTGAGGCTTTTTGTGATGTACTTAAATCAAATGTGGATTCAGATTTGTCAGGTGAATGTTTTCTGAAATCAGATGAAGACATTTAATAAGAAGGCAGAGGCTGCAATTTTTGGGAAATAATCAATCTAGTATCGGATTATATTGGCCTGCATCTAAAATCTCTGATATAATCTCTCCGATACAAGCAGTCCACTCCAGACTCTACTCCAGCACTTCTATGTAGAATACGCTTATGTTTAAGGTTGAAATGCATGTAAGTCATTGGTTAATAATCAATGGGTCCGTTTTTCTCATAGCTACTGTTGCTGACTATTGTTCTCTGTTTGAGTAATATCACTTGATCAAGCCTTTTCTAACATTCCATGCTACAAAATAAGTCATAAAAGTATGTATGATTCGTGCTGGTATTGTATCGATGGATATCGGTATTGGCCGATATTCAAGGCTGCAATATCGGTATTGTATTTGAAGTGAAAAAATTGTATTGAGACACTCCTAATTTGAAGTTATTGGTTGTTGTGGAAAGCAAGGCACCGTTTTAAGACTGGCAGTGGTGGTCTCCGACTTTCTGTTTGGATAGAAATTCCAGAGTCCAATCAGACCCTGACGAGACCAAGACCTTCAAGTAGTGATGTTGAGACCGAAACCAATCTCAGATGCTGTATTGATCAGAGTACATGTAATGGTGTTACTGAGCTGATGTTTGATTAAACAGCAGTTTCCATTATTCCTTCTAAAAAATATCTTAAAGCAAATATCTTAAGTAATTTGCTTGTGTGTTTGTACCTACAGTGGAGTCAGAAAGTGACCAAGCACTGTGAATGTTGTAACTCGCAGAAACACTGTGCATTGTTGGTAGTCAGTACTCTTCTCCCTACGTGTCTGTCTTCTCCCCCCCGGCTGTCAGACTGCATTACTAAACTATGAAGTTACCTGCATCTATCACACAGCTCTCTGCACCCCGTGAGCGGCGCTGCGCATTTCAACAAGTGCATCCCGTGGGTGTACTTTCAGTTCTGCAGGCCGCATACTCGTAGCACATCGAAATAGGTTAAATCCTAAAACTGCAGACTCCTTTTTTTTTTTTTCTCTGCAGTGCAGACGCCAAAGCTAATTGTTTTGCTGATTTTCAACTACAATTTTGAGACTCTCTTTTAATCATTTTGTTGTCTGCTCTTCAATTCGCTATGGTGTTTTGTGAATGAGGCAGTACGGGTTGGCTATCAAGACGTTTGTTTGGTTATTTATTGTATGAGAATATGAAAACACACAACGTGATACTTGTACGGAAGACACACACAGGCAGCGAGAGAGACACAGAGCACTAGGAGCTAGATGGAAGCTACGCTAGAACAACTTCTTACCTGTAACTTCAATGCATTGATCTGAAGGCGGGAAGAGTGAACAAAAACAAACAATATAGACAAGTGGAACACAGATGAGCGACAATGGGACTGTCAATATCATCACCGATTATGACTACATATTTTATCTATATTATGCCTCAAGCCTTTCAGAAAGCCCTCGTGAGCAGATAATGAAAACGTTTTTGGAAACACAACAGAAACAGAGAACCATAATAATGAACTAAAAGAATGACAAATGAAAAAGAAATTGGATCACGATTGTGCTTCATTCAAAATTCTGTAATTTCCCAATGGAATCAATGATGTGAAACTGATTGTCAAGTGAAAAAAAAAGCCACAGATAATTATAGAGATTTTCAAAGGAAGACTCAAGGCTTTATCACCACTTTTTAAGGTTTCTATAGATGGGCAAAGTGAATGTTATTTGTATTTTCAACATGTTTACTAAATGCTTCCTTATTTAATTCATCAATTCATTTCAAATGTGACAAACTAAGGTGTTTGGTTTACCTGTAAAATGACCAGTGCGTTCTCCATGGAGAGGTCATCAGAGGGCAGCCCTTGGCTCTTCCAGATGAGTTGTTCACTCTCCGAGCACAGGAACGACCGTAAATCAAATTCTAGATACAAATGCAAAACACACAAATATGTAGGCTTGTTACTTCCACTCCCAAACGGACATAAGGTTTTCAGTGACTCATACATTCCAAATTAGATTCTTTAATTTAAAGTCACCAGGTCAATTCCAGCAGTTATCCAGTTATCCAAGTACTACGTGTACCCATGACTCGTGCCATGTGTGTGCATTAGTAATGTGTTTATGTGAGCTGTTCATCATACTTAAATCTTAATGATATTTACTCTGTAGTCCAGATTGAGCCATCCACGTTTCCAAGCTGTGCTTTCTACGATCTTCAGGAGCGGCTGACAGATATGTGATGAAGGCGGCGGCAAGCATCGCCCTCAGCGGGAGGGTATCAAGTTCATTTTTTATCTCAGACATCTGACACAAAGAAATACACAGAAAAAACATCAATATTTGCAGAGATCATAAATATATTGTACATTGTGCATGAATACACACCTAGGTTTGAAGATGACATTTTATGTATTTTTCATGTTCTTTTTCTTTAATTTAGTATCTTATGTGTAATAAAAGTTCTCCTGTAGCGCCGTTGTCTGCTGTTGTGATATGAAGAGGTGGAAGGTGCGAGCAGCGCATGCCAATTTCCAACTCCCTCGACCAAGAAAACCAAACATAACAGCTTTTATATCCCCCCATCGTCTGTGGATGTTATGATAGAGAAGATTATCTTTATTTGAGCTGAACAATCAGAGAGAATGGGCTTTTCAGAGGCAGACAGAGTGGCGGGAAAAAAAAAATCATGTTTGTTGCAAATTACGGCACATAAACCCATTTTGGTTTGATTGCTTTGACATAAATATATACTCAAAAAAGCACAAAACATGGCCTTTTAATCCTCCTAAATTAAAAAAAGAGGTAACTTTGATTAGAGGAGCAGTGGTAGCATACCGATATTGCTGCTTTAACTCAAAAAGTGTCTTTGTTTGGACCACTAGTTGTATAACTCTTACTTCTCACTTCGCCTGAAACACTTGGGGCATCTGGGAGGCATTAGCATACAGGAAAGCAAAGCTACCGTGGAAGGAGCAGGAGAGTTGGGGGGATGAAGTGTACCTTCCGGTATGTATGTGCGAGTGTGTGAATATAGGCGAGCACCGAGCTGTCGCCCGACCAGTTTCTTTGGCGCCGGCCTTGAGGGAGGCTCGGAGTGCGAGTGCGCCAGTTTGTGTGTCAGGAAAGAGATTGAGTGTTTTAATTAAGGTGCAGACAGATGCTGCGGAGAGGAGTAAAAACAGCCAGAAGGGACTGAGACAGCAGGATCCATCCCCTGTCACACACGCACACACACACACACACACACTTACACACACACAAACTCACAAACCTCCTGTTGCTCTTACATAGTAAATGAGCTCCATTTTTTGAGCGAACGTGTGTCACCTCTCGCAAGAACACTTACCTGTGTGTTCCAGCGTGTGTGTTCGCTGTCCAGTTGCGATATGAGCTTCTGGGCGGCTGTGATGGTGTCCTGAGCTTTTGACACCTCCGCCTCCAATTTAGCTGCCTCAGCGGTGTGGCACTGAAACCTGGGGGGAGGGTGAAGAGGTGGACAGATCAGTAAATTGATAAAATGTGTTAGACATGTTTTTTTGAGTTTGTGTTTTTCATTTATTCTACCATTTTACATCATCCCCAATAGACAAAATACCCTTTTGGAATGCAACAACCACAATCTCCACTTGTGGAAATGGAAGAACAACGCAAAAATGGAAGGAGACATACTTCTCTTTAAGCTCGTTGACTTTCGCTCCGACAGAATTGAGCTGGTCCTCAAGCTTATTTTTCCGATTTTCCGTTTTCCTCAAGTTTCTGGAAGCGAGAGCAGCAGAGGAAAGTGCCCCATCATCAACACAAAAAACCACAAGTTCCCTGACACTCGCAAAGGAACACCGCAGATTATAAGTGGGAAAATGTGGCATGTGAGTGTACTTACTCCATCAGTCCGGCCTGCTCCCGCTCGAGTGGCCCAATCTTCTCTAAGACATGAGAGTACTGGACGTTGGCTTTCACCCAGGCGGCGAGAGGAGCAGCTGCTGCGCTCGCACGTTTTGCATTCTGAACATGACAACAGCAGAATCCACACTGGGAATGAATCTCCCATTGATATGACTCTACTATTAATTTTGCTCAAATATAAAATTCACAAGCAGCTTTTCAAGAACACATTTTAAGCAGTCAAACCATATTAGCTTTGTGAGTTTACAGGCTTCCTAAATTCACACAGTGATAAAATATTGAGTGATATACAATTTGTTTTAGCAGATGTTCATATCGACTTGCACATCAATGCAATTTGATGGCAGGAGAAAAAAGATAGAACAGCAGCGTTCAATTTCAAATACAAAAAAATGACTAATGTGATGCCAGATCATGCTGAAAAATCTGATTCCAAACTTTCATTACATTATTTAACCTGTTTCAGCTGAAAAAAAAATCCTATCAAATCAAAAAGCATATCTGATGTGTGGGCTGGGCTCATGGTGGACTCTCATTACTTAATTATTTTCAGTTACCAAATAAACATAAATAACAGAGGCTTCGCCATGTGAAGGAAACGCTGTGATAATGATTCTGGTGTAAATTCCCGCTGACCTTGGGGTCAAAGGACGCCTTGTTCCGGTTGAGCAGCTCCTCCACACTCTGGCGAATCTCAGGCGCGATGTTCCTTACCTCAAATGTGGCAATGTCTTCTCTCACGCCTCGTTTAGCCAGGAAGCTACAGAGAAACGAGACACAAGTGAGAGAAAATGGGAGGGGGGGTGAGTGTGAAAGACACTTCACCAGAGTGAGAAATTATGAAATATGATAAATTTAAGAATTTTCATTAGCATTTCCCTTTGGAATCAATGAAGTCATTCTGATTTATTCAAAAATCTCCCAGTTCCTTTGTTCTTATTTTTGTATGCATGTTTGTCATTTTTTTATGGACACACTCCCTTTGATGAAGCTTTATTTCTTTAGGGCCACATGAATGTGTGTAATTTTGAAGAAAGTAACTGAATTTGAGTAAAATACATTATTAAAAAAATACTTCATTTCAAACTGTTGCCACTTCAAATTACATGATATTATTGACAGAATGGAGCATTGGAAAAACAACTTAGGAGTAAAGAGAATGCATACATCTTAATAATATTACAGAAACAATATAAACGTTATGAAATTATATGTTCTGGTTGTACCTTTATATATTTAAAAGTACAAAAGATGTGTTTGAAGTGTTAACCTCCTCTCTCCACCCACTTCTTCTTCTTCTCACCCTCCCATAATGTCAGATCCCGCATCACCCTACAACACCTCTTTTTTTTCCCAATAACCGGAGGTGTTGAAGATCCTCATCACTTTAATTACTCCCAACAAAAGAACCTTCTCATTATTCATCCACCCCGTTTTGCCCTTTCTGCCGTCTCTCCGTCTCTTTCTCCTCTCACCTCTTCATGCTGACCCAGGAGGTGTCAAAGATGCCCATCAGTCTCAGCACCCCCTCCAGGATGTCTCTGATGACGTCGGGGGGCATGCGGAGGGAGCGGATCTCAGACAGAGCTTCGGGCTTGATGTTTCCGACCGCTCGCTTTGCTTCGTCGACCAGAGGCTAGAGGGCAGCAGAGGTGGAACGAGGAGAAGATACCATTAAAGGCACGAGGTGAGCACAGGGGGGGGATTAGCTATGGAGGAGGCTGAGGCCGGCTGGAGGCGTGTTTACCTCTGTAACACTGATAACACAACACCGACTGAGCGACTCAATCGCACGGCTCACCTGCACTTCCTTCAGTTCGTCGTCGATTTTGGCCTTTCGCTCTTCAATCTTGGACACTTCTTGAGCCATCTTGCCTTTTATCTTCTCCATTTCGGTCTTCTGGTCGCTGGCATTCTGGAGAGGCATAAAAAAACATTGATGTTGATCATGTTGATGTCAGAAGGTAGCTGGAAATTATTTCAAAACTACTAAATATAAGTTGCTTCTGCTGTGTTGTATGGTTTATGCACATATTCAGTCACCCATGGCAACCCTGAGATAACTTCAATCTCTGTGAAGACGTGAGTAGAGTTGAAGACTAATAGAACATGAGAGGCAAGACAAAACAGTTTCCCCTTGAAATGTTGTCACAGTGGCAAATATAAATGGATATAATTGCCAGAGTAAGACATTTACTTGTGAATAATAAATACTTTGTGCAAGTCTACCTTTTTCCATCAGCTGTCAGATGAAAAATATGTTCACATTAAGACAGCCACAATAAGTTGCTTCTGCTGTGTTGTACTTTATTTACAGTTTGTCAAATGACAGATTTTGTGGACATGGTCTTCTATGCACATATTCAGTCACCCATGGCAACCCTGAAATAACTTCAATCTCTGAGAAAAAGTGAGTAGAGTTGAAGACTAATAGAACAGCAGAGGCAAGACGATTCTGCAAATGGAAATATGAGCAGTGCGCGTTTGGTGGAAGTTGATGTGATTTTGATACTGTAGCTTTTAGAACGAAAATCAGGCAGTAAAATGGCTGTGTGTGCTCTGTGGTGCAGTCAGACCAAAGTTAATACGCCGGGGGAACCATGAATATGCCTGAAAACAAAAGCTAAAACATTTAAATTGTTGAAAGTGCTCCAAAAACAATTCCCTTGCTAAAAAAGTACAACAGGTGAATAGATTAATTAACAGTTAAATGGCAGTTGATATAATTCTGCTTCTTTTCTATGTCTCCAACTAAGAAGTCACGCTACAACCTCAAAACATTTTTATTTTTTTATCAATCGCCTGATGCTTCAATATTCCTGTTCAATATAATATAAATATATAATATAATATAAATCTCGGTACTTGAGAGATGAAAGTTAGACACGGTCTTTGTGAGAGTGCTAAATGTGGCATAATCATTTTTCCCACGTTTCCTCTCCTACACACCGTCATGACCCTGGACCATTCCACCCATTGCATCACATCTCGCCATAATCCCAGTTTGATCTTTCCCCTGGCAGAGCTCTAACAACTTCCTACACATTTCCCCTCCAAATCTGCTATTCTTCCACTGTTCTCACCTAAAGCTTTTTGCAATGGAAGTTTGTATCCGTGCCGAGCCCGTATCGCTCTTCCATTTATTTTGTTTCCAAACCTCATCTGTGTCGCAGCCTCTCCTGCTCTGCCTCTCTGCCATCTCTATCTCTACAGGAGATAGAGCCGCTGCAGCCCAAAGGGATGAGTCTAGTCGTTAATTATCACTCTGCCAACCGATTCCTCCGGCACTTTTTCCGTCTCGCCCTCCTCCCTTCCACCTCGCACAAGACGCAGGTTCCCCGCAGAGAAAATGACAAACAGACGTCATAACTAATGAACTCACTTTGGCTGTCTTTTTCTCCGCACCTCTCTATACGTCTATCCATCATCCATGCATGGGTGGATCCCACCAGAAACTTTTGATATCAGATCAAAAAGGCACAGAATAAACAAATGAGAATTCTCGCACAAACTAAATAAATAGCTTCCTCGCAGCGGGGGAGCAGGCCCCCGGGAAACCCAGAAAAAGGTACGTGTCTCACATAATGCAGATGAGAGCTTATTTGGGGGAAAGGGGGGAGGGGGACGGGGCAGAGTTGTTTAGGACGGATGTACCCGGGAGCAGATGAGAAACCCTCCAAAGCCAATGTCCTTGTTGCGTCCGAGTCACAAAAAAAACCAAAACGCACACACACACACACACACACACACACACACACACCTGCATGGAGGTGGTGATTTCCTGCAGGGCTGAATCCGCCTCCTGTTGTTTCGTCCTCAGCAGCGCGCTCTGCTCCGCCGCCCGCCTCTTCAGCTCGTCAACCAATGCCTTCGCCTCGTTCAGCTTCGACACGCCCGCCTGCAGACATAAAGCGAGAGGTACCAAAAAATGGCTCACATCTGTACCTGTATCATCACATCTGTAACCGAGAAAAAAAGCCCAACAAACAACAATTGCCTAATGATTTGCCCTTTTTTCCTTTACTGCCGTGTGTCTATGAATGCTTCTAGGGTACACATGTTCCACCATGCACAAAAACAAATACAATACCTGCAGATGTTGTTGCCTGGTCGTGAGCTGGTTCTGCTTCTGGCTGTACAAAGCAATGTAAACTTGCAGAAAGGCCATGTACTGGCTGGGGGTTGCTCCGTGTTCCCGACATGACTCATGAACCATCAGGAACAAGCGGCACAGATCTCCCTGTCCCGACCCTGCTGGGAGAAAAACCTTATGAGAACATGCTGATTTTAATCAAGCCGGTATTTTTAATCACACAAAATCCAATATGCTTCTGAAAATATTTAGTGAAGGTGAATTTTGTCAGTCAAGTCAAAGAAACATAAAAACGTCATAATCAATACCGTTTACACATTATAAAGGACTATAAACATATAATACATACTGTGGCATGTGTAATATCTAACAACTAAAATAATGTGATCATCATTGAATATGCAAGAAAGTGGTTCCGTGTGCTCCTACCTTTCCTCTTTGCGGCTTTTTCTCTCTCCCCTTCTTTTTTCTTCTCCCCTTCCTCCGCCTTTGCAAGTAACAGCTCAGGAATCTAGTGACAAAAGCGCAGGTATGAGATGTGACTCAATTTGTTTGCAGAGTGTTAAAAATTCTGATTCTATAACATTTCTATGAGCCTGCTTTCCCAATTTCAGGTACCACACTGAAGCAGATGTGGCGATTGGGCAGCATGGTCGATTAAAATGGGTCATGTTGATCTGAAACATCTGTGTGAGGTTTATCAAAACATGCAGATTTAACATTCTTGTCTCTCTTTTTTTCTATTCTCTCGTCACCTTCTTCATGCTGCTCTCGGACCAGCCCTCCATCCACTGGACAGAACACTTGCGGTAAAAGGCTGGGTTGCTCTCGCAATTGATGGTGAAGTTGGAGTTGGAGCAGTCCATGATCAGAACAATGTGGAGGTTCTGCTGGATTCCTACGGGTCAAAGAAAATGAAAACAATAAAATAGTTTAAGAAGTTAGAAACATGTCTGAAAGATGAAACAAACGAATTAATTGTATCACACAGAAAAGTGCCGACAGGGCGTTTGGGAGTTCTAAATTTAAAAAAGGCTTATTGTTTCTGTGACAATTTCGATAAAACTGCCTCTGTGTGACAAACTGGAAGCACCGCCATGTTTTACTAGCCCCTCTGCTTGTTTTAATCTATATCTGGAGGGCGAGAGGAGAACGTTCAATTTCATACTTTGCATAGATGAGCTCAACAGAGGTAAGTCACTGTTATAATTTCTCAATCAATAGTAATGATAGCAGTATGGAGAAAATAATCAAATGATAAACTGAGAATGTGATACAGGTGTATCAAGAATCGATGACAGTAACACTGCCAGTAAAGATTGACACCTCCAGTTATTAGGTGGCATACAAGGGAAATACAGAACCAGAGTTCATGTGACTGATATGGTGCCTCTTAGCTTCTATCTAACTAGCAGAGTCACATGGGGAAGCAGGGAGTGCTTCGGCATGTTTACTTTGACAGTAACAGGGCTGCTTATTTGATTCTCTGCTAGCAGCCTCAATTTCAGCGAGGCTGCACCAATTCTACAGTACTCGGTGCTGCACAGCGGGAGACCTTTACTGTACAGTCGCGGAGCACAAGAGTGAGGAAAGCAGAAATCAAATGGCATACGTGTGATCATTTTGCAGCAACAAGTGATCAGAAATACCAAAGGCAGACAGACAAACGGATGACGGGACGGGTGGTGAGCCAGATAGGAAGTGCAGGCAATCGATGTACTGACTGTGGGAGAAGTAGTTGTAGAGCGGCCCGGTGAAGCCGTCCTGGGAGGCAGCATCTTTCAGGGTGGAGAGGAGAGGCTCCAACTCCTCTGGGGTGTACAGGCCAGGAACTTCACCTGAAGCACAACACACAAGTCATCAGAAGAAGAAGAGGAAAATAAGGAAAAAAAAAAAAAAGAAAGTAAAATTATAAAATATAAAACAATATATACATTATAAATATAACAAATATAACAAAACAAATATAAAACTAAAAAAGATCAAATAAAATTAGAGAATAAAAAATACAAATATAAAATAAAAATTAAAAAAAAGCAAAACTCTTTAATCATTGATACAGTGGCTATGGTGCAGAAATTGTTGACTCGTCTGAACAAAATGAAATAGGTTTTATCTAGTGTTTACACAGGTTTTATCTAGTGTTTATCTGAGTTATACAAACCCGATGACAGCAAGCTGTTGACCATCTCCAAGAAAGCTGGGTGCACAAATTGATAGTCCTCCAGCAGCAAAACAACCTGCTGGCCTTCTATTCCTGCTTGCTGCATCACCTACACACAGCACACATTTGACAGCACACATCATAATTAACATCATAAGAAGATTCATAATTTTTTACACTAAGTATTTTGGCAATACGGAAAAATCCTGTATGCGATCTACTCTTACCATCTTGAGATCGTTGTTGAAATGCTTCAGGGTGTAACCCCGGGAGATCTTGGGTGTGAACAGCGAGTGCCCGTGCATGTGCGACACCAGGCACGTGGCCGTGTGACGCCCCACGCCGCTACGGCCTGCCAGGAGCAGAGAACCACTGGGTCGGCTCAGGACGCGATCCACCCTGGACACAAAGTCGCACACTTCCCGGAACAGGAGGAGATCCAGCTCCCTGTTATCACGACTGTACAGCACCACTCCCTAAAGGGAAAAGGGGAGGAAACACACACATTTAAATTCAGGTATGATGCTGCAATAGGAAAACACTCTCATTGTCAGACACACATACACACAAATGGAAAGATAAAGAAAACACAGGCTGATAAAAGAAATGGAGAGATAAAGGATTTGATGGAATTATTCAGATCCTTTAGTTCTGCATCAACCAGAATAAACTGTTTTGTTTTCATTTCATTTCACATCTTCTTTTACTTCTTTCATTGCACTTTTTAACAAAACAAAAGCCGTCCATCATATTTCAAATGGCTCTGTATGCATTTATGTGTAATGTTTGCTTCTTTTTTATCCATTTCAACTTATCTTTTACATATAAACTGTCATCATTTCTAGCACTTATGGAATTCATGTCAAATTTACAATACAAAGTCATCAAATTCTTCAGTTATAGCCAAAGACGCAGTGTCACAGTGACCTTTGATCATCTATTTTTAATCAGTTTATCCTTGATGGCCTCTGCTGGCCCAAAGGGTGATGGAGTTACTCGAGTGAGAACCAATTAACAAAAGCATTTATAGGATTCCTCTTGTGTTTGTATGTACATTCATTATCCAGAGAGTCCTCAGACCAGGAAACGTGTCATTGGCTCACTATGTACCTTCTGGATAACTTGTTTGAGGTCAGCTGAATCCAGGCGTCCCAGTTGTTTACCATGAGGAGGCAAACTCTGGCCTGGAGCCATTACAGCTCCGTCGGACGCCCCCCATGTCACGTAGAAGCCATCTGCACACGAGGGAAATATTGCAGACTGTTAAATAAGAATATACATGCACGTCACACACACCACAGCGCAGTGAAGAATGCATAACAACCCTGGCACCGCATTGAAAAACCGTCCCGAATGAATTTATATCAGTCAACAATATGTGCGCGGATGATAAAAACCTTGACAGGTTGCGCTCTTGTGTTCAAACCGGGTGCAAAAGGAATTTTGATGCATTTTTAACAAGCACAGCTGTAATAACAGGGATCTGTTTCGGGGCACAGGTTAACCCTTTGATCATGGAACCTTTCATGTTTTCAACTTAAGAAAACATCG
This sequence comes from Mullus surmuletus, assembly GCA_903171835.1. NCBI lineage: Eukaryota > Metazoa > Chordata > Actinopteri > Syngnathiformes > Mullidae > Mullus > Mullus surmuletus. Next base: position 211,532 of record CAESWR010000204.1, on the reverse strand, counting down.
CAGTAACTTAAGGTCAATTACTGCAATACGTAGTAATAAACCGTGCTCGCAGATTTCTAGTGCTTCTTGTCCTCCGGCACAGCCTGGAGGATACATTGAACATTATTTTCTAAATGCCTCCTGTTGGTATCAAAATGGATTTATTCTTCTTCATTAAACTCACATAAATTAGAATGATTCCTCTATTCTATGCATCTTGTCACATCAATTCAAATATTGAATATATCATCATATATCATTGTGACCTAAGTCTCGAGTCGCTGTTTTGATGACTTGTGACTTCACTTGAAAGACGCAAATGAAAGACTTGAGACTCGACTTGGACTATGGAATGAAAGACTCAGGACTTGAGACACGATGACTTGAATTACTTGAGTGTTATTGATTTTGTGTTCTCAGTTTTAATATAAATATAAAATTAATATCAATATTACCTGGTATGAGCGCAGGCTGAGAATGGCGTCACGATTGGTTCAATACCCTGTCAATCAGTCGCACATTCTCTGCCTACCTCAAATGTTTATCAGGGAAACCTGCCCTCTCACAGTTACTAATATCTTGTCTTTTCAATTTATCAAGATCAGATTGTGTGGGTAAAATAAGGTAACTTCACTTGGACTTGACTTGATCTATTACAGGACTTGACTTGACTTGCTCAAAAAAAAAAGGTTAAGATTTGAGACTTACTTGAGACTTTCACAAATGTGACTTGGTCCCATGTCTGCGGTTTACACAGCTTGTGCAATTTGAGGCAGAGCAATTGCTGTGTGTTATTACACTGAGCTACAGTTGGTGAGTACGGCCAGTGTCCTCAGGCACAGGTGAGCCTAAACTTCCTCTACCAACCAAGTTATAGAGCCATGGCCAGGTGTGCCCCAAATGTATGGTTTATATTACACCAGGAGCAATATAAGATGAAAAGATAATGTGTTGCTTTTATCAAAGCAATCCATTGAATACGCTTTTTCCTTTACCATGTTGATATATTTAAGCGCATTCCTGCCTCTGTATTAATTTAGGGGTTGTTTCAGGGTAGCAGCTGGTGGCGGCTGAGAAAAGCGTGATAACAGAAAACATCCCCCTGCATCTGCATACGGCTTATTTATATCACACTGAAGGAGGGAAGGCTACAGCTTGGAGTCTTCTAAGCTCCACCTGGGATTTAATACCATTTATTATCATCTTGCTCCGAGGAGAACTCCCTATTTAAAATATCATTCCCTGCAGTTCCCCTTCGATATAAGTAGTTATCATTTAGAAAATCATTGAAAGAAAATGTTGACGTACTACATACACATAACCCCCTCCTGTTTTCTTTTCTTTTTTTCTAATCAATTTAATCCAGCTGTCACTCTGAAATCAAACTTTCCAGCCATTTTCCCTAGGGATGGTATTATCGATGCATCCATGATAACAATTGTGTTGAACGTGTCATTTGAAGGTCAGCCCGTGACAGCGGGGATCTCGTACCAGTCATGTTGTCCAGTGCATCGGAGCCCCAGTCCCCACGAATGATGGAAGACAGGATGTTGTCAAAGGTGTGAATGTCTTTGGAGGAAACGAGCCTGTCTCTGAAGAGTCTCTTGGCCTCATATGCCACCACCTCCAACACGCTGTCTGTCACATTAGATTGAGCTGCAACAATAAATGAAACAAGACAGGCAAGTTGGTAACACAGAAGACACCGCGATGCTTGCAAAGAGACCAATATGATGTCATAGTTTGCCCAACCTTTGATAATCAACTTATGCAAGTAAGTTGTAAACTGTGCATAAAATGGAATATACAAGCTCTAAATACTGCAGTTGAAAAAGAAAAATGAGAAGAGAGCATTTGTACATACCAGAAAGAAGGTAAGCAGCAAATGGGGAGGAATCAGAAAGACATGAGACTCAGTAAAAAAAAAATGATGAGCAAGGCAAAAGAGAAGTTTGTCGGCTGACGTGTTTAATTAAAATAAATGATTGGACTCACTATCACAGCGGGAACACATTGTGGAGGGAAAGAAAGAGTGACAGAGGGAGAGATGAAAGAACGGCAAAGGGAAGGGATGATAAAAGACCAGGAGACAGACGAGTGACAGAGAGGAAGAGAGCAAAGGAGCAGGGAGGACGGAGGGAGAGAGTGAAGAAAAAGGTGAGGGTTGAAAAACAGTAGCTCCGAGCAAAAACGGAACGCTGACAAAAAGCTAAGCCATCTGCTGCCGTCGTTTGATTCCGACATCAAACCTGACAGAGTTATTAATGCTTTATATTCCTCCGCAGCAGGGAAATTATTCTACATGAGAACTCTGAGGATTTAGAGGGAAACCAGCGGGTCATGAAATCCAGCTTTCTGCTCGCATACGGCGGCACTTGTGAAAAAATATGGGTCGCGCCCCTGATGGGCCAAGGGCTGATTTCTGAGGCTTCCCACATGAGTCAAGTTAAAAACTGATATTTTTATGAGCCCGGTTGCAGCGAAGCCTGAAATTTCTCACTTGTTCCCCTGACTGAGTGTTACGCAATAACTGTCTGCTGAGTTGACTGCTGACTGATGGTGTGGCATCGCGACAAGAAACCTCTCAGATGAATATGGATTACTTATGATTAGACGAGCGACAAGCGGCCACCGGTGAATAATTGACTTCATATTATTACTGTTTCTAATGTTCCGATCCTCCTCTTAAATGAGTCACGCCCATTCAAGCCGAGGAGGAGGTGCAATGTAATGGGTCCACAACAGCTGGGACGCATGCAGACTGTGCATTTGCGCTGGAGGAGCTGTAGGCTACAGCTTAACGATGTGTTGCTCAAGTCGCTGAGGCATCAATCCACTTCTCAAAAGTGTGAAAATGAAGTTAATTACACTTAATTGCCACCCAGAGATGATACTGAGGGCTAATATTTTGTAAGATGGTAAGATAGATGCAGCAAAGTTAGTAGTTTGACTCGGCTCTATCTCGGCTCTATTGCTAGCATGAGTTGCGATAGGATAACATCAGATTTAATATCTCTGAAGAAGAGCTATGCAAATTTTTTGCCAGTGAGCTCGGTGTCAAGATCTCACCAGCATTTCAAAATTCCAGCAAACCCACTACTGTATTGTTATCCTGGATGCTGATGGTGCAAGAGTGTTTCTCTTAGCTGAGATTCAGACTGTAGTCATGGGCCATGCTTCCTTCATGGGAAACTCACATTTCAGTCTAATTAAAAGATGAAGACGATGACGTAATTGCCAAGGTGTAGCAATATTTACATCGATATAGAGTGGAAGACGACTGAACTACATTAGCTTTTGAAACAATCCACCACCACGTTTCAAATATAAATCAAATTGCAGAAAATTGCATCATTTTTATAAGCCAGTATGGTGGCATTGTAACACATCACTTTCAACTCATAATATAACGTCAGCTTCAGACATACATGTCTCCAGTGATTGGTTTGGGGAAGAATTGAATCCACTTTTCTCCCCAAAACAGAAAGTCAGTGTAACAACTTGAAAGTTGGAGCTGGCACTTCTGGCTGACGCAACAATGTGCTCCTCCAAGAGCTCAAATATTGGTGCAAAGTGTTGCAGCTCTCTGTGTGTGCATGTGTGTGTATTTACCTGCAGTGAGGTCATATCGTAGCAGGCTGAGGACCCACTCAGTGAGGATGCAGGGCGTAAAAAGGTAGTGGCTGTGATCATCCACTGTAAACTTGGCTTTCACCTGACAGAAACACATGGAGACACTTGATAATAAAATTCAAGCCACTGGAGGAGCTTTTCAACTTACTATTGTTCGATGTTATTCTACCCAAAAAGAGAATATACTCGTCTTCAAAGCATATCAGGGCTTTGGCAGAGCTATTGAGGTGCAAATGAGATTTTTTCCTGATAGCACACGGTCAGTTTTCAGCTCTCTCATGGGTACAGCGATGGACACAATACTGAATGCCTAAAATTCATCTTGGAGTCTTTAGAATTCATGTTTTCTGTAATTCAAAGCCTGTTGCACCTTGTTCATTTCAATACCTGCTCATAGAGCTGCACAAGAGAACCCGCCAGCTGGTGTGTTCTCCCTGTGCTGGCCCAGGATGCCTGGCTGCCCAGGCTGTGCTGGAGAACCGGCTGCAGGTATGCTGAGTAGATAGTCTGCAGCTGCTCCCTGTCTGGATAGCTGAAGGTAGAAGAAAAGCAGCAGAGGAAGAGCAGAAATATGTGACGGGTGTTGCTGGCAATAGGATAAAAAGAAAATATACTGTACATACAAGAGCTTTCCCTTTCATTCGAATGTATTCGTGCTGTACTCACTCTATGGTGCAGATGCGGACTATTGATGAGAAGCGGGAAGTGAGCGAATGGCTCCCGACTGCGCCGCCTGTTGACATGGAGGCCACCACCTGGATGTTCTCTAGACTCACCCACTCCAGATTTTCATCATAGAAACCCCTGTATGTCAACACCTGGCGGACAAGCAGAGAGTTAAAGGGATAGTTCAGATTTTTTGAGATTAAGTTGTATTAGATCCTCATCATCAGTGTCATTCATCAGCAGTGACTTTTTCCCCCACTGCGTCCCATGAGCGTAGGTGCAGCCCGGTTTCAGTGTTACAGAAAGTAGTTCCGTCTAGTTGCTTGGGTCACACGTATAAAGCGTTTTGCTCCAAAAACCAACATGCATTCAAAGGAGTAATCCATTGCATCATGAATTCTTTGACATGAAAAAGTCTGACCTCGCAATCACCCGGTACTATTTTCCCTCCGTTCGACCGCTGCGACACGAGAGAAGACGTGTTGCAGCAGTCTCCTTTCGAGCACTTAAACGCCGTGAAACAGCTGATGATGGTGCGCACATTGATACAAACGTAGGTAAAATAGTGCTGGGTGATTGCAAGACTTTTTCACAGCAAAGAATTTGTGATGCAAATGGATTACTCCTTTTGGAGCAAAACACTTCATTCGTTCTCGTCCTTCATTTGCAACAAGACAGAACTACTTTTTGTGAATGAAACCAGACCGGAACTCGGCTTACAGGACAAAGTGGGGTAAAAGTCACTGCCGATGAACGACACTGATGGTGAGGATCTCATACAATTTCATGTCAAAAAATCTGAACTATCCCTTTAAGAAGAGGGTGAGAGTTAAGGGCCGCCCACACTAAGAAAAATAACTATAAAGATAACTATAAGGATAGAGATGGCAGCATCTACACTGATGGAACGATATCGCAGTGTTGCTGGGTTACGCTAAGCACGTCCTGCGCACACCTCTCGCAATCTCCGTTAACAATACACTTATCCCAACCTGGGATTCCCAAGGGAGAGACCGTGCTACTCACAGGGCGGGTGTTGCTCGGCTCGGCGGCATGGTGCCGCTAATCAGCGCACCGATGTGCCAATCCGCAGCACGGCAGCGCGTTCCCTGCGGTTCGGCGCTGTGCTGCAGATATGCACAGCAGCACAGCTGTTGTGGCATTTGCCGACATTGCCCTGTGGCCAGTCTGTCACTGTCTGTGAGTGAGGCAGTGACGTGTTGAACATCTTGAGGTGTCATTTCAGATGGATTTTGATTGTCTGTCAGTATTTCTATCTTTCATCAATTTGCTCTGAAAGTGATCCAAACGATATCGTCCTCCACTATCATTGTCGATATAGTTGGGGTGTGGACTCTGCCATCCACTTGAGTTACGACAAATTTTAAAACTATATATTAGTATATTAGTGTATTAGTATAGTTATCTTTATAGTTATAATTGTCCAAGACTACAATAGTAATAACACATAATTAAACACAGAATTAATCCGCTTTGGCCTCAATGCTCCTCCTGTAATCCTGTCTTCAAGCATTCTCTGTACCTGCTGTAGGAAGGCAGTGAGGTTGCTGGTCCCCCATTTGTCCGGTTTGGGAAGGTTGATGTCTTTCAGGTAGAGGACAAGGTTCTCGCAGTCTTTAGGTCTGAAGACTCGGCCAGTGTTGGAGCTGAGCAGCAGGCAAGTCTGGCCGAGCTTCTGGAGGACGTGACGTGAGGATGTCTGGGCGCTGCAGTGAACCACGGCCACTTGTGTGGAGCGCAGCCGAGAGAAGGCAAAGCGCAGGAGCATGCTGGTCCGGAAAGAAAAAGAACATTCAGATATGTTTTAATAAGCTTTGGAAGAGATTAAAAAAAACCCTTTGGATGGATTATTAAATGCTCAGACATGTTTATATGTGATAAGTTTGTAAAACGTTGGCCTCTTTGGAGCCACAGAACAATATTTGTCAAAACAGACCCGAAGGCAAAGATAGCCATTTTGCAAAGGTGAAAACAGAAAAGAGTGTAATTGGAATTAGGCGTGTGTGCGCACATGCAAGTATATTCATTCATGGGCATATGCGTGTAAATTAATGAGATGCTCTTTTATCGCATTAATAAGCTGACAAACCCTTTGCCTCGCCAGCTGTGACCTTCCAGTGGAAAGACAAGAGGGTAAGAGCAGTGTGAGTGAGAGTCGGCTGGAGTGTAAAAAGGAAACCGAGTAACCCCCAACTTCCTCAATCCCCCCAGGGAGAGAGCAATTACTTTTGATGCAACACATGACTGGAGTGTGTGCAAACGCATGCAGCAGACACATATGACCTTCACTTCAACTTGTCCACGGCTTCACATCAAGAAGAGGAAACAAAGGTCAAGTCTTGAAGTGTTCACCATGGGATTGTGTTATTGTTCTCGAAAATTGGGTGACAACTCTGACCACTTGCAGCCTTGACTGGGGCTTTGAGAACAGTGCATTTGGATCCAATAATGTCGCGAGCGTTCATACATGTCTCCTTTTTGCTCAAAGAAGTGCGTGTTTGTGCATTTCCACCAGCGTTATTACCCCTTTCCGCAGCCCTCTGGCCCCACCACCATGAAGGGCTGCCTGTGCTGAGCGGTGAGCCAGGGTGAGAAGCAGTGGAGACCCCTCTGCATGTCTGGCGTCTCGATGACTGGGAGTGAGTGAGAGTGAGAGAGCTGCTCCAGCATGAGACCATCAGGACGCTGCAACGTATACGCAGCCAGGAGGCCACTGTCTAGGTCGTAGTAGGTGTCGAGTGGCTTTCTGGTGTTTGGCGGGTTTTCCCTGGCCCAGCTCAGCAACTGGTGTCACACAGAAATCGAAAAGCATATTGAAAAGACCAGAGTATTTCAGAATATAGTTAAAATTCCCAGGTTGTTTACTAATCACAAAAAAAAACCATGAGTCCTCACCTCCTTGGCAAACTCCTGTCGTGTTTTGAGGTTGAGGTTTCCTCCTAAACCTCTAAGCAGGCCAACAATAAACTGACCTCGCTCCCCCACAGCACTGAGGTGTGAAAGACCATTGAATACCATCCCCACCAGGCTGGTCTCAACCACAAAATCATTCTGATAAAAGGAGAGACAAAATGTTGTAATTACACAGTAACAGCGACAAATATGATCTATTTTTAATTTGAGTGTGTGTGTGTGTGTGTGTGTGTG
>CAESWR010000204.1:187027-204081 GCA_903171835.1 Mullus surmuletus | reverse complement strand
GGGGGGGATTCCTAACCACTTAAAAAAAGAGTGTGACATAGGGTGAGAGTGTTACTGTCACTGACCTCTAATGTGTTATTTACAACATCACACTCATGTTGTCATCAAAATACCACAACATCTCATACAGTGAGTAAGTGCAGGGGCCATTTCCGATTTACAACTTCCTATATTACTGTCATCAACACACACCATGTCTTGACAGAGCTGTATTGCCAAGTACACTGTTGCTGTTTCAAAGACAAAAACACTCACTTTGGTCTATAAAATTTAACCCTGGGTGTGTTTGACTGACTTGAAAGCAATATCTTTCAGGGTAGAAGTTACCTGTTTGAGGACCCAATCCAGGGCTCGTTGGAAGTAATCTCCCAGCCAGCTTTCCAGGTTATTGCGGCATTGCTCTGGCTGACACCATAACCATGACTTTACCAAAGCACTCACATCGATGTCTTCGTCACTAAAAACAGAGGGAAAGAAGTGGAGACATAAAAACAGCGTGACGGGCTCATGGTGCCAAAAGATTGCCAACAGAAACACTCTCTAGGCTGACGGACCTGAGAAAAATCATGCCCATGCGGGATATAGTGGCTGGGGAGGCACAGCTGAGGTCGTGAGTCTCAAACAGAAAGTTGACGTTGGGTCCAAACTGGATGCGCTCTCCACTCGGCATGGTCAGAAGACGATTGTCATCAAGCACCGAGTTGAGACTCTCAATCCACTCTGGATCGATGTCCCCATCACACACAATCCAGGAGCTCACCTCTGAAAAAACCACAACAAATATAGCCAATAATTGCACATACACAGGGGGCACATCATTAAACACTTAATAGACCATGTTTTGCACAAGCATTTTGCATATGTTCAACTATAATTTATTTAAGCATTATAACCCGGGGTTTCCACCGGTCGCATTACTGCATTACATTGCGGCTGTGTTCCGACTGTGACAGCTGGAGTGAACGAGACTCGCGACTTGCGACGTCTCGCCATAAGTGATAGTTTACTTGAGCACCACATACAGTGTAGTCTGTATAAACAGAACAGCAAACCCAAAGAGTTGATGGTTCCCATCAAGACCAGAATCAGAGGTTTAGTGGAGAGATTTGTGCCTCTATCATGTGTAAACACTGTGTGACCATAGGTGTGTGTATGTGTGTGTGTGTACAGGTGTTGCCACGGCATTGAAACAAGTTAAGTATAAACACTTTTTTTTTGTTTATTTTGAAAAGTAAGTGGATGTTTTCTTTTGTGGCTGCATCCAACTTCTGCTGCTGCCCGAGCTGCGCTGAGCTGAATTTATGTGTTTCTGCTACGGCATCCGTCAAAAATAGGAGCCTTGCGTGTCTAACAGAGAGGGCTGCGTCTGCCAAAGCAGGGCCGCAGTTGGGATGCAATCGCGCCACAGTATGTGGAAACACAAACATTGATTATAATGCTTGCATATTTGCCAGGGCTGCAGTTCCGGATCGGAGCCATAATGCAAAGGAACCGGAGGAATTTACCCAGTGAAAGGTCTGAAGATGTTATAAGTAGTCTTTTAAGATTAATTCAATTAATCCAATTTGGCTAAGAGAGCTTAATCATTGAAGAAAATTAGATCCTCTTTCTTACCTTGTGGTTCTCTTACCACATTCCTGGCACTGTGTGTCAGGACGCCATCAGCCCACTCCCTGGTGTCCATGTCTATGTGACCTAGAAGTTGCTGTCGTGGCATCGCCTTGGGATTCATTGTGTATTGCTTCACCTATGAAAAAAAAAAACATCAATAGCAACCGTATTGGCAAAAAAAGAGTAAAAGAAGGACACTAGAAGGGCACAGGGCCCAAGCAAGGCCTATGTAAAAACATGAAATTGGCTGTGACTATGTAGTTTTCGCATAATCCTGCTGACAGATGGACACGCCAACAGACAGGAGAGTCTACTTGTGGAAGGTTAAAAAGTGCCAGGAATGTATCAGTTAATCAAGTCAGAAAATACAAATTGGGAGCCCGTGGGACTATAAGTTCGAGAAGGTCCAGGTGTTCCTATGACTTACCACTCTGCCAGTCTTGTTGAGAGCAGCCCTAAGCATCCTCCAGAGCGTCGACTTCCCTGCTCCACTCGGTCCAACGATAACTACGCCCATGCGCTGCCTCAGCTGTTCATTCAGCTCCATTGCCTTTTTCAGCTACACGCAGATGGGGGTGGGGGTATTTTATTCCTCTGCAGCTATCCAACTCTCCATATGCTGTCTCGATGTTTTTATAGTTAGTCCATTCAGGATGCTCACCTGAGTGGGTATGAGCTCCAGCCGCGCCTCCTTGTAGACTTGCTCCAGAGCTTGCATGAGGACCTCGTCCTCCACGTCGGTGAAATTGACCCCAGAGAAGACGTCTCTGACCAGGGAGTCGAACCGAGAGTTGTCAGCAAATGTCAGCTTGGACATGGTGTTGAGCCGCAAAGCCTGCACCACCAGGCTGCTCTCTTGAACTGCACGCAAAACATATACACTTGGTTTCAATGGAGTGGCGAAGTCCCGCCCTTCCGTTTCTGGTACAAGGGTCCTCAAAACCGGATTTAATGAATGAGAGTCATGCGGGAAAAGGCGTTGAAGTGGAGCAGAGAGATCGCTATGTCTGTTCCAGAGTTCCCGGTGCAGGTGGTGACGTATATCATTCATGTCGAGAGCAGCGAAGAGCTGTAGTTCACAAAGCGGCTTTACACAAAACCTAACTTAAAAGACTTCTTGGCACTAAATTGTGATCTTCTTTGCAGGAAAAATTATCTTTAAACACCACAAACAACATTTGTGAAATTCATGGCACAATTCAAACTGGACGAGAAAGTAATTGTTGCCCCTCATTGACTCTCAATTATAGAAATTCGTTTTTGGGGACCCATGTACCAGAAATGGAAAGGCAGGGCTTTGCCACTCTATAACACGGGTTTGATGAACACAAAAAACATGATTCTGACAGTTCATGTTTCCAGACTTCACTTCCAACTTAGACCTTGCACATGCCCCTCATTATAACAGCGCTAATTAGCAAAGCCTGTCACAATTTCAGAGTTTGTCATTACTTTTCTTCACCAAAGATTTTTTTTTTCTCTCTTTTTTCTGCAGCAAAGAGGAAAACTTGGCCAGTCTACACACAGTGCCAAACACACAAACATGCACACACAAAAAAAACCTTGGGGACTCGTCGCCAGACAGGAGGTGCGTGTGGTGTGTGTGTGTCTGTGTCTGTGTGTTGGGCAGATAAAGGGTGGGTGGTGGAACAGAAGGATTTGAGGGAGAGAGAGAAATAAAGAGTTGGGTGGGAATGGTGAAGTCGAGACGTGGAGGAGCGGATGAGCAATGGGGGTGAGGAGGAGAGGGCAGCGAGAGAGAATGAGTGGGACAACAGAGGCATCGACAACCCGGGTATCAGAGAAAGGGAGCTAACAAGGGGTCAGAGAATGGCGGGGGTACTGAAGAAGTAAACAGCAGAATTCTGTGTGGGAACAAGAGGATGACGAAGGACAAAGGCACAGAAGAATGAAAAAAAAACGGCTTTGTAGGGGAGCATCTGTCAAACAGTGGCTTCTATGAGGGGAATTAAGGGGAAAACACAAGCGCAGCAAGACCTTTTTTTGATCATATTTTCAAAAATGTGTTCTCTACTGTTGGATAATTGAGCCGTATACTATTAAAGGGGTAGTTCAGATTTAATGACGTGAAGTTTTATGAGATCTTCACCATCAGTGTCGTTCATTGGCATTGACTTTTCCCCCACTGCGTCCCGTGAGTTCTGGTACAGTTTCGGTGTTGCAGGAAGTAGTTCCCGCTAGTTGTTGGGGTCACACGAAGATAGCGTTTTGCTCCAAAAAACATGTATTCAAAGGAGTATTCCATTTGTATCACAAATCCTTTGCAATGAAAAAGTCCAACCTTGCAATCACGCAGTACTATTTTCCCGCCGTTCATATCACGGAGCACACCTTTCCATCAGCTGGAGGATGGAGGCGGAAGGAGACCGCTGCGACACGAGAGAAGATGCGCCGCAGCGGTCTCCTTCAGAGTATGTAAATGCTGTGAAACAGCTGATGATGGTGATACGAACGGAGGGAAAATAATGCCAGGTGATTGCAAGGTCAGACTTTTGCATGCCAAAGAATTCGTGATGCACGGGACACAATGGGAGAAAAGTCACTGCTGATGAATGACACTGATGGTGAGGATCTCATACAACTTCATGTCAAAAAATCTGAACTATCCCTTTAATTTGTGCGGCTGTGTTTCTCTTCATACAACTTCTATAACTGTGTACTTTTTGGCAGTGATGAAAACAGCCCGAGGTCGCGGCCACAGATGCCCCTGCCTTTTTGTTTTTTTTTTGGCGTAGAGAAGAAATGCCTCAGAGAAATACTGCACCTTAAAATAAGAAATAAAAAAAAATAGCCCGGGGGGGTCTTACTCTTGTCCTTGTCACGGCTCCTCCTCTGTTGCTGGAGGAGACCGCCGCAGGCCTTCAGCACCGTCTTCAGAGCACGCAGGCCCCAGTCGTAGTGCTGCTGGGGCGTCAACAGCTCCCTGGACGCAAATGAAACACACTTGATTACACATTCAGCGCAGCGCCGGTTTTGGAGTGCTAAGGGGGTCCGAACCCGGAACACAACTTTCCCACAAAATCAATAGGCTGCGGAAGAGGACATTGGGGCTGCAGACAATTAGGAATACATTTTAAAGCCACACAGTAATTCAGTGGCAAAGACAAAAAAACAAACTCAATGGTTGTGCAGCAGACAGGCGATAATGTGGACACTATAATAAGTCTCTCTAAATAATTGTTTTTCCGACTTCCCATGTTGAGGACGATTCAGGCGTTGCATTCAATTGGGATACGTTTATCTGCCGCAAGTTGTGTGAACCGGAAGGAAACTTTTATGGGCAATGACCGGGATTGTCAAAAGTCACGTGACTTCAGTTGCCTTCCGGTTCACGCAACTTGGGGCAGATGACATTCAGTAAGTGCACCAAATCGGATGTCGGAAAAATGAATCAACTGTTTTCTTGATTTCGGTTCTGGAAAAAAATATTGAAAAAAAACAAGTCATTATTTTGTTTTATGAGTTTTGGTTTAAAAAAAATCGATTCTGGAGGTGTCACAATTGTTGTTTCACTCTACCCAGACAATTTTTGATGTGCCATGTGACTAAATCAAATGCAGTGCAACTATGACTTTGCTAGCGGTTCCTGCTAATGTTACCCATTTGAATAACGAGTAAATATGTGGAGGCAAATCCTGCTACATTTACCTGGCCAGGTTGAAGATTGCAACCAGTTTGCGTCCCAGCACTTCTCCCTTTTTGAAGCCCTCGGAATAGAGGATGACTTCGGCAATAAGCTCGTTGTCTGGCCTGCTCATGGCCACAGGCCTGAAGAGCTGCTTCAGGTTGTCTGGAAGCTTCTGTCTGCCCCCGTATCCTTTCCCAGCTGGGTTCAGTGTGATGAAGACGCCAGAGTTTGGGTCCAAGTCCACCTGGGGAGCAAGGAAAACACCGTCAGTGTCAATAATGAGCATTTAATTCCAGCCTAAACAAGATGCTTGAGTGAATAGGTCATTAGTTGAAAGGCTGATATGGCGGAAAGGAAAGGGATGCCACTCAATAATAAGGCACAGAAATGCTCTTTTTTGGTTTCAAAGCTGGCATTTTTCTTCTTTTTTTGCCTACCTCCTTCCCCAGCAGCTCACACATGCGCTTCTGATGTTTCAAAGAGTCTTGAATGGCCTGAATCTGCATCGAAACTGCAGATAACACTGCTTCCTCTAGACGGTTAAACTCGTCAAAGCAGCCCCACGCTCCACATTTCACCAAGCCCACAAAGATTCGGCCCATCGACTTCACATCAATACCCTGGAAAAAAACAGACACAAAAAAAAAGAGTTAAAAAACTTTTTTTTTTGTTTTTTAACCATTTAGGCTCTCAAATCACAACTATTGTGTGTGAATGCATATGCTACCGTTACAACATCCGAAGTCCCTGATGATATAAACATTTGCTTTTTCAAATTCACAATCTTTGTTGAATCTAGAGCTGGGCGATATGGACCAAAATAGGTCAATCTTTTTTGAAATAAATATATGAAAAGTAAAATATCTTCAAATCTTTTTAGCTCAGTTTGATCGCTCAATGGCTTATTGAAATCAAACTACAGATTTTAGAGATAAACGATCGGGGTCTCATTCCATATCTCGTGTAAAATAAAGTATCGATACCTTTTTTATATCGATACATCGCCCAGTCCTGGTTGAATCCACACATTTTGTTGCTATGTGATTGGAGCGTGCAAGGGTTTACATGTAAAATGTATTTTGGGCTGCTTGGTGTACCATAACAACTCACTTCACATGGCCAGCAAAAGTCACCTTATATATTCTTTTGGAATGTGCAATAAATGTTGTTGCGTGTGGATTTGTTTGTGGTGGTAAGTTACTCTGACTGAAATTACAGTATGTTATCAATATGCTTTTCAGCGTTGTTGTTTTAGTCAGTGAGCCTTGTTGGCGTTGCTGCCATTGCAATGTGCACCCACGATTGAAGGGGATTCTGAGGGGGCACTGGAGGGAGGGGTGTTTTTGTTTGGCAGTTGAATACAAATATCACCAACCCTTCATCGGGGTCACCTTTGTTTGTTTGAAGCTATGGATGATAAAACTCTTCACAAAGTCTCCTGGCACATATTTTTACCTCATCACAGTTGAAGACCAGCACTTGCCGTCCAAAAAGCCCCCCGAGAGCCTTGACCGACTCGGTCTTGCCTGTTCCAGCCGGCCCATAGGGGTTCCCCCCGAGCCCCATCTTCATGGCCTGGGTCATAGTCAGGTAGCACTTATCAGTCAGCGGAGTGTGCACCAGCTTAGCGGCGTTCCCCTGGGAGGCAGCAGAGGGAGGAAGCGGAGCGTCGTGAGTGATATGCCGAGAAAGAAAGTGACAGAAACAAGGCGAGATGGCCAGATAACGGCCAGAACGTGGGAAGGTGGAGGTCAAAATGCAGAGGATGAGGGGAAACAGACACACGATAGATCAAGAGGATAGAGGGCAGGATAGAGTGAAAACAAGAGACTGCAGAGTGGGTATCCTCTGTGTTCCACATCTCTGCATAAATACTGCCCCCAAATGGAAAATAAAGTTGAATAAAAAAAGAATCATGGGATATGAAATAATTTAGTGGGAAATTATCTTCATTTTTCACAATATTCAAAACTTTTCCCTACTGTCTCATAAATCCAGTTTTTCTTAAACTATTTGTGTGTTGTGGTCTTTGTGAAGAGAATCAAAATGCACTTCTGCATTTGTGTCATCGAGCTGACCTGTTTTTCAGGTTCACACACCGATGCCCTGATCATACAAATAACTCATTTGCTTTAATGGACCGACTTCCATCACACACCTGCCCGCCCAACAGGATATATGAATGCGCAGACACAAACGCACATAAACCATCGACCCTAACACACAAATTTAGAATCTACAAGCTGTTTCTATGCATTAATTTTGGCTATTCAAAACATTTGTTAGTTTTTCATATGCATCACTTAAAAAAATATATATTGTAACTACATAGGCTATTGTTATTCTCATAGGCAGACTCCGAGAGTAACTTCAGAGTTCGATTGTGAAGTTTAGGTGCAGCAAAAGTGTGTATTCAGGGCAGTACCTGGTATTCATACGTGTAGTTGAACTGTGCATCCACCATCTGTATGTGGCAGCATTTGTCTGGTCCCATGTAGAAGCGAAGCTGCTTTTTCCAGGCCCAGGCGTCAGGACTGGTCTCCCCCGCCTGGTTCAGCTGCTTCACCACACTGATGTTATGGATGATGTCCAGGATCAAGGCCTTCAGCTTCAGCTGCAGGATTCCAGACTCTAAAGGGAAAGGCAAGTGATGGAGACACAAAATATACACGTTTTTGCGGGAACGACTGCAAGTAGATGGGAGGGTTTTATTGTAAAGGGACATTAAGAAGACCACTCTTGTTCACACAGCTAGTAGTCATGTTTCAGGAAAGGTGATTATATGACACGAGAGAGGAAACATTTAATCAGAAAGTAATATTACCATACCCGTATCCTTTTACACCAATGTCATGAACCTATATGTACTTATGTCTTGTTATTATTTGGTCCATGGTTTATAATACAATAATAAAACAATACCACTATTACTACAAATAACAATAAAGTTAATTAAAAACTATTACAAACTAACTGCATATCAGTCTTCAGTTGATAAGCTCTTATATAAACATATTCCTCAATACCATCATGACTCATATTTACATCTCTTGAGCTGTGACTGGATATTGAAAATGTAATAAAAGTGGAAAGTGGGTTCACATGTCATCTGCTAGTGAGATTCCAATCAATGCAGGAATACATCAGTAATTATCAGCTCAGTCCATGGACACAGAAAAAAATACTTTGCCAAATGTCCACAATCCCCCTTCTTGTCGCTGTGCCAAAGGCAGGACAGCTCACACTCTATGTTGGTGTTTATGGCCCATTTATATAGACTGGGTAATTAGATTATCCTTCTTGCCATTACTTTGGCTCTTTTAATCAGTACTACCACTCTGCAGCCTCCACAGTCGACCTTCTTGTTTTAAGGGAGCCAGTAATTTAATGAGATGTTATCACGGTGCGCTGTTTCAAGTGCGAATTGAAGACTTTTGCGTTCGAGACAGTCACAGAATGTGTTCGTCTCCATCACTGTGTCATCCTGAAGTACCTACAATTATGTCAAAAAGTGGAAAATACGCCTGCATAGGAAGAGATGAATTATTGTCTCTAGTTTGCGCGAGTGAAATAGTTTTTCCCAGATGCACTCTCATAAGACAGAAATGTGGATCTTGGGGGCAGTGTCCTGTGAAATGATGCCACTACCACGAGCTTTTCCTCTCAACCATGAGAGGAAAACTTTCATCTAGAAATGGAACTTTTTACATATTCAAGTCTGTGAATAAGTCAACCTGTCATATCCCCAGCCCCGGGTCATTAAATCGTCCCACCAGCCACCAGCTGTATCTGCAGCTTTAGGGGTTATTGCCTCTCCGCAGCCCGGCCGGCTATCGAGGGATTCACACAAGAGCAGTCGCTCAGCATTAATCTCCTAGTCCTGAGTAACAACCCGGGATTGTGATCAGAGGTTAGTAATTAACAACAGTGAGACAAAGGACAAATGTCAAGGGGCAATTTAACTGTAATTTGGAGCAATTAATACTGTCGGCAACATAATCAGCAATCAAAAAAGGCTAAGGGATGTTGCACTCTGCTGCTAAATGAAACTGGTTTGAGACAACGGGGAGAAAGATACGCATGTCAGGACATTTAATGACGTCTGCCAAATTCCTGTTTGATACTAGGCGTTATTCTCCTATGAGAATTTGTTTTGCCTTCATGTTGAACAGCAGCTCAGATAGTTTCAGAGTGATGTAACTGACAGCTGACAGTGACAAATGTGTTATGGTGAAACACTCTTGTATCTTCCCTCTGTCTAAAATTGTTTTGTTTTTATCCGAAAAGGAGATAGTGCAGCAATAATCATCAAAAGGACCGAAGAATTGTCATTCTTCGCGTGCACCCCGAGCGCTGAGCTCCTCACAGAGAAAGAGGAAATAGCTGATAAACTTAAGGGGTCTCACAAATAGCAATAAATAAAAAAGCATTTGGGTGCTACGTCAACTTTAAGAGACAACGCGGGGCAGTATTTCAGTTGTAAGGTTTAAGTCGGTATCTACGATGTGCAGCATGAATCATAATTGTTATATTCAGTTTGATGGTGACAAGATAATGTGAAGAAAACTATTATGATGCGTGTCCTTCAAAAAACTGTAGCCTCTAGTTTGAAAGTTATGATAAAAAAAACGAATGGTTGGTCTACTTGTAAAAGCAGACAATTGTCAAGCTACGATACAGGACATACTTGAAATATGACACTTAAATTCAGATTACAACACCTTTGTATTCAAGGTAAGGCTTCTAACAAGCCAGATGACCCTGAATAAAAAACTGTATGTGTTCAGCATGAAACACGCTAAGGCCAACATCACACCTGTGCATATTCATGAATGCATTTATTTGGTTTTCCACTGGGAGTCAGCAGAACACAGGAACAAGCTGACTGACAGAGGAGCCTAATGTAGCGTTTTATCAGTTTACAGTATAAAGCTGCTGTTGCAAAAATTATGCCTGGAATGTTTTCAGGTAATACATGGCCCATCAATTTTGGTTTATGCGAACTTCATGCCTTTTAATTCTGATTGAGGCATAAAGCAGATATAAGAGGTGCTTCTGGCAAACTGTGTTGCCGGTTAGCTACAGTAAAGACTTCGGATAGCTACCAGCTGCTACCTACCCGTGTTTGTGTGATCGTCAGAGCTTGTATCAACCGTGGTGTATTGTTCTAATTTGGCATTGAGCTCCAACTCCAGACGCTGCAGGTTCTGCTCCTTTAAAGCTTTTTCCACATCTTCAGTAAACTGGATTTGCTCAGCGAGACACAGAATCTGCACAAAAGAAGGATAGATGAGACACTTTCAAGGCTCTGCGTTGTGCGTGTTTCACTGCCGGTAATAGTTTAAGCTGAAGGATAGATCAATAGCAGCTGTCACGCCCAGCTGCTAATTTCAAGGGTACAAACTATACAAAGAATTTAGTTTCAGCATGGGACCGGATTCCAGTTCTTCGGCAGCAATTCACAGTATGAGGAAATAAGAATGTTAATGCATTAAAACACTTAAACCTAGCCAGACAAAATTATGGAGTGATGCTCGATCCTGTTTTCTTTGGCTATTTCTTTTTTTTGCTCTTGCTTTGCTGTGCCCAACTGATTCCCCCCTAGTGACATCTTAGGTTCTTATACAAACCAGCTAGGTAGTTTCTGAACACTCACTGCACAAACAGACTAAATTAAACTAAACTCACTAAAAATCAACTACTCGGTGGGAAAGAGAGTGCGGAATTTCAAATGTGTGGTCTTTATATTCACCAAAGTGAATATACTAGACCGCAAAATCAAAATTGAAAATATGCTCAAAAGAGAATAGAACATTCAGCCAATACAAAAAAAGGGAAAAGAAATACCTGTGATGGGTAACGTGAGGGGTCCACGTTCCCATTTTTCCCCGCTGAGACGCAGTCGAACAGCAGCTGCTTCAAAGTCTCCTTCATTTCCGTTGACAGTTGACTCAACCACTCCTAAAAAGACAGCTATGTTTCATACACATCCAACCAAACCTATTCAATAATAACTTAAAACAAAAATATAATCAGCGTTGATGCCTCTCCTTTACCTCTACCAGACTGGAGATTCGGACCAGGTTTCTGAGCGGCACCGTCTCACCCTCCAGGGAACACATGGCGACGATGTTCTGGCACTGCTCGTCGAACACAACACTGTGGATTCCTGTGCGGACAAACACACACACACTCCTGTTCAATACACAGCTAACATGCATTTGTTTAAAGCCAACAAAAATGGATATTAAAACCGACCTGCAAATAGTTTCTTG
The DNA here is from genome assembly GCA_903171835.1 of Mullus surmuletus. Taxonomy (NCBI): domain Eukaryota; kingdom Metazoa; phylum Chordata; class Actinopteri; order Syngnathiformes; family Mullidae; genus Mullus; species Mullus surmuletus. The sequence goes on along the minus strand of CAESWR010000204.1, from coordinate 192,546 downwards.
AGGTGCGACTGGATGACTGTTGGGTTGGTGGCTTGGCCCAGAATTTCTAACAGATCATCGTCTCCGATGAAATAGAATCGTGGGAAAGCAGAGCGTTTCTCCTGAGAAAAAAAAAAACAACAGCACACAAACAGATAAAAGGTATGATGAGTGCAATTTGTATGTGTGTAGGGGAGTCTTTGTGTGGGTGTGTGTGTACCTCCAGGAACTCATTCAGTGACTTCTGGCAGCGCTGCAGCTGGTCCAAGATGGTGACCAGGGAGTTTCTGATCCCGGCCCTCGAGCTCAGAGAAATTACTCTGTTGTCCCTCTTTATGTCGGACATGATCGACCTGTGGATAGTTTTTGTGAATAAGAATGCACACACCAAATTCTCGTTTTTATTTTGATTTAGAGGCTTTTCTAATCAAGAAAATGTGACTAAAGAAAGTAACAATAGAATAGAAAATATTTTTACCAGGTCTAGTTTGATACCTATTCTTCCTCAATTAAAAACTCTGTCATTTTAGCAGGCAAGAAAGATTGTGAATGATCAGCATCTCGGCAAGTGGAGGCGGTGACGCATTTCTTCGGCTGAGGTGGGATAATCTGAATACATTCAGGTCCGTGACGCAAGTCTGTACAATATCTAACATCTATAAAAACGCACAACTGGGATGAGTCAAATGGATTTACTGCAGAGTCATGCTGCCAAATCACTGCAGAGCTGATTCACACGAGTGAACGGCGCGTTAATGTGAACCCCCCCCCCCCCGACAGACAGGACTTCATCTAACTGTAGATGCCGAGATGAAAGACGAAATGTTAATTAGGTTTCAAAAATATATATATTTCACACCTGAAGTCTTCATCAACCCGTTTGAAGCGGGCCTCTTCCCGCGGCAACGCTCCCCGTCCGAAAATAGGCTCAAGATAAACCCAGCGCCTCTGAATGGCATTCAAGCTGAGCAGGTATTCATCCAGATCTGATAGCCGGACTTCCCACAGGCTGACCTGGACATGCACAGAGGAAGTGTAGTTGTAACAGAAAAGCATTCCCCAAAAACATTTAAAGAGTCACAATATATATCTAATACATAGTCGGCACGAGGTTAATTTTCCGGAAAACATGTAAATTAAAAAAAGTTTGTTTATAGAATGAGGCTGACCTTGTCTTGGAAGTTGCGGTAGTAGGGAGAATCTTTCAAAGACTGCAGCAGACAACGATTATCTCCCACCTGGATGAGCGGAAAGTGATGATAAAATAAAGCCGATGTTTGCTAATCCTCAAGATTTCATTTAAAAGTTACCGGACGAGACAGAAGCGCGGATTTGTGTCAAGTCTATCTACCTGCTGGTCACAGAGTCAGTTGCTGCCTTGAATAACAAAGCATAGAAAAAAACGAAGCAAAGAGAAATCTAATCATGTAGGCACATCAAACAGCAAAATGAGCGTTTTCAAATATTTACAAAAACTGTAATGACATACATATGTTGTTCAATTGTACTTTACCACACACACTGTGCAAAGGGGGTAGAGAAAAATATGATATTCCTGGATTAGGAACAGAGTGGTACTTATTCATTCTAAATCTCAAGGGTAGCTGGTATAGAGGAAATCAGCATAACATATTCCCTTATACTGTGAAGTAGCAAGTCAGCGACGACTTTGAGAAAAGTCATCACATGGTTTCATTTAACACTTCAACTTGCTACTTTTTTTCCTTTCACAAACTTTGCCTTCAACACATGATTGAAAATGGGTATCTAATAAATTCCGTGTTTGATCACAAAATCAAGGTGGATTTGTACCTTTGGTTCATTCATAAACACAAGATTTTGTGAGGGAATTTGGCAGGGACAGGAATATGGAGAAATTAGACATTCTTGTACTCTCATATCAATAAAATCTGCATCTTTTACAATACGCCCAATACACGCTAATGCGTCATACTGTCTAGTGCCAGTTTCCAAACTGCAAAAACTACAAGTGGCGTAAGCAAAAAAAAAATCATGTGCAATGTTACGCAAGACATTCTGGGTACCCTCGCTTATTTCAGCAGCAAAGGAAATCAGTGGTTATGGTTATATGGTTTATGAGGCAGTCGAGACCAAGAATAAAGCAGAAGACAATGACTCATCTGGGAAGTTCAAATGAATGCGCGTTTGGCGTGTATCCACCTGGTTGACAATGTCCTTCCAGTCCTTGATGAGGGCAAGAGAGCGGCCTCCGTTGTCCGTGTACTCGGTGAGGGTGAACATCGCCGCAGCGCCCCACAAATCCAACTCGCGGAGCGCCTCTCTGATCGTCACCTCTGCCTGAGCACGGCTGTTTAGGTCCTGCGCAAAAAACCCTAACGTCAAGACTGCAGTGCTTTAAGAAATTCACAAAAAGCTTACATTGTACTCACAAAAACGAAGAATAATCCTGTGAAACTATGGGTAACGATTACAGAATCAAAGTCAGAATGCAATGGGAAAAACTTGTACTGCATTGGTGTCTGTGCAATGTCTTAGCTGCACCTGCCCTCTAGTGCCTATTAGTGCTTCCTGCAACAGGAAATATCCTTTTTTTCCATTTGCACATGCATGAGAGTGTGAATGTGTGTGTGCATACCTTGAGCTCCAGGGCCTTCTCAATGATAGTATTTGCCACTCCGAGGAGGTCGTTAAAGGTGAGCCTTTCTAACGTTGTCCCTCTAGGGAGTCCCAGGAGTCGGAACATATCCAGCCAGTGATCCTGGGACAGGTGCTCCCCGCGCACATACTTCAGCACAGGGATCATGTTCTGAACGTAGAAATTCACAGAGGGTCATAATAGATTCATTATAGAATTCTCTGACTACAGTGCCTCACGTTTTCCACTATTGTTATGCCGACGTTTGCGATACTTAGAAGATCTTTGTACAGATATTCATGGTCCTATGAGGATTCGCCTTACCTTGAAGCATCAGGACATAAGGTCTGACCTTCCAACAGTTTGATTTATCACTAAATACCTGTGAAACTATGAGGCTTGCATTGTTTTCGGCCAACTGCAGCTTGCCAGCAAGATGAACTAAAATGTTAATTTGCAATCTGCAGTGCCACCAACAGACTGGAAACACTTCATGGGATAAATTGAATGGAATCGTGGAACTCAGCAACATGAGCATACATTTTCAATCTTGATCATCCGTCTCAGAGTATAACAAGTACACCATAGTTTCCCCTTGCAGAGAAGCTATTATATCATGTGATGGGACGATTGCCATTTAAATAGCTGAGGGAGTTTTCGCTCATCAGAAGAGGAACACTTGAATTTGGTGAATCAACAGCTTGTCCACTTGAACAGATGAATTCAGTACATTGTCTAAAATCTGAGGGCTGTTCAGAATAATGAAGTTTACGGCCTCTTATAGCTCCTCAAGAGATTTGTCTTGCTCATTTGTAAGCATTCGCAGAAAGGGGATCAAAGAAAACAAGACATAATTTCTAAACTGTACTTATTACTACAGAACTTGTCTGCATGTTACCAAACTTTCCCCAGACTGTGTTAGTGCTCGTCTGAATATGCCATGTGTCTTTTAAGATCCCTCACTGTAAGTAATAGTTAATTTTCCTTATATGGATTGTGATGTTTATGTGGAGGGACATTTGCTAAACAGTACTGGGATTGATAATGTTTTCAGTTATCATGGATGGATTTTGGCAAAATATATTCTAATTTGTTTTTCTTTATGAGCCAACAAAGCATCAATATCCACATCATTCTGGGAAATCGACACATATTAAAAGTGTGCTTCCAGGTGGTTTGTGGTTTGTGTGAGAGTTACACCACTACTAGTTTGAATCATGCACAGTACCGCCCACTACCTTGTATTTGTCCACCTCTCCTTGTAGTTTAACAGAAATGGCAGTTGGTTTTTCGAGCTTTCTCAATCTGTCCTGCCAGGTAAACAGGAATTCCTCAAAAACATAGGTCTTGCTCCTGTAAAACAGAAAAAATAAATAGTTACAGTTCAACGCTGAGTCGAAATAGTCAAATCAGACATCCATAGACAAGGTTGTGTCACAGTCATAAGCTCCGCCCCCACCTGAACGTGATCCAGTCCTCCTGAGCCTTCTCCGTGAAGCCCTGCTGCCACTCCTCATACAGACCCCACATCTGGCTGCACTCCTCCATGTCTCTTTGGGTCTCCTCCGCCAAAGTAAAAGCTGGAGGCTCCAGGCTAAAGCAGGCGCAGTCCTCACTGATGAGGAAAAAATCACCAAGGTTTAACACGGAAAATCTCCCGTAAAGAAGAGGACACCATTTGTTTTCAGGCAAATGTCAGACTACGTCAAAAAGGAGTCAAAAGATGGGATTGGATATACGAAATAGCTAAGAAATAGAAATTAGCAGAATCACCCTGCTGTTAAATAAACAGTTAAATAAACTGAAAAAAAGTATCTTTTTTGTTGGTGGAGATGGCAATGGTAACACTTTATATAACCTTGGCATCTACAAAAAAAATGAAAGCAACAAATTTCTCATCAGCAGTCTTGAGTAGAAGAAAATTACGGCACATAATAACTCAGAAAATGAAGCCAACTTACAGCAGTTTAGTGCGCACTAACTCTAGCTCCTGGAACTCCTGCTGCTTGTCTTTGATGGTTTGAAGGCAGGCAAGTAAGGCTGTGTGATCGTCGGTCTCAAGCATCTCATCTTTGGGCTTTAGCTGATCCCAGCGGGCTTTAAAGCGCTCAAGGTCCGCCATGTAGGCCTCAATACGACCTGACGCGTTACTTCGCATCACCTCCACCTAAGACATTGATAGAGCACAAAATGGGGGAGGATATGGGTGATAGAAAAATAATACCAGAGAACAGCCATTCCAGAATTGCACATTTACATTACCTGCTCTTGGATCATCAGCTGGTGGCTCTCCATAATTAGCTCCAGTTTGTCCCACTTGGCCCTCAGGGAGGACAGTGAGTCCTGTCCCGCTCCAGCCACTGCTCTCAGCAAACGGTTCTTCTCCTCAGCACACTGGAACTGAGGCAGGATCTAAAGAAATATGCTGAACTTATTCTAGAGTTGAGATTTTACTAAGCTTTGTACTCTTAGATGTTTGGGTTTTGAACACTATATGAGTTGGTTTTCATCACTTAACTAGTTCAAGCCTCTTTTGCCCTTACGAGTGACCAAAATGGACTCAACATGCTAACCGGTAATATTACCTAGTACAGGCAATAAATATACTAGCTGACTAGCAAACCTATTAGCAGACAACTAGTGGGTCTTCAAGTGTATAGTAGTTCACTAGTGACATGCAAAATGAGTACTAAACTAGTTACAGAAAACGTGTACTGCTACAAATTGGTTTTCTCGCCAACTAATTGATATCTTGCCTTTAGTAGTTAACTAGTAAACATGTTGAGTCCATGTAGTTCACTAGTAAGGGCAAACAACGCTTGATGTAGTTAAGTACTGAGCATTTTGGCCTTCACTTGTAGACTGGGAACAAACAATTTTATGCACTAGTTCTAGATTCAAATTCAGATAGAACTTCATTTGA
>CAESWR010000204.1:158607-171350 GCA_903171835.1 Mullus surmuletus | reverse complement strand
GTTTCATGCAAAGGTTCAGGCACATCTTCAGAAACAACTTACTTTTGGGGGGGGTTTTGTCATTTGAAAAGATCATTAAAAACGTTCAGAAAAATGAAAAGTGGCAACATGTTACAGTAGGTGCACACTCGTTTGCATATTCTTTGATGTGCAGCATCAATGCAATACCATCTCCTGAAAATATTGGTTTTTTTTCTTACTTCATTTGCATGTTATTTCACAACCTTTGGCATTTTAGTGCGAGATAGTGCGAGAATAGACTTTTCAATAACAAGAGCACTGAGGAAAGACTCACTTACCATTTACACACACAGGTTTGGTAACACCATACAAAACATTGTTTTCAGTGAGGTACAAATTTCTACTTTTAAAACTTCTATTTTACATAGAGTGTAAGTAGTGCATAACCAAGTTAGTGAAGCATTAAATCAGTGATCTCATGTTAGAGATTCCCAAAAAATTGTAACAGTGGTTGTACCAGAAAGAAGGGTCTGACTCAATAGCCTCTTCCTTGAAAAATCACGAGGTTTTGTCTTGTCAGAGTGACGATAACAACAGGGAGAATTTAACATTTTTTGATATCATGCTGATAAAATACTGATATCAATCATTTTGCATCTTGTGGATATTTTATCAGTCTTGATTTTTCTGGCTCATAAAGTGTAAATCCCATTGCACTCGACACAAGATTTAAAAAGAGATAAGATAGGAGATAGGATAAGATAGAGGTGACATTTTGAGGCTGATATTCGCTATTTGTGATAGTGTGTGATACTGTGTGATACTAATATACTATAAACCGCTGGAGCCGCTTACCTATTTTAGGGGAAGTGGTCGAGTGCTGATTGAGTGGCTCGATGACATTGTCACTTTAAAAGCACTGGCCTTCAAAGATGGCCTGCTTTGATATGGTGTGTAAATCTTTACTCTGAGAGACCCGTCAACGGCACAGGAAACGCGGCAGTCACTTGAAGTCAGAACATTTCCTTTGAACTTTTTTGGCGGTAACGCTTGTGTGGTTACAGAAAGGCCGAACAGACTTTTCTAGGGGGAGAAAAAGGCTTAAGGTTTTACTCACAGCCAACAGAGGTGGGGACTCGAGTCGCACTTCACTCCGATTCACAGTTTGAGACTCGTGAACAATCTTTTTTTGTTTGCACGAACATGCGAACATCACATTTTTTGTCTGTGCGCGCACACACACACACACACAGAACAACAGTTCACACTTTGTATGTATGTCCACTATGTTGTTTGTCTTATATTCCAGAATAATAAAAAGAATGTTATACCGTTGAAAAGCCTGATTAGTCACCTTTACAACGAGGTACAGCGTGTAAGGATCGTGCATTCGGGGAATGAGCAACACAGCACATGTGCACACAAAAAAGTCTTGCACGCCTGTGACTGGCACAGATGACGTGCGGTAGCTCCGGTGCCATTTGTTATAAGTTTTAGTTTCAAAGATGTTAAGGACAGCGCGAAGCGAGAGGCAGAATGTAAAGTCTGCGGAGTAAAGATCAGAGATACTGGCACGACAACGTCCAACTTCAGATACAGATAGACTTTATTGTCATTTTATTAGTAGTGTTATATTCGCCATTTAAAGACTCACCCAGACAGGTCAGTCACGTTATCTTTAATCTGCATGTGTACCTTGTTGGCTGTATCCACTGTTTCGATTTGCACTGTTGTTGATTTTGCACAGCATTTTTTTACAAGATGTAACATGCAGCAGTTGATGATTTTAAAGGAAAGCTTTCATTGTGTTTCTTAATATTGCCTCTCAAGTTATCACATGTAACATGTTATTAATACTTATTGTAATACTACTGTATTCTAATAGATAGATTATACAGTAAATGCTTAAAATTTCTTATAGCAGAACGGATGACACAGAACAGATGATCATCACAACAGAAGAGACGTGCTGTGCTATACAAATGTATTTGTGTAAAAATCTTTTGAATGGGGAGGAGTGGTGACATTTGCACAACTGATTGCTTTCTATTCGCATGATTAATATTGAACGAGGTAGCAAAAAATATCAAATGAAGTTCTCAATGGAGTGGTGAAGTCCCTCCCCCTCCTGCAGACCCCCTGGGACCTATGAGATTGTAGAAAATGAATGGATTACACATGTTTGTGGATAATATTTAATGTCAAGAGTTTGAGCGTTTATTGTGCAATTGTTAAGTTATAGGCTGGAGGGAAACACTACGAGAAAGACTACATGTCGCGTAAGTGACAACGTCATCGCTCTTTCCCTCAGCTTCTCCCCATTGCATAACTGAAACTCTCCACATGACCTGACTGATGATAGTTTTAACCTCTTTCGATGCGAAAAAAATGCAGTGAAGTGAAGCGGCTTCATGCGAAACCTAACATTATCAAACTTCAAGCTAAATAGTGCTCTTCTTTGCATGAAACATTTTCTTTGAAAAAAACCCACAAACAACACATGTGAAATCCCTGGTATGATTCAAACGGGAGCAGAAAATAATTATTTTCTTTTTTTTTCTTTTTTATATTCATTGACTCTCATTCCTAGAAATTGGGTTTTGAGGACCCATGTACCAGATACTTTCCTCCATCGGTATCCACATTCATTTTAAGGGTACGAGTACAGTACTGGTATCAAAAACTAAACAATACCCAGCTCTAGGCAGTATGGAACATGATGTGGAGCCTAGATGAGCTCGGCCACTGTCAGTTTAGGGAATTGAGTGTTTTTTATGGGATTTCCAGAGGTAAAGGTCACTGGGTAATAGCAGAAAGATGGCTGTCCACCTGTGCCGCCTGGCCTTGATTTCTGATTGGTCCACAAGACCTTTAGACTTCACTGTAGCCTCAATGACCCGTCTGAGCTATTACAGTATTATGCTTTTTTTGAGAGAGCGATCTAGTAGATCGACTGTGGCTGGAGGTTTGGCTCTAAGCGAAAGGTGGACATGTCATTTGACTGAGTCCGTGTCATTTGCATAACACTAGACATGCACGCCAACAAAGGCACCCACGTCTGTGTAACGTTGTAAACGACAACTACTTCCAAAGAACTGAGGCTTGATGAGGTGAGAACAGGGAAGTTTGTCATGGTTGTGCTCATTGGCGACCTCACAGGATGGCCCATGCCACCACGGGTACAACATCCACCCGGGATCCCAGTCACACACACACACACACACACACACACACACACACACACACACACACACACACACACACACACCTGCTGTGCTCCCTGTTCAGGGTGAGGCAGCTTATTGCTTCACTTCAGTTCATTTTAGAGAGTTCACATATCTGTGCCTTGAATCGGGGTCAGATCATATTAGCATAACTGGGTAAGCCTCCAAAATAAGAAAGAAAACGAAAAGAGGATGAGCTGCAGAATGACTCATAAAGCTCCGCCCATCTATTGAAATAGGAAGTGTGTTTTCTCTCTCACACACACCGCGCTGTGAGCACTCAGAGCTTGGACATCAACACGGTAAGAGCTGCTTCCTCTTAAGTTTTGTTTTTTTTTTATCTCATTTGAAAACAATGCTTATCTTTTGTGCCGTAAATGTATATTATTATTCATTCCTGTTATGGAAAGACCCAGTCAGACCTCAGCATTTGCCTTTGAACAAAATCCCTGAATGTAACATAGCGATGTGTGTAGCGGAGGGCGGTGAGAGCATTATTTCCTTATCATTCCTGCACGTGTTTTTCTTCTTGTTCTCGGGCCGAATGCAAACACGGGTGAGAAGCCTGGACAGTCGATCAGGCTTACGGTGTGTGTTATCAGAAATGCCTGTATCAAGCTCAGAACACTTTTAATCACATTAAAACGAGAAATTAATGTGCGCTTGGTGAGATTTGCTACTTGAAAGAAAAAAAACCTCTACTCCTGCTCTAGGGTAAAATCGCTTCCTGTCTGAGTACTATGACAAGCGTGAGAAGATTACGCGAAAGAAAGGCAAACGTAAGGCAAAATATATGAAAAGCATTCTACTTTCTTACTTTTAAGTTCCATACTTTTAAGGAAACTCACAATCTTTAAATCCTTAAAAGCCTATGCCTATAAGGGCTGCGGGAAATCCCACGGCTCTCGATGAAACTCTCTACATTGTACAGGGCAGTGGTGTTTCCCCTTACGTCAAACCTCTGACTGAGTGAGTGAGCACGCGCGTGAGCATTCCATATAAATAGCTATTCCAACAAGTGAAAGTAATCCATTCTCGAGTGCTGCCACTTTGAGTGTGTCACTTGACACCGATTCGGATCATGTTATTTCCCACGGGGGATTCCTCAGGTTGGAAGTGGCTATCCGAGACCAAATGTTTCCATTTTACAAGAGCAAATTTGTCCTTGATTTGTTTCTATCAACTTAACCAGCAGATGGGTTTTTATCCAGCAGACGCGTGTTGGGTGGGAAACAAAGTGTGTGTTGGTTGCCAACAGAGTCAAAGTCAAATAGGTGTGGTCTTTCGGAATGCCAAGAATCAATGCTACTGGTTTAGTCTGATCTTTGGAATGAAATGTAATTTTGGTGAGCTCTGCCATTATTTTCTTTGAATAATAACACCATTCAAATAGATGCAGTTCATTTTAAAGATGCGGTCCAACCACAAAATCTTTTAGATAGGAAAGTATTTGGAAAAGTCGTCTGACCACAAAAGTCTTTCTCTGCAAGTTCACACAGTTGAAGGTGAGTTCTTGTTGGCTCTGTTTGATCTGAAAATAATCGTGCAACCGATGGTTGCCTGGTTTATTTTTAGCGTGTGACCCGCTGATGTCATTCAACTTGTGGTAAGGCGTGAAATGCAGCGTGCAGAGATAAGACGCATTGTTATGACTGCTGTGTAACCTACTAACCTCATGCACCTACTCGAAAATCATTGACTGGAAAGAAAACTATGTCCATTAAGTCTGACTTTGTATGTCTTCAGCAGGGATCCAACGGGAGAATGAACTTTCCGTAAGTGCTCTTCACTTTTTTCAGTTATTTTTTTGTATCACTATTGTTTGAAAAGGCGGCAAATGACATAATCGCTCAGTGACTCACAATCCTCCACTTCAAGGAAGCGACTTTTTGATCAGAAGCAGGCAGGGACTTGAAATGTCTAAACCACAATGCAAAAAAATCTGTCTATAAATTGGAGGGGAGAAGTGAAGTCACATGAATTCACGTGAAATCCCGAAATGTACTTTAATCCAGCGTGTCCTCTTGAGAATGATTAAATACTTTGTGTGGCTGTGGGTTGATAAGAGGGAGGGGCCATCAGAGCTTTAGAAAGAATGAACCCTAATGAGGTGCTGCAAATAAAGATGCCAACACTAACCATGTGATTCCCATTGTGTCTTACCAGAAGCAGAAAGCATTTCCTGCTATTGCTGGCTGTATGTGTTTCGGTCACGTGCTTCCACGGCACAGGTGAGCTGCCTCATTCCGTCACTTCATGGGAATGTTGCATCCTGGTGTTTTCTTTTTGTGCTCATTCCCTGAATGCACGATCCTTCCACGCTGTACCTCGTTGTAAAGGCTTTTCAACGGTATAAAACACAACACCAATTGTTTTTTATTATTATTGTGGAATATAAGACAAACAACATAGTGGACATACATACAGAGTGTGAACTGTTCTGTGTGTGTGTATGTGTTTGTGATTCAGGTATAATAATAAGAATGGTGGTTACAGCAATAATAATGATAGCAGTAGCAAAGAGTGAAATTAACTCATTGTTAATGAATAATAATAGTAATATCAGTAACAATAGTAATAACAATATGAATACTAATAGTTGTGACAGCATTAATAATAGAAACAGTAATGACAATAACAACAGCAGGGAGGGTCAATTGGTATTATCAAAGGATGGGGGGTGATGAAAGAAATAATGTTTCCGACCACTCTTTGAGGTATTAGGGCACATTCTAGAGGGTGTTACCCAGACGTTTAGCTGCGTTGCTCATTCCACCAATGCACAATCCCAAAAACCTGTACCTCACTGTAAAGGTGACCAACCAGACTATCCAACGGTATGAAATACAATAGCAATTGCCATTATTAAAGGGGAAAAAATATTTTTTTGAGGAGTTTATTTGAGTGTGTGTGCTTTATGGTTATAATAACTTAGTGGTTTATAATTAGCATATTTACTTTTTTTTGCCTCAAGAACTTAAATTACGTCATTAGGAAAAATAAATGTTAAGACGTCTTATTTTGTGCTGTTGAATTGTACAGTTGTCATAATTGAGTTTCTTTGTGCATTAAAAAAGAGAATAGCAGCCCAGATTGATGTGGGCTGTATGAGAACTACAAACACATACTTCACAAGGAATTGTATTCAATGTGTTATCTTCTGTCACATGGAACAAATCACAGCCGATTTTCACTATTGCGCAGCATTTGTGTAGATTTGCATTGTGCGTCTATTTACAGGAAAATGAGTCATGATATTAGGAATGACTGCCATGCATCAGAATGTCGATGGACATCTGCAGTCTGCAGGGGGACTTTTATGGTGGCGAGTCGAAAATGAACCCACACAAGGTTAAGTGAGGTTATTGGTTCCCTGTGAAGTCACCTTTTCACGGTCTGATGGTTAGACTGACGAAAAAGTAAAGGGGACACCACGTTAAAGGCAGAACGAGAACTATGCAAAGAGGAACTGAGATCCCTGTGCTAACTCGCGTCTTTAAACCATAACAGAAACCCCTGACCTTCACACCCACCTACCCGCCCACACACACACACACACTCACACACACTGACGTAAGCGTCTACTGTTTATTTTGACTGAACCCCGTTTCTGTTCTTCATCTTCCAGAATGCTCCTCCGGGCAGCTGCTGCTCAGACGGGAGGTTGGGCAAAATGTGACCTTCACCTGCACTATTGCCGATCACAAGAAGCCTCGTTTTTTATACTTTCAAAGGGGTGAAGAGTTTGTAAATGGCTTCCATAACGAGAGATCAATCGACAGCTTTTGGCCAAACACCAGAGTGGAACACAACAAGACGCATGTGCTTGTCCACATGTACAAGTTGAATGTCTCACACAATGGAAACTACTCGTGTATTATCATGTACCAAAATAATGGAAATGGAGTAGACTCTGATCAGAGTTTCGCACTGATTGTCACAGGTACGTGTCATTTCAAAACTGGATTTCAGTAAGTCAAGACAATTCTGATCATGGAACCGATGATTTGATTAATTTCCAATCATCGTCCCAAACTCGAGCCTGGTCAGCAGCTCTCTGTGCCCAACTGTGATGCTGTTTTGTCCCTCCGACATTGTTTTTGACGATGCTGATGAGTTTGGTGGATGGATTAGAAAAAGCTAACTTTATATGGGGATTTGCATTTCAGTAACAACTGCAAAAGCAAGTCAAGACTTGCTGTGGGTTGCATGTTTTTTGCATCTGTGGTCGCATGTTTTGCATCTGTGCACCAAACCAGCGTTTCCACTCATTTCAAGAATTTGAGCCCTTTTTGTTTCTCTAGCAACATCAGATGTAGATTTTTCAGGTGAATGTGGCTTCTACGTTGACTGAAATATAGAACCAAAATAGACTGAAGTCTAGAGGTGACAGGGTCTTCGCGGTGGCTGCTCCTAACAGTCTCCGAATCTGTATTCGAGCTTCCCAGACCCCAGAGAGTTTTAAATCTTCCACAAAAAGTCACCTCTTCTCCCTGGCATTTCATAACGCCATGCAAATCATAGGCACTGTAGTTTTTTTTTGTTTTTTCATTTTATTTTATTGTTTTAATTTCATTGTTTTTATTGCAATCTATTTATTTATTGACTTCATTTGTATGCATCCCATGTACAGCACTTTCAAAGTCAAAGTGTCTTTATTTGTCTCCTTTGGGAGAAATTTGTCTTGGGCAGAGGGGGTCCGCTGCACAACACAATCAACACATCCTTGCATTCAGCAGTAGTAAAAGAAACATACAGTCACATAATAGATTCATATGTATTTATTTTTAGAAAAAAAATTGAAAATCAAAAACAATAGTAATATAGATAAATAAATTAAGGGCGTACCAGTGTCTCTGGTTCAACAACAGGATGAATGAGTGTTTTTATCTGTTATGTTTACTTAGAGGAACTCTGTACCTCTTTCTTGAGTTAAGTAAAACATATTCAGAATGCAGTACATGGGATGTATCAGATACAATATTATATGCAAGTCTGAGGGTCTTGGGGAATTACAGGTGCTGCCACACCCATGATTTTTCCTGCAGATTTTGTTTTATCAGATTTAGTATTTGAGTTTTCTTATTTAACTATTAAGTTGCTGAATGAGCTGGTAATGCCGTAACATAACAGACTCAATCCTTGCTTTTCCAACATAAACTTTGATTGACTGCTGTCTTCTAAAAGGTGCTTTAAGGTTGAGGCTGCAACTTGGGGGAATTCATCAATCAACTAGTGATTGGAAGTGACTGGTTCTTGTAGAAAGCAAGGCAGAGTCTCGAAGCCTGGCAGTGGTGGTCTCCACTGCTCTCGATACTGAATCCACTTAGTCCCGGACAGAGACCACAGTAAAATGCCTTTAAGTCCAAGACAAGACAAAGACCTTCATGAGACCACCAATCTAGAGCTCCATAATGCAACCTTATAAAGCCCACTTGTGTGGTGTGCAAGGGTCGTAATTTGGACCTGCATAGCCTCCAACATCTAGCATCACACTTTGAAGTGTAGGGTGCTAACCCAGCAACAGCAGCCTATTTGATAAAGCACACCAGAATGTGATGGACTGTGGTGTAAGTGTGTTAAGACTATGAACAAGGTTTGTTTGAGCTTCCCAATACTTGGAATGCCTCATTAAAGCCCCCACCCCCCCCACTGTCTTGCAGCGAACTACACGAAACCCACGGTGTCATTCACCCAGAACAGCCAGGACGCGCTGGTGACGTGCAACTCCTCTGGCGGCTACCCAGAGGCCAGAGTGAGGTGGAACGTGCCCGGGAACAGCAGCAGCCACACCTGGAAAGTCGTAAACAACAGCGAGGAAAGCAACCAGGGCACCAAACTGGTCAACAGCTCCAGCACCGCCTCCTTCAACTGCTCCAACGGCGAGAAGAAGTATGTGAGCTGCTCCGTGGGAGAAGTCACCTCGGATAGGTTCAACGTTTGTAAGTCCCATCTTCTTCATTAAAATCCCTTTAAAAAAAATATGCTTTCAAGTTTTGAGAGTTTTGGGAAGTGTGAAAAGTAAGGAAAACCCCCCCTTGGCATACATCCCCTTTGATAGCTACCTGTTAAAGGAGTGTGTATGTGTGTTTTCCCCTTTTATATGATTTTTAGGCACCAAGGAACCACCTACACCCCCCGGTCCAGACATGACCATCATCACTATTGCCGTGTTGACCTGCGTGGCAATACCTTGTATAGCTATTGTTGCATTTGTCTTGCTTAGAAAATGCATGAGAAGAGGAAGAGGTAAGGGGAGTTTAACAAGATATTTTGGGGTTTAGTGCACCTAATGTTAAATGTTTTGTCGAAATATGTCCGTCTGAGAGCGTTTCCTTCTGTGTTTATTCCAGCAGACTTGGCAAGGGCTCAGGAGGAAGGGTAAGTAGATGTTCGCCAGGCACACACGCAATTTAAAAAGTCTCATTGTCGTGATTATTGTCATTTTGTCTGCATGTTGAGCAGGCCCTAAAGGGGGCATCGGGGGGGGGGGGGGGAAGAAACTTTGTGGTGAGCTAGTTAGCAAGCTTGCTAGTGAGTTAGTTGGGTTATACTTAATGGAGCCCTAGGGACATGGGGGGAAAATAAGAATAAAAATGTCTGTGAAAGGAACGTGGAACACACCAGAAACATTTAGTTGACCCCATGTCCCTCTTGGTCCTCCGTAGCATGTGAACTGTAAGCTTAAAGAGCATTTTGCGTAAGTGCATACATCACTTTTGCTATTGCAGTGTGGTAACAGATCTCATTTCTCCTTCACAGCTCCACTGACCCCAGCGAGATATTCCCCCTCAAAAACACAGAGACGAAAAACATCTGAAAGAGTCACCACTGTGTTTTTTGGTTGACCCCAAAACAAAAGTTCCAGAACCTAGAGTTGGCGTCATTTAAATGTGCCTGACATTTGCGACTCGGGACGGCCTACGAGAGTCGGGGGAACTCCCAAGGGAATTAGCTTTTTGACCTGGACTTTCAAGTCAACGAAGAAGAAGTGTTCATCAGCGGTCTCCCTAAACCGGTGACGTAAACTGCCTGAACAGCAAATATCTCACTTCGTTTCACATGGTTTGTGACAAGACTGTTACTGGAAAAGAGTTAGTTCCTGAATACTGAGTGAATATAAGCTACGTTCACATGTGGGCAGTCTGTGTAATAAATCATGTGTTCAGTGCATATGGCAGCTCTCCAAAAGGGAAGACAAAGATTTCTACTAACAGGGTCAAGTGTTTTCCTGAAGAACGTGCTGGTACTGGTGATGCTATGGCGGCATCTGCTGGTGCAATATGACAGCTGCTAGATAGAATTTATTTTATATTTTAGCCCGATCTCTGTACTTTTGGGGTGAGAAACAGAGATGCACAATCTAGAGGAGGATTCTGTAGACATAAAAGCTTGAAAATAATATCTTTTTTTGTTTTCTGGAAGATAATGTGAAAAGATATTTTTCCAAATGTATGTATGTATGAACCTGCTTCTCTTATTACTAAGTGCATTCAATAATATTGCAGATTCAAAAAGCTGCTATTAATTAATTTGTGTAATTTTTACACTTTTCCAGCACATGTTACCAGCTCTACTGTACTCGAGAGACTCATGGCTGTATAACTTTGTATTGGTTAGTTGGCGTTCTTTGTCACTTCCCAGTATCGTATTTGGTTATTAGGGCGAGGCCCTCTTGAAATCCAAAAGGAATTTATTATTATTATTATTACTTTTATTATTGTTATGCAGTCGCGGTACACAGCTGCAATTTTGCCCCCTTGAACATGTTCAATAAGTCCTGAAAATGTGATAATTAATTTAAGATTTGACTTCTTTAAGCTGTGCAGGAAGGATATTGCTTTGTGTTGCAACATCACACGTTTTATCGTATTGCCTATGAGGTGCTGTGACAGTGTTTGATCCCAGTTTTTATTCTCTCAGGGTATTCGATTTAAACCTGCATTACCTCTGTGTACCTGTAGATGGAGTAGTTGCACCAGTGAAGAGAGAATGAATAAATGCTGTTAGTCATGGCTGCCAATGAAGATAAAATCTCAAAATGCATTAACATATTTGATATGCAATACAGGTTCGCCTTTTTCTTTTTTTTTTAAATCTTATCTTAACTTTATCCATATTGGCATCCATTTATTTTTTCTCTGACAGTGTTTAAAGCACATTCTCATTCCTTTTCACAGGTGTACACTCTCTGTCACATTATGTACCTGTGTAACGTGTTTTGTACTTTTCTTATCAACTTTTTTATGAACTTCTCTGCACTGGAGTCTGTTCTTATAAAATAAACACTTATTTACATTTCCAATAAGAGACCAATCATCTATTGTCCATCAGTCAAGTCACGACCAAAAGGTCGGGAGGATGAAGAGGTCCTACAGTATTTCATTGATTTTTCAATGACTTGCTCCTTAATACTGGTACTTCTTCTGCTTCTAATACTCCCAAATATAAAACAAACACAACAATACTACTACTACTAATACTACTAGTAATAATAATAATGGTAATAATAAACTAATCGTAAGGTAATAATAACAATAATAACAATAATGGTCATCATCATCATCATCATCTTTGGTCAGAAAACATCAGCTAACCCAGAACCACAGAGTGAGCAGAAGCCTGTCTGATGAAAAAAAAACGCTCCTCCTCTCCACCTCCATCGACACCTCTGGAGTCCCTGTGAGCGACGGTGGCCCCACCCTGTGTGTTTACGTTAGTCGGCCGAGCTGCGCCAGGTTGGTTGCACTTCAGGAATGTAACCCCCGGGGTCCCCGACCTCCTCCTCTCTCCTCCCTCCGTCCTCCCGGTTTATTTCTCTCCCTCCCTTCATTCCTTTATTCCCTCATCGCGTGGCCTCGACTGCTTCCCCTTTGGCCTCACTTTCCTTCTGTCACTTCCCTTCCGCTCCTCTCCTCCCTCTAATTATCCCGTCCTCTGCTCCGTCGCGCTCCCTCACAAGCTGCTTCTCTCCCCTTCTGCCACCTCTCTCTCTCTGCCCCCACCCCCCCCCCNNNCCCCCCCCCCCCCCCCCCCCCCCCCCCCCCCCCCCCCCCCCCCCCGTCACCTCCTTCCATTCCCTTTTCACTTCTCTGAAACCCCCCACCTCTCTTTCTCCCATCGCCCTTTTCTATTCCCCTCTTTAAAATTCAACCGCATTGTCCAAACTCACATACACCCCCTTTTTTTCCCTGTCATCAACCCCCCCCCCCCATTCACCGCACTCCCCTCCTCCTCCCCATCTTTCTGTCTTCCTCTCCTCATTCCTCTGCTGTCTAACCCAAACAAACCAGGGGAGGACCTTCCTCTGTGGTGGCTGTAAGAGAAACACACCACATGTCAGAGTGGGTTTAAATATAAACATTAGTCGGTTTGAAGTAGCCGAGGAGGATGTGAGGCGCGTCGCTTCGACATGAGATGAGGCTACTTTTTGGAAACATGATCATTAAAACAAATATACAAAGGTCAGAGCGGGGAACAATATATTTATTGTGTTGTCTGGCAAAAAAAAAGTTGTTAAATAACAATGATCAGTGAGCTAACTTGGTCACAGAACTT
>CAESWR010000204.1:148051-158459 GCA_903171835.1 Mullus surmuletus | reverse complement strand
GGAACCTTAGCAGACTTGTGTTTTCCAGTGACGCAGCAGAGTGTGTAATCTCCCGCTGTGGCATTTCTCAGCGAGCGGTGTGTGACCTCTGCCACACTGTTCTGTGTGGCGTCCATACCCGGGGGATTTATAATCAGATTAAACTAGTTATGAAAGTCAACTAGATTAGTTTTAGTGTGGGGAGCCGGAGCACAAGGCATCGATTCACAGCGGGGAAGGGGAGCTGATCAGCATGAGGGGGATTGGGTTGTTAGCATTCTCAAAATAACACTGTGGCGTCAGGATATGTGTGTGTGTGTGTGTGTGTGTGCGCGGCGTATTCATGCACACAATGCAGAGTGAGTGTTTTATTTTAGACGGGCTGCATATTTTGGTCGCATTAACTGACCCAGAACTAGATTTTATCACATTTCCTCCAGTAGTAACAGGAAAAAAAAGGGTCAATTTTGTCGTTTTCCCGTCACTTAGTGTCAGCGAGGGTCTTCTGCGCTCCGCCGCCCCTTTTGTTGGCCGGTGTGAGGCGGACGGCGGAGAGGCGGGTCGGGAGGTTCAGACCCGGCGCTTCAGCTGAGTGATCGTGTTGTTGCTGTCACTGCAGAAAGCACCCCCCCCCCCTCGGCTGACCCCCACAGACAGGAGAGGTGACCTGGAAGCATTTATCACCCTTGTGCTTTGTGACCTTTGACCCCAGGGTCTAAGATTGGCGAAAAGAACACAAACACGCCGGGGGGGCAGAAGGGTGAAAACAGAGGAGAAATTCATCAATACAGAACAGTCATTGCTTTTTGTGCTCTGAAAATCCCAGCGCTGGACTCCGTTGTACATCGGCGGCAATATTTCTCTTGGTCCGAAGATGAAAACATCGCCGTGCGCGAGTGTGTGTGTGGTCGACGTCGGGCCGCCGCGCCAGCAGCCGTCAGCGAAGACTTGACAGAGCTTCAAAGGAGTCGGGAACGACGCAGAGAGAGATGTTTTTTGGCTTCGGGCCCGACAGAACCATTAACACCTCTCTGTAACGGCGATACACCAAAGGGGTTCTCGGCCAAGGCCTTTTCACCGAGGCTGTGACCCAATAACTGAAGTAAATCTGTGTGCGTGAGTGTGTGTGAGTGTGTGTGAGTTGGCGGGCGTGCGTGTGGGCGAGCGAAATCTGAGTGGACTCTGACGAGAGTCTCATCTCCTTTGAATATTTATAGAACTGCTTAAGATGTGACCTTTAGTTTTGCACACACACGCAACCTGCACATCCCACGGTTGCAAACATCGTTGGAAAAGGAAATTAAAGTCCAAACTTTGTCTCTTTCTTTTTTTTTTGTGGTTGAGTTTCAGTTTCACAATGCATACACTTTGAGTCAGCGGTTTGCTTCACGACGGAGGAAGAACTCTGAATGTGAAGCTCATGTGTTTAAAGAAAGAGATACAATGACAGATATGTGATGAGAGTGTGTATCCAGTCATTTATTCTCATTCAAATTACAAACACACTAGATTTATTTCGCTGGTTTCCCTTCATCTTGGTGGAGGGCAGAAATATCTCAAACTGCATCTTTACATCTGTCAGTCGGCTCGTGTTGTTGGTTTGGTTTGTATTTGAAATCACCGCTCAACAATCCCCCTGCTGGCCGTTAGGTGCACTGCAGTCAGCGGTCCAGCGTGATGCCACTTATTCATGATTTCTTGAATGGACTTGGACTTGGTTGTAGATGCGGTTACAGTCCACGACCGGCTCTGTCTGGAAACGCTGATTGCTAAGGTGGCTGCCGGGAATGCCGACATATCACCGGCTCTCAACGAGGTCCGGGGAGTCGACCTGGAGGCTTTCTGGTGATTCCTGCCAACTGCCTGCTGCCTCATGGAGCTGTGGATGCACAGTATGTCTTTCGAAGCTGCGCCTCAGTGCTCTACGCAGTTGATACAACAAATGTTTGCTCTTTTCAAAGGACTATGTTTGTTGGCAGTGTCCATTCCTAGCTGCCAAGAATGGCATCGTGGCTACGGTAGCAAACGGGTGGAAGATTTCCGGTACATTTCTGGAAGGTTTCCTGAAAATTTCCATGGGAATTTTAACTGAGGAATACTGATCATTTTCAGGACACGCAGTCATAACGAGACAGCAGCCATTGAAGACGATGAGGTTCAGGTCCTTGATGAGTAGAAAGCATGGCCTGAAGAGAAGCTAAACTAAATATTTGGACATTTTTGAAAGGGACTCTTTTGGGGGGAGCTGAGGGGACGTCAGGAATGTGTCTGGACTATTGTAAATACCTGAACCTTCTTTTAGTTTTTACCATTCATGGTTTTCGTTGTTCTGTAAAAGAAGCCATTAAAGTTCTGCAGTTCTAAAAACTGTAGAACAGTGTCATTTAAAAATGTTGTATCAGGCATATTGGCATGTATGTTTGCTTATGACAAATATTTGTGCCTACGTTCATGACAGTTAGACTCAGTTGAGGAATATTCCTGAAAATTCCCTGAAAATTCCTTCATATTGTCATTTAAAATTATTTCATTACACATGTTTGCATGCATGTCTGCTTAAAAAACCCCCAATATGTTTAATATTTATACATGTATATTACCAGGTCAATGCAGTTAATTAGATTAAATGTAATTTAAATGCAATTAATTACATTCCTGAAAAAGTTAATTTCCAAAAACACTCATGGAAAGTTTCCGATTTTGACAATTCCTGGAATTTGGAACCCTATGTCTTCCAGAGAGAAATGTGGGGAATTCAGCAGCAGAACCGCACTGCTAAGAGGCGAACAGAGAGAGACCACAAAGAGGGAACTGAGACAAACGTGGGTGCGAGTGTTTTATCAGCTTCATTCAACCAAATCTGTGGCCCTTTGAAGTATTTGATCATTCATTGATTAAAAAAGTCAAAATATACAATGCATGACGCTATGTTTTTCAAAATAAAAGCAGAGCGGAGCTATTGGAGTTGGTTCTATTCAGGAAACGCAGCAGAGCCCAAAGAAGACCTGATTTATTTTTCGGAGCGATCTCTCAGCATTGGATTTGGATATTTTAGTAAAGGCGAGCAGGACTCTCCGTCCATCTATCTTGGGCCGCCGCAGACATTGTCGCGCTGCCTGAAACACTCAGACAGGTGATCACTCCGAAGCGGGCCGTGCCCCCTGGGAGGATCGTGCGAGGGAAGCCCGTGAGAGGAAGCAGTTTGAAGGCCTGGCGGGGTGGGGCGAGGTGCCCATTTGGCCGCCGCCTCGTTGGCAGCTTCATGTTTCTGCGAGAGGCCGAACATCAAAGAGAGTCGGGATTTGTCATGTGTATTGCCGAGGACTCTGGGTGACCTCATACCCAAGCAGATGTTTTTGTGTTTGCAACAATGTTTTAATCTGTTTAGCTTGTTCCTCCTCAGTGCTTTCCCACTCAGGGGAGGATTCTTTTGCATTTTGTGTAGCTTTGTGTAGCTTTCGACGAGTTCCATTATGGTTAAAAACTCCACGGCGATAAATTGTGCGAGTTTTGTTTGCTTTTCTACTCCAGCACACATGGTGTCGATGGACAAGATAGAGTGTGAGACCGGATAAAAAGGGAACGCTTCAATTTCTCCAAACATCCAATAGGAAGCCTTTTCCTGTGGTAAATCAAGGTCAACACAATATTTCATTTCAATTTGCGCGTCTTACGCAACCTTTCGAGCATTTGCAGAATCATAATCATTTATTCTCTACATGTTGCATGCAAATCTTTTGGCACCGCTCACTAAAACATATTTTACTGCCTTTTTTTCTTTTTTTTTTAAGATGAAATTCAGACTTGGCACTGGGAGATGTTTGGTCTGTGTGTGTGCGTGTGTGTGTGTGTGTGTGCGTGCGTGTGTGTATTGGATACGTGGAACCTCTGGCAACAGATGTCTCGCAACAGCTGTGTCATTTAATTATCCTCTTCATACAACTGTGTACCGCCTGCATTGTGAGGGGCTGCAACACACACACACACACGCTAAAAAGAAATGGGGTGAAATGTACCGGTGCGTCTGCGTGTGTGACCGAAGCAAAAAAAGAGGCGGGAGGACGCAATTAGCAACTGAAATGGAGAGAAGATGTGACGAAAAACGGCTGACATGCTGTGCGAGCTGGGGATACTTGACACCCACGGGTCCCTGCAGCAACCTCCACTTAAATTTATCCCCCCACGCCTCAGACGTGGTGAGGGATTTGAGGAGGGACAGGCTGTGCAGACGACATGTCTGAAACGCAGACGCGCGAGGACATTCTCATGCAGGGAAACCTTAGTATGAAACAACCCCCCCACACACACACACACATACACACACACCGCCTCACTCAGATATTTACCAAAGGAATGACTTTTTCTTTGGTCAAGTGCGTGTAGGTAGGCGTGCGACTGCAAATGAGGATGTGTATGTTATGCGGTATATGAGTGCGTGCATGTATTTGCGTGTGTGTTTGTGTAATGAGAGACACCTGAGACGCTTAGAAGGTCATTCCTGGAGTCTGGTCGCATAGCTTTGATCATTTTCTCGTCGCCTCAGAAATAGACCCGAGAGGACAGGATTGGCACAAAGTCTCCGTCCTGAGTGTGTGTGTGAGTGTGTTCGCTCGGCTTACCGACAAGGGAAGCCACTTGGTGTTTGTAGTGCACAGGCCCGCGTTTGCATGACTACACTAATGCATTTGCACACACACTTTTGTTTGCCAGAGTTTGCCTTTGCTTTTGTGAATGTGCTCAAATATGTGTGAGGATGTGTGTGTGTGTGTGTGTGTGTGTTGTGCTAGAGTGTTAGATCAGCATCCTGGCGACAGAATTCCTCAAATCTCACACTAACACAGTTTGAGTGGGCAGGTCACCTCACCGCAGAGCAAATGTGAAGCTTAGAAAGAGGTGTGATGACAGAGATCTGTGTTGTGTGTGTTCATTAATAAATTATCATTCTGCAAACACAAACCTCATCATTATGAAATCCACCCTGGAGGTTCCTTGGCCGAATAACACGAGTTTTCATCGATCCTGGTGGAGGGCTGAAAAAAAAAAACAATCAAATCAAATCCAAAAACACATCTTTTCTTCTGTCAAATGGCTCAACTTGGTTTGGTTTCATATATGACGGATATTGTGTGGTGTTTTTCAAAATAAAAGCAGAGGATACTTAAGTAACAGCGTGTTCTTACTATTTTTCTACCCTTTAGTGGCACCAAGTGTGTTACATTTTAAATGATTGTGTTTGGTGAGTTTGTGTATATGTCTGTGTATGTGCAAACGTGTGTGTGTATTTTGAGAGATGGGGGGCGTACACATGTGGAAGGTCCTTTCCTTTTAATATGGAAAGACCTTTGTACGGGTTTGACTAAGAAATGCGCGATACAAATTAGGATTGATCTGATTTTCTTTGAGGCAGCAGAGAAAGAAAAGAAAAATTGTGGGGAAAAATTCGACAGCAGTATTACCAAAAAGGTTTAAGGAAATTGAATTATTTAGCATCATGAAATGTGAATGATCAAAGTGTCATCTTTTCAAAAATACAACTCAATCATTTGATTCCACTCTTATTCTGAAAAGTCCGATTAAATATGAGCACAACTGTTAGAATTCAGACATAAATCCGAGTCTAAATTCACACGTTCCTGCCCCCTGACTCTCAGCCGGGGTGGTTTTACTAAAGTTTAACTGGTCTTTTTTAGCAGAGCTGGTTTTACACGGAGCTCCTCTGTTTTTGGTTTACTAAATTATGACCTCAGCAACTTCTTGCAAGGCAAAGATTCGCTCTGCGCAGTTTCGAGACACTAAAATGTTTAATTTGCCAGTAAAGCCGCGCACATGTCCGCATGTCAGTGGGAAATGACTCACCACGTGCTGACTGCAGTGAAGGAAACCACACAGTGTGTAGAATTTGTGGCCTCAGGCGGTGTGTAATGGCACCTTTTTTCTTTCTGATCACTCAGATCGAAACTTAACATGATGCCCCTGATTAATTTTGAGGGGGGGGAATTAACCAAGTTGGAAATTCCACACTCATAAACAATTAAAGGGATAGTTCGGATTTTATGGCATGAAGTTGTAAGAGCTCCTCACCATCAGTGTGGTTCATCAGCAGTGAATTTTCCCCCACTGCGTCCCTTGAGCGGAGTTCCGGCCCGGTTTTGGTGTTGAAGAAAGTAGTTCCATCTACTTGCACGGATAAAGCGGTTTGCTCCAAAAAACAACATACGTTCAAAAGAGTAATCGATTTGCATCATGAATTCTCTCCCACAAAAAAGTCCGACCTCGCAATCACCCGGCACTATTTTCCCTCCCTTCGTATCACTGCGCACACCATCATCAGTTGTTTCACGGCATTTACGTGCTCAGAAGGAGACCGCTGCGACAAGTCTTCTCTCGCATCGCAGTGGTCTCCTTCTGCCTCCCTCCTCTTTCAGCTGATGGAAAGGTGCGCGCAGTGATATGAACAGAGGGAAGATAGTACTGGGTGATTGCGAGGTCGGTATTTTTTGTCGTAGAGAATTTGTGATGTAAATTGATTACTCTTTTGAACGCATGTTTTTTTGGAGCGAAACGCTTCATTCATGTGACACCAGCAACTAGACGGAACTACTTTCTGCAACACCCCGATGGGGCCGGAACTCCACTCACGGGACGCAGTGGGGTAAAAGTCACTGCTGATGATCGACACTGATGGTGAGGATCTCATACAACTTCATGTCAAAAAATATGAACTATCCCTTTAAATTGAAGTCCACACACTGAGCATTTACATCGCTGCTGCATCGTCGCAGGAAGGCCAGCATGGTCACACACACTATGCTCACTCCCATTCAAAACAGCATGACTTAATGTGGCGTTTTTACCCCCCCCCCCCCCCCCCCCGGCACACACACAACTGCTCGATTCTCAATCTGCCATTGCCTGCAGCTCAGTTAAGTTTTAAGTCTAACATGTCCCGAGATGGCTGCCTTGCAGAGAATAACTCCTTTTGTCGACGTTTACAGCACAATATTTCCTGTGGCGATGGAGCCGGATTTTTATTCCCAGTGAAGAATCGCTGAGGTTGTTCTCGCTGTTTCCATCTGCGTCAGTTTGTTTTGAAAAGTAGACAATGACAGATTTGAAATTTTGTCCCTATTTTTGGTAGTTATAGCACACACCCTGCCCATAATTGTGAATAGCATCTTATAAAGTTTGCTTTTAAAGGGATAAATTCACCCAAAAAGAAGTATAATACACTCATTATCTACTCACTACAGGGTTGGGTAACAACGATTTCAAAAAACCCTTTTTTGGGGAGTTTTAGTGGTAAAAGGTGTCGCAGTTGATCACAGTTGGTCTTCCAGACGAGAGAACACCCGCACTGTCTGCACTTGCGAAGTCAGATTTATTAGAAAATAACGTTTCGGTCAGGGACCTTTATCAGGTAAATGTTGACAGAGAGAAAAAGACAACTCGTTTAAACTGGAGGCAGAGTCCATTATGACCAACAGCTGAGTCTCATTTGCGGTCAACAGGTTGCACCTTGTGGCTCTCAGGACACTCCTCATCTGTCACTCAATGGTAAATCAAGGTCAATCTTGAATATACCATCGGTCCACATAAAAAGGTGTAGAAACATAAATACCACAAAATATTACAATATTATAAGTAAAAAGGAAAAGTAGAAAAATATACAAGTCATACATATAAACAATCAAGGAACGACTGCCACTAGAAGAATATACTAAATACAAAAATAAAGAATAAGAGACTCTCAGTTCAGTTACTTAGATTCTATCTGAGATGAACATAATCGTAATTTATGAGGCAGCAAATCTAGGTTTGGCCAGACAGGAGCTATGCAGAGCAGAAAAATGGTTCCTCTATTATAGTCACTGTCAGACCCATGGGGGTTTCTCGTGAATTTGTGGCTACTTTGATTTAATTCGATAGTAGATGGAAACTAAACTGACAACAGTGGATAATGGTTTCCAATGGTCACAGGGATGCTTTTGGATGTTTCATATCACTGTCATTTTGTCTTCTAGTGTGCTGTAGACATAACAAACAATAGTCCAGACCACACAAATCGAGACCAAGGCGACAGGACCAAGACATCTCGGGTCCAAGAGTGAGACAGAGCCATGCACGGGTCCACTTTTTGAGACCAGCAACCACCCGCACAGGACAGCACCGGATCCGCCTGCAATAAAAATGAGATCTGGACCCGTTAACATTCCACCCGTTACCCACCCGAGTTATTGGCAGTACCAGTGATGCGCCGCCGCGGCCGCAAAATACATGCTACTGAATGACGTGTGTGGGTCAAATTTCTACATGATAATATTGCACATGTTTTCATGCATATTTCATTTTTGCGAGCTACAATACTGTTTTGATTAATCTGCTACCCACCCGTATGTTATTAATTACCCGCCCGTATATTCGCCTGGGAAATTCCAGAACAATTAAAACCTGCCCATTTCAGCAATAATGTACGGCTACCAGACACGGTGCAGGACCTTTGAGTGAGACCAGACCAAGACCATATACATCAAAGAAAGATGAACACAAAACCATGACAGCATTCAAAATAGCCTTTGCTTTAGGGTTTATTCTCTAGAGAATCTTTGTCTTGACTTAGGAACCCTGAGTCCATGCAGTTTGGTCATAGGCAGCTATTTCCACTTATGTCAAGCATTTGGGGATTTATTTTCATACTAAAGAAATGGCGACGCTTGTACGTGTCATTTCAAACTTGGATTTCCATAAGTCAAGACTTTGTAACCTTTTTAATTCTGATCATGGAAACAATGATTTGATTCATTTCCAATCATCTTCCCACACTCGAGCTTGGTCAGCGGCTCTCAGTGCCCAACTGTGATGCTCAGGCATTGTTTTTGACGATGCTGACGAGTTGGTTTAGAAAAAGCATTTACATTGGAATTTGCATTTTGGTAAAAACCGCGAAAGCAAGTCAAGGCTTGTTCTGGGTAGCGTGTGTTTCTTTGCCTTTGAGATCTCAAACGACGCTACGTTTTTCCCACAAGTTTCGCACCTGTGAGTCAACCAGTCTTGCTATGACTAGTCAGAGCTCTCAAGATGGCACCCCCGCGGTTGGCTGTTTTGTCGTTACCGCATAAACTGACATCAAGACCACAGGGCATAAAGACCGAGATGAGACCGAAACCAAGATTGTTCACATTTGTCGGGTGAATGTGGGTTAGGGTTACGGTTATTTATTAAGAAGGCAGAGGCTGCAACTTGGGGGAAATAATCAACGTACCAATGATTGGAAGTGATTGGTTGTTGGGGTCTAAAAGCCTGGCAGTGGTGGTCTTCACTGCTCTGGATACTGAACCCAGAACCCACTAATTCTCAGACCGAGTCAAGACTCAGTGAAGATGACTTTGAGTCCGAGACGAGACCGAGACCTCAAAAGTGGTCTCGAGAGCGGTCTGAAGACCAAAGTCCAAACACAAAGTCCAAACACACACAAACAGATTTAAAAACGTGTTTGTCCCTGTTCCATCGGTCTACTAGATAATGCAATGTGATCATCATATACATATTAATATTATATTACATACATATATTACATTTGATGCTTTAAGTTTGATTTGGATGTTATTTATTCATTGTTGTTGTTACTCTGTAAGTGTGTGTATGATATCTATCTTGTTTTTTTGTAACCTGCTGTTGCACAAACAATTGCCCCTCGTGGGACAATAAAGCTTCCCATGATTTGGCTCTTGACAAGTACTGGAAAACTAGCTGCATGTTTGGATGAGCACCTTTTTCGCATTGATCCTGTTGTCATTGATAAGACAGTTTATGTTTTCTTCTTTCCTCCCGAGTGCACGCGGCTGCCAGTAACACAAGCCATCGAAGCAGTCAGGCTATAAAAATGTACAGTTCAAAGAGAAGAAGAGATCAAACAGACGATTCCTGCTCAGAGTCCATCTGACCTCAGAGTGATTCATGTCACCAGCAAACATTAGCAAAGACTGTTAAAATGTGCTTGAGGTGAAATCCTGGATTTTTTTTCCTTTTTTCCATTTGAATTCTTGGATGCAGATTCCTTCATCTGTTCACGGGAACAGCAGTAAATTCTACATGAGAACAAGTCATCAGGTGTTACGACACACACACCCAGGACCGCGGGAAAGGGGGGGTTGATGTTCCCCCTGTGGGCCACGTCGACCAAACCAAACATGGTGTGCGTCAAATCTAACCTTTGCATGATGAGGACTTTTGTCTGCTCTGGAGCCGATACACTGAAAAGTCCAGCGTTTAAATGCCGAGACAAAGTATGTTTTTGCAAACTCCACAGAGAGCGTGTTTGGTTGCAATTCAACTTGCTGAGAGGCCCGACGGCACCATCAATCCATTTTAAAGGTATTGCAGCATCTCGTCTTTCTCAGAGAAGAGCCTGATGGAGCATGGGGGGGGGGGG
>CAESWR010000204.1:121430-139020 GCA_903171835.1 Mullus surmuletus | reverse complement strand
TTTTTTTTTTCTTCTGATATTTGATTTCTTTCAAAAGCAACGTTTCCTGAAATAAGAAGATTCAAAGTCTTTACAGAAAATGCTATTATGGGAGTATTTGGAGTTCCAGAGGCAGTAATACTAACAAGCTTTACTTCTGTTGAAGAGGTGTCATGTAACAAAGTACAAATACTTTGTAACCTTCCTTATGTAGAAAGTTTGGGTATCTATACTTTACTGGAGTAATTATTTTTCAGGCGACTTTTTACTTCTACTCCTTACATTTTCAGGCAATTATCTGTACTTTCTACTGCTTACATTAAAAAAATAGCCTTGATACTCCTACTTCATTTCATTACATTTACATTTCAATAAAGTTACTTATAGGCAACCAGTCATCATTCTTCTGCTCCAAATGTTTCAACATCAACATTTTAATATGACATTCTAGTCATTATGGCCTTTAGAAAAATATTTTGGGGGGTGGTGGGGTGGAGCACTATTGCCCCCTGTGGTTACTTTTACACTTTAAGTAGTTTTGAAACCAGTACACTTTTACTTTACTAAAAAGCCTGAGTTGATACTTCAACTTCTACAGAAGTCTTTTTAAACCACAGTATCTATACTTCTACCTGTAAATACTTTGGACACCTTTGGATTCCAATAAGGTATTAGGTGTTGAGCTCTCGACATTGTGGAATACTTTACTGACACCATGGATACACAAATGTAGCACTCTGAGGCCGTGAGATCCGGCCTCGCCGACATTATTTGACTGAAAATGAAAAATAGTCCTTCAAAAGAGCGCCGGTCAAACCTCAAGCGGTCGGCTTATCGCTTCACAGAGATCTGCCGTTTTTGTCTGTCTCAAATTTCTGACTCCAGCCGACAATATGGCGTTACTTTGCTCTCTTCGCACAAAGTTGCAAAGGCCTCCAAACCAGTAATAACACAGAGCGGATGAAGCCTGGGAAGAAAAACAGAAACATTGATTTAAAGCGTATAGATAAAACCTCTGTACAGGAAATATCAACGTGGTCAGATACGGTGGTTTTATCCGCCTCAGTGTCTGTTTTAGTGGCTTCAATGAGCAGTTTCCAAAGCAAAACAAATCATTCCTGTAACAAATCGCTATCCATGAACTTGTGGTTTAAAGCAGCACTATGCAAGTTTTGTCGAGTAACAATGCAATGACTGGATACAGAGGCTTTATTTTGCCCATGTCTATATTCCAATTCATCCTAACAGGTGAAGCATAAACTGAGGCTGCTATAGTTATACAGTGTTACATCATGGCAATTCTGAATCTGTTATTTTAAGAACAAAGAGCTGCATAATGTATATTTCATGTAAAACATTAATGCTTCCATTTCTGGCCTTGGAAACTCCAAAAACTCATATTTCTTCAAACTCACTTGTCAAAACACCAAGCTACTGTTCCTCAGCTGCACTCCTCCAACACGCCAACATGTCAGTGCACGGCTGTTCCACTGCGATGATGTCATAATTAACGATTAACAGGCACATGGCAGCATGTTACTATAAATAGTTTTCTACTATTTTTCTACAGTAGGTAATTACAAGACAGCCAATTAGTCTAATGAGCCCCGTCATGCTTTTATTCTCTTAACAACCTGCCCTACTTCTATTAATAGTCCTAATTCTGGATCACAACATGTAAACTCTGACAACACACTGTATTTTTAGAGTTTTTTTCGTGTCAGTTGCTGCTCCTTCTGTCAGAGCGTGTGTGTGTGTGTGTGTGTGTGTTCATCCTAGCAACGGTTGCTTCAACTGTGAAACAAATCAAGTTGTTATGTTTATAACCGTCACTGCTGGTGTGTGGCGGGACATGTTCGCACTTCCCCCGCCCCGAGCGCTCTCTCTCCGCGGCCGCGGCGGGATGACTTAACCCTGGAAGCTCGGCCAAAAACCTGCCGCAGAGATGCAAGACGCTAAATGTTTGGCGCAGGATCGGAAGCTCTCACTTAAAGTGTCAAGCGAAAGGTCAAACTTACGATGACACAAGCTTTTTTGTTTTGTTAAGGCGGAATACTTTACAAAACGGTCTTGTGTCACGTCCATAAAAAGCAGTGATGTGCATCAACACCTGGTCAAAGCGAGTTTGACTAAGGTGAACCACGTGAAAGGAGTTCTGTTCGGAGCGGGAAAGGTATAATTTGCTGCATGACACACGGCGCTCAACCTCGGTGCGAAGTGATGCCACGCAGACAGCGCTGATTTTATTTTCACTGGTTTCCATAGAAGCCGCTGCCTTGAATCCTTCTTGATCGCGTCGAGATTAGAGGACAAATCTCTTTTAACTGCTCTCTAACATCCGCAGGCAACCTTAACACCGCTAATGCAACCATGACATCAGGCCTGACAGCCATGACTTCACTCCTCGCACACATTGGTATGTTTGAGCGCGCACGTAAGCGCGCCGAGAGTGGAGAGTAGCTTGTTTTTCTGTTCCAAGTGTTTGGCGTGATTGAAGTGAGGGGGAAAGACCTGAAACAATAGAAACTGCATTGTTGTGAGGTTTGCCTGTACAATTCCTTTGTTCAACTCACGGGAAGTCATTATAAGTGTGAGTCAGATTCAGATAGAAAATTAAGATACATTTAAGATTTTGTTTAATACATTTTTAGAAAAATATTTGACTCAATATATTTATTTTAAATATTTATTTAATGTATATACATAATCTTTTTTAGAATATTTTCATTTCTTACAACTTTTCTATATCATTTTATCATTCCTCCTTTACTTATGACCCTTTTATATATACATTATATACTTCTTTTTTTTTATATAAATAGGTGACTGACCACACAGTCAATCCTAACAACAATAAAAAGCTGAGAATCTTTTTATTCTATTTTATTTTTTCCCCATTGAGAACACTTTATACATACATTTTGGGGAACTGATATTTTGAGAGCTATTAAAGCATCTCTAAATGCAAGGTTCAGGGATGCAGAACATGAATAAATTAAAAAACAACAACAACAACAAAAAAACAATGGACATGTTAAAATCTGTCAAGATTAAGAAAAAGAACAACATCTTAAATTGTAATCTCAACCCTGACAATGCGTCACAACTTAATGGAGCCGGGTCAGTTCACCTTTTCTCCCCTCCGTCCCCTCCGTCCTTTATCTCCTCCCTCACTCAGCCATGTCCAATCCACCTCATCTGTTTGTTCCCCTCCTCCCCCTCTTTGCCCCCCCTGTCCCCTTCATCCCCGTCTTATCCCCGAGTGTGTTTTGTAACCCTACAGGTGGTACAGTGAGCACCGCCGCATTGTGTCCATGCCCCCTCTTTCTTCCAGAGACAAAGGCAAAGCTCCTCTCGTGTCACCCCTTCAATCAAACCCTCCCACAGCCTCACCCTCAAAGAGCCCGAGACCTGTTGACCTGTGCTGACCCCCTCTGCTGACCACAAACCCCCCCCCAACAGTATGTTGCCATGGCGAGAACCGGGGATTACTCGCCTTGGCAGAAGTTGCCATTTTTTCTCTTTTCTTAGAGCTTTAGAGTGACTCTGTAGTTTAAGGGATGAAACTCTTGCCTGTAGGGGGAAGGATTGATGGCATTTGTGTCTGTGTGTGTGTGTGTGTGTGTGTGTGTGTGTGTGTGTGTGTGTGTGAGTGTGTGTGTGCTAATGGATAATGTAAGTTCAAGACAGAGTGACCCTGCACATGTTGAAAACACTGAAGGGAGGATACATCATTCATAGTTTCCATTCATATTTCCTTTGAATTCATATTTAGGGGCTGGATTTGGCTGCATTTTTTCATTTTTAAAAACAAAAACAAATAAGGCATAAATACTTTATTAAAACATGTCAATTACTGCTGAACAAAAACTCAAGTTTGTTGGATAATGCAGAAAAAACAAAAACAAAAGTACATCTCTGTCACTGGGAGCCCTGAACTCAGTGACACTTAACTCAATCTGGCAGAGCAATCCATCATCGAGGTCAAAGTTCATATCTGAAGGTGCCTGGATTCAAACCACACATCACACCTCCACCGCAGACACCTCCACAAACACTCACATCTGTGTTTGCACCTCCCAGAAGGGTCACACACCTGAACACTGCACACACACTTTCAACAGACTGCCAACAAATGTTTCACATCGCGGCCGTTAAAAGTACACGGCTGGGGTCGACAGAGGGGATTCTTTTTATTTTCTCCCTCATGTGACGGTCGGGAGGTGTGGCCATATAATGCTCATACACGGCGTGACAAAACACAGGGGGGGCTGCGGCCAGTGTGTCGTCCATTGAGCCCCGCATGGTCTCTCCACCACAATAAGTCAATTTGTACGTGGGAGGGAACATGTAGAAATAGAATAGATAGATTGTTTCATTCAACACTGAATAGGTACGAATGAGAATGAGGCAGGTTCAAAAGATGGGTCACTTTCAAGGATTCAAAGTGAAATTATGTAACCATGCACAATACTTTGCTGCCCACTATGAATGCTATAATACAATAGAATAACAATAGTAAAGATACAAAGTAGTACTACGTTGATACAAGGTAGTACTACGTTGAAATATAAATATAAGGCAATTGAAAAGGGCCGCATGTCAAAATTCAACAGAATATAAACTACTGCTGAAAAAAAAAGAATAACAATAAAATTACCAAATACAATGCAAAAACTACAATGGAACTATAAACTATGCGTAAAAATATGACAACTGTATGTACAATGTTTGTGCAAATGTGTGTGAACACGTGCAAATCAGCAGCTGTCAGCTGATTGTGCAAATCAGAATGAAGTTCCGTCGGGCGGCAGATACCACAGCTGCCTCTGCTGTTTGTTGACAGGATGCAGTCTAGGCTTAACCTTTGACCCCTGCCAGTGGCCAGATATGACCTTTTAACCTCCTGCTTTGTGTTTTCTCTTTTTCTTCTTCCTCTTTCCTCTTGTTTTTCCATGGAATTGAGATTTCCCAGGTGGCTCAGAGGGGGTTGCCCGTGTGTGCGTGTGTGTGTGTGTGTTTCATTCCTTTGCTATGCACCATACATCTATTTTGACAAGTAAACTGCACACTTTCTGTTGTTAACATTTGAGTCTTTTGTAAAAACACAGATGATTTGAAAGCCTGGCACACTGTAAGTACTGAAATGATAAACAGGTGTAACTGAGGCGAATGCCGGCCTTTAATTGATATTAAATGATAGTCTTGTCTTGCTGTTTATGCCGTTTGTGTGCATTTCTGCAGACACGGAGAGAAGCATGTTAAATTCTGCTTCATTTCACCTACAATTTAACATAAATAGGCAACTGTGGAGTGAACCGAAGATTACTTTCCCACATTATGGAACAGGTTTTTGATGAAAAGGCCTTTATATCTATAATATATGTGTTGTTGTGTTGTAAATGGCCTGGATCCATCTGTGGCGAGATTCTTGGAAAACAAATTTATCCAGCTTTCAACACCGTCCTTATCTAAGCATCACCTCGAGGAGCTGTGAGAACTCAACAGCTCAAAGTGGTCCTGCTCGATGGGAAATGGACTCGCGGCTGCCAGCTCCTTCGTGCCGACTCGGTAGCGTGTGTGGGACTGTTAATGACACGCGGCTCATATGACAAATGCAAATGTGTGCGTCGATTTGTTGTCCAGAGCGGATTCCATCCAGGACCAAAACGCTCGAGTGATTATTTCCAGTAGGTGAATCTGACACGGAGAACCTCCACCTCTCAATGCACACACACGCTGCACATGTGAGGGAGCGACCCTGGGGAACCTCGGCCTGGTCGTCCAAAATAAAGCAGATGTATGTTCTTATAATGAGTCACGATGAATTGCAGCTGAGGCAACAGGTGGAGCGGTTAGATTGAACAGAAAGCGTGTATAGCTTTGCTCAAAAAGCGGTGTTAAACTGGACAAAAAGCCTCCCACCTGCTCATATCTGGATCCTGTCGTTTTTTCTTCTTCGTTGGTGCGATCATTTAGTCATTGAAGAGAGGAAAAACAAGCGCCAAACACAGGAGCTCATTTTGCATCCATTTAAGTGAAGTGGACAGTGAGTTGCTTTGAATCTTTGCTGCTGCGTTGTGAGAAAAATGAAAAATCTGTTCCTCAACTCCAGAAAATAGTGTGTCTCTAAACTAAAGCGGGAATGTCGGTATGTTTCATGCTGCTCTGTGAATGTGAAAAGCAAATGAAGGGGGTATTATATAAGATCTCGCATGGACTTTGTTGACTTAAGTGTTAGCAAGGAAAATGTGGGGGAATTTCGCAAAGTTCCTAACGGGAAAACCGCAGCTGAGATGAATGAAATGTCTGAAGCAGGTTGCAGAAAGAGAGAAACGGCAGGGATTGATGTACCACAAGAGGACACAACATACACACACACACACACACTAGAGTCCCTCTACAATGGAGGGGCTTTTCTCATTAGACAAGTGTAATGCCAGCTGAACAAGAGCCCAGACTAATCAACTGAGAGGTAGGTGTCCCTGTGTGTTTGCTCCCATCCCGGCTCGTTACTAATAGAGTGCCAGAAATCGGTGGATTAACATGACAAAGACCTTCGCTGAGCCTCAAAGAAAGACCAGATAAGAGTGGTAATCCTTAAACAGCTCGTATTAAAGCTGCCGGTGTCTCGAAAGAGATATTATATCTGTGTCCAACATGTATCTGCATCTGCATGGGAATGACCTTTAGGGCAGACTGTTGGTTTGGGGGAATTTTTTTACTCCATTAATTAATTAGTTGCCATGATAAAAACTATATGATATGACAATAAAGAATATAATACTAATAATAATAATAATAATAATAATAATAATAATAATAATAATGTGTGCTAAGGTTTTGATCATTTATGTAACACATGTGATGCATTATCAGGATTGAGATTAGTTTGTTGAGTATTTGTGTGACAGATTTTAACATGTCCATTGTTTTTTCTATTTTTCATTTATTCATGCTCTGCACTCATTTCCTGCACTCATTCAAGACACATTTTAGGTAATAAATCCTTGTCGTGGTTCTATCGTCGCCCATGTTTGATGAACGGAAATATAAATAAATGACCTGGCTTTCGTCCTCCCTATCGCCACAATCGTTGCCTTCTACCGTACCAATTTGTCTTTTATGGGTCTGCAGCTACACACAAAGCTGCTCAACTAACTCACTGATAAGGAAGCGGAATGTCAGACAAGCTTTCAGCTCCACCATTATACGTGTCAGGCCGTTTATCATCGGCCCTCCTTCCCGCCATATCAGATCCAGACACCTCTGGTGCAGTGCCACGCGCGTTTCAATACGACCGCCTCACAGTGCAGCCAGAAATCACTGGGGCGAACGCAAACAAGTCGTTATCCTTGCTTAATAAAGGAGCAATTTTCCTTTGATTGCAACTTTTTACAAAATCACAGCAATTCCTGATACAGATTTGGAGTGAGCTGATTATCTGTTCATGAGGGGGTTTTTTTCCTTATCACTGCTGCGCTGATAATCTCCAAGTATTACCGAGCTAATCCAGCTGTTGGGATAATATTACCGCTGCATGAGTCGGTCTGATCTCTTAGTAGTGCAGCCCATCTCAATACGTCTTTGCTTCCTTCAAAAAAACACAGTAGATCAAGAGCAACAAATTTTACTGAGCGTTTTACATCGTTTCTTCACGAAAAGCACTTCAATGACCTCAGTCAGGTTTATGTTCCTCACTTCCATCAACACAATGAGTCTTATTGTCGACTGTAATTGCCGAGCATGATTCAGACAACACAATTGTCTCTCCCTTAACTTGTATTTGTCTCACTCTGTAAAAGAACATTGCCGTATCCTGGAATGTCACATTACCTGTGTCTTGTGGCACTTGCAGAACGAGGTTAGCTTAGGTACGTACTTTATGCAGCTCCAGCAGTACTCAGCAGGAATTATACCTGTTAAATACAAAGGAATAAATGTTTAGTGTCTTTGGAGGGTCAGTTCCTTTCATCCAGACAAGTTTACATTTTTATACAGCCCAGTTTGGATCCCTGTGGCACTATGGAATATGAGGCCGAACGATCTGTCTGGTATGAAGTGATGACAGGCTGAAACAGCAATAGAGGGGCAGAAAAAAAGGAAAAGATCAAGAGAGAGAGAAATAGAAAGAGAGCAACGGCAAGAGATGACAGAAGGCGAGGCAGAGGTCTGCTTTTATTGGACTGCTTCTGGAAGCCACAAATGTTCCCTCAACTTTACAGGGGAAAAATCTCCCACAAAGATTTTTTTTTTTACAGAGTATAGCGAATTGGAGCAGGGAGAGAGCAGAGGAGAAAAGAAGTGGGGACCTCCGACCCCGGCAAAAGTTTCTAGGCTAAATAAGTGGGGATTTCCATCCAGTCACAGGCCATTGAGCTGGTACACAGTTATGTAATGGAAATTACCAGTAGACCAGATTATGAGTCCCCAGTACTGATTTGTTACCACAACAATGGAGTGATTTGATTAAGCATCCGGTTGTGAGAGTCTCTGCGTAGCGTAGCTGAGGGGCCTGTTGATCACATCGTGTAATTGCTTCAGACAACGTGGAACACCAGGTGGACGTTCAGTGTTTCCTCACCCGGGGATTTGGAATATTTTCATATAAAACATTACCCATAGCAACATCTGAAAACACTTGCCAGTTTCCCATGACGCATCGAGGGGTTGCCTCAGTCCACCGTCTCTGTGCTTCAGGGCGATTCCAGCACCTTTGCTCAGACACCCATCGGTCGGGGGGCAAGAGTGTCGCCCTGACGGATACCCTCCCTCTCGTGTTGGAGTCGAGACCACACAGACCCAGACCACGACTTTAGGACACCAAGACCGGGACAAGTCCAAGATGTCTGAAGGTCAAGACCGAAACAAGACTAAAGGGCCGTCCACACCAAGAACTATAACTATAAATATAAAGGATTTAAAGATTGTTCTATTCAAGTGGATGGCAGAGTCCACGTCACAACTATAACGACAAGGACATCGTTTGGATCACTTTCAGAGCAATTAGATGAACGATAGAAATACTAACAGGCAAAATCCATCCGAAATGACATGTTGAGACGTTCGACACGTCACTGCGTCACTCACAGACCTGTTCGACATGGCGGACGACGTAGGCGAGAAGCATATCGGTGAAGCTCACAAATCTCCATCCCTCTTTGATCAACGTAATCAACTTTAGAGAGATGCAACTGAGAAGAGGGACATCTGGAGCGCGGTCGTTCTCTCCCTTGGTGTAAGTGTTTTGCTAACGGAGGTTAGACCAGATGTGCTTGGCGTAACCTTGCAACACAGCGATATCGTCCATCAGTTTGGAAGCTGCCATCGCTATCGTTATAGTTATCTTTATAGTAGGGATGGACTTCATTAAAAGAATTCATCTCATTAATTAGAGGCTTGTGATTAATCAATCTAAATTAATCACATTTTAATCGAATAACAATATCTGCGCCAAGAAGCACCATTTATCAATTCAAATGAATTTTGACATGTGACTCAATCAATTGATAGAGACACAAATATATTTAAATAACAAAATATTGCTTATTTTGCATCAGTCTGACGATGGCTCTATAAATCATAATGTTGGATCAGACGTCGCTATCTGTAGCACATTTCTAACCCCTAACTTCATGTCTTCTGACTCCCGTCACTGCAAGCTGGAGACTCTAGAAGAGGATATTCTGCGGAAGTTGTGAACCTGCTCAGGAAGCCTCGATCGGCAACATGTGAACATCAGAGCAGCCATGGAGAAGAATCGCTGTTGTTCCTCCTCGCTCTGACTCGCTCATCAGTGTGATCGGCGGACTCACACACCTAACATGTATATTTTTTGGTAATTAATTAACTGTAATCAACTCGTTAAAGTCCGAACCCTACAGTTTACAGTTAAAGGTGGTGTGGACGACTTTTTACTTCAGAGCCCTGAGTAGCATTTGAGGCTTTTTTGTTTCTATAGCAAAATCAGATGTGGATTTGTCAGGTGAATGTGGCTTCTTAGTTGACTGAAATCAGACAAAGACATTTAATAAGAAGGCAGAGGCTGCAACTTGGGGGAAATAATCAATCTACCAATGATTGGAAGGGATTGATTGTGGTGGAAAGCAAGGCCCAGTCTAAAAGCCTGGCAGTGGTGGTCTCTACGGCCCGGGAAACTCAATCCTCTCGCGATGAGATGAAAACAAGGACTTCAAAAAGTGGTCTTGAGGCTGGTCTTAAGACCAGTCTCAGGCACTCCAACCCCCCCCCCCGCCCCCCTCTCTGTGCAGGTCGTCCCTCATTCCTCCAATGGTGGGTTCCCTGGGGGACAGGTGTGTCGCTGTCCCGGTTCCTCTCTGTCCGCCCCTCCCTGGCGCCAGAGGACAGGTGCGGGGTGTGCTGGCCCCGCAGCGACCTCCTTTACCTGGAGGTGTAGTCGAGTCGGGGAGGGGGGTCCGCTCCTCTCACCAGTTTCCCATTCTTCCCCCGCCCCTGCACAGGTCTGCCCTCCACCTGCTTCTGGGGGTCGCTTTGGATAAGCAGGGGTGGTAAGAAGAGGAGGAGGAGGAGGAGGAGGACGGGGGGTAAAAGATCAAGAATAAGGAAGATGGAGGAGGGGGTTGGGAGACAGGATAAATGCAAGGGAGTCACACATCTCCCAGCGTGAATGTACTGAGTGTGCGAGTGAATAACAAAGCTAAGAGTCAGAGTGAGGGAGACGGACATGTGATACGCCACAGGCCACCAGTTTGCTTTGTTCTTCCCCTCCAGCAACTGACAGACAGGACAATAGCACCAGGCACAGCTCCTTCTCTCTCCCGCTCCTCCCCTACTTTTCTCCACATTCTCCTCGCCGCCCCCCTCCTGTCCCCCATCTCCATTCATCACGCACATCGTAGGCCTCAATGCGCGCTGGAAGTTTTGAATAAAGCCAACAAAACCTCATAATCATGTGTTTTGGTAATGCTGCACTTGGATGACTCGCCGCCTCAATTTCTCTAATCGCCGCCGCCTTGAGGGAAAACAGGTCCAAACAGTGAACCGTGGAGAGGGCAGAATGTGGAGCGCCGTGACCGCAGAGTCAAAATATTACAAAAAAAAGATAATAAGAGAATTCTAAAACGTTACAGAAA
The DNA here is from genome assembly GCA_903171835.1 of Mullus surmuletus. NCBI lineage: Eukaryota > Metazoa > Chordata > Actinopteri > Syngnathiformes > Mullidae > Mullus > Mullus surmuletus. Next base: position 127,927 of record CAESWR010000204.1, on the reverse strand, counting down.
ATGTGTGCGAAAATCTGTCACCTTCAGTTTCATGCCCTCGATGCTTCCTTTCCGTGCTCCGAGTGCGGCCTTGGGGTGGCATCCCGGAAGTCAGGACCAATTATCTGCCCACATTCGCCAGTGCGGTGAGATGTTTTTACTGTCTCCAAATCCATTACAACCTCCGCATCTGCAATTCCTGCACTGACGAGGAGAAAGTAGGGGAATGTTGAGCAGGAACCCTAAATGGCCAACATCGCTGCTCTACAAATTGGCTGGTTAATTTTCTATGCGTTTAAAGCAGATAATGTCACTCCCCCGATACGAGGGTGTGATGGTACTTTTTCACATTAAGACATAAGACATTAATCGCACACATGTGAAATTTGGTCATTACAGTAGCAAAAATATTTATACCATGCACATTTTTTTTTTCTAAAAAGTACAAAGAATAAAAATAAAAACGTTTCAGTACTATATGTATATATATATGTATGATAAGAATAGAATAAAAATTACTTACAAAGTGTTGGAAATTGTAAGGCACAAGAAAAGTATTGCTCAGATGTGTATGGGGTTTAGAGCAGAAAGAATGAAATTATATACAGTGTTTGTAGTAAGAAATGTGCAGTTTGTACACAAAAAAGCCTATATGTGTATAAGAAACCCATTTACGGCCTCCTACGGTATTTCAGTCGCTGACAACAGTGAAATCACAATCAGAAATCTGCTTTGGAAACGTTTACTTCTCTCCACAAACTGCTGCCAGGAAGAGTAGTAAATGTACTGCATGTGTCAATTCTCCTGTCAGTGTTGTTTGTATCTTGGGGGTTCTTTAAATAATGTTGTCAGACGCCAAAATCAATCTACGGTGCCAGAAAACGTCACTTTTGGTGGATAGAAGAAAGACAGGGCTTGCTAATGCTAACACAAACACTGCATTTCCGCCTCTGGAACTGGTGCCATGAATCTTTTTGTGTTTTGTTACATAAAAAAAATGGTGCATACTGTCATCACTTGAGAATAGTATGCTGTGGAGATGTTTTTGACATAGCATGTTTAATGTGGAATGTTGGCTGTTTTTGGTTATACCTAATAATAGTACAGCACAGTAAGTACCTTGTAAGTCCGTAGGGATGCAGGTATCATCCCACGGCCAGCATCATCCTTGGTACTACAAGGTATTTTACCTGCATGTACCATTTAGTGGGCTGTGTTATGAAGCGTTACGATGTTCTCTGTGAAGTCTCTGAAGGTCTATGTGCAGGTCTACATGAGGGGGCTGGCACAGTGAAACCCCACTCAGATGCTGGAGTTGTGTCTCAAGTTGTTATTGTTATTGCTGCAAAATCCAGCTAAAACGTAAACAACTAACAAGTATAACAATGGAATTCTTATCATACATGTTGGGGAATCTCCATGGAGGAGGCACTCAATAGCTCTTTTCCACAGCTCTAGCTATGAAAGTCCATCCAATAGGGGAATAGTGTCAGCGACAGGGCCGGGTATCGTTTAAAAATGTTCAATGCCAGTACTGATACCAATTGAGAACTTCATTTGATACCTTTTGTTACTTCATTCATTATTAATCATGCGAATAGAAAGCAATCAGTTGTGTAAAAAGATTTTTAAACAAATACATTTTAAAAGTACTCAAATTATGCTTGTGGTGATTGGCTGCGAGAAAAACCATAGAAAGAGTCATTTTTTTCTGGATCTGGGTACAAAGACAACCGACTGCAGGTGTGGTTTCACAGGCGCAGTTTCGATACCACTCGGTACTGCGTTGTTTCGGTCGATAACTGGAAAGTACTGAGTACTGATACCCCGCACTGGCCCCCGCTTGGTGCAATACAGTTTCCCTTTTCGCGTTTCCGAAGGGAAACTTGTTGACAACAGAAAAATAAATCAGAAAAGAACATCAGCAACTTAGCAGTGACATTTAATAGTTAAAAATCTCAAAACGAGAGCGGATGTAAAACTCACCAATGTGAAACTATTTTCACGTTCTCGATTTCTCTCCCTCCTCCCGTTTAGCCCTCAGTCTGAACTCTTCACCCCTCAGTCGCACTTCTGACTCTGCCTCCGCTTTGCTTCCCCACGCCGAGCACACAAAGACTCATTCACACACTCGTACACCTTCCTGGATTCAAACACACACTCTCGTATATTTATATGAATAAGTCTCTCTCTTTGTAGCTCACGAGATGCCGCAAGACTTTCACAGCCATTCAGATGTTATTTAGGGAAACGCATGTCATTGTAAAACTGTATAAGTCATATAATTAGATACACTGTCATGCCTCTATTGAACAGGGAATACTGTGCAGGCAGTAGGACGCGAGATATGGAAGGGCCCCTTTCCACACTAACACTCCTGAGACCTATCCATTGTCCAGCCAACATCCTCTTTGTACGAGTGTGTGTGTAACAGGATGTCCCTGACATCTCTGAAAAGCAACTTTACCTCCCTCCACACCTAGCACACCCATTCCTGTGCATTGTTTCCTACCGAGGAGCAAGTAGGGGAGAAAAACGGGTTCACGTGTGCGAGCGTAAGCAAGCGAAAGAAACAATGTCCGATCGTAAACAGGTGCGTAAGCATCACAGACAAAGAGGGACCTCTGCGGGGGGCCGCGCTGTGCAGGATCTTTTTGGGATATTTTTCGAGGAAAGAGAGCACGATTGTCAGACGGAGTGGGAAATAACAAAGAGACTGAAAGGAGGAGAAGAGAGATATGGCTGATAATGTGAGAAACAGGGCAGAAGCCGACTGTCCTACATACGGCCAACAACAACACGAGCAGACGGGTGAAAACCTGGAGGAACGAGCCGCTCTAATCAGCCGGCAGGACGATTGAAACCGTTTCATGCAGCAGACAGGGACTAAACACTTTGTCTCTGCTGTTTACATCACTTCCGGAAATTGGCCCTATATAAGTACAAAGAAAACGAGTATCGGATTATATTGGCCAATACAAGCAGTCCATTCCAGACTCCGCTCCTGCATTTCGAAATGTCACCCATTGGCTAATAATAAATGGGTTCGTTTTTCTCATAGCTACTGTTGCTGACTATTTACAATATCATTTGATCAAGCCTTTTCTAACATTCCATACTACAAAATAAGTAGTGAAAGTATGTGTGATTCATTCGATATCAGTATTGGCCGATACTCAAGTCTGTAATATCGGTCTCTTATCGGAAGAGAAGTTGTATCGGGACCTACTTCCTGGTCCGAAAACACCTGCACTGTCTATGGCGCTTCGATCAAACACCTCGACACCTTTTACTTCCCAGAATTTGATGTTGGTACTTGGAGCTGTTTTATCAAATTCATTGTAGTTTGTCCCTGAAAAGACAAGCCAACAAAGCTCTGGCCGAATGCTAAATTTGAGTCTCAATAAATGGCAATTAGGCTTCCTAAACATAATAGATAAGCAAAAGTCTTTGAGGCAGAAGTTTCTTGGAGAAAAGATGTGTACTGGGCGGGCCGGTCTGGTTCTAAATTCCCAACCCGCTTTCTTTCCCCAGTCCTTTCACAGCAGCTTCGAGTCCAACAACAAAATCAGCTGATCCCCGAGCTGTATTTTAGTACACGTGTTACTGCCCACTGATGGCCAATAAAAGTAAGAATAAGACTTTCTGCGGGCAAGAAAAGGCTGCAGCGTAGTAAGACAGAAGTTCTCAAAGTCAGACATATTCCCCGTCCTTCCTGGTTTTCCAGGCCGTGCCTCGCTGTCAACTGCGCCCAAATTATAGCAACATAACATTTTGACAAGTACAAGAGGCTTCTTGTCTGTCGCTGAAAGCCAATGGAGGTTGAGTGACCTAATTTTTATCGCATGAACTTTAATTCCTCAAGATGCCAAACCAAATAAGTTTTGGAAATAAAAAGACAAGGCTCACTTTCAATGTGTCCATCCAGGGATCGCTGCTCCGGAGTTTTATTGATACACAGTGTCGGGCTCGAGCTAAAATCATGCCATAATTCTTTTTGTTTTTGTTTTTATGTTGTGATTTTCAACTGAAATAAGGAGTCAACTTGGATTCTTTGTGTACCGAGCACACAGGACACACTTTGTATGAGTGTTACAAGGTCTGCCTTTTAACCGTAAGTATTGACTGTTTTAGATTCAGTTGAAGTTTCCCCTCCTGTGTGTGTGTGTGTGTGTGTTACTAATTCAGTTGACTGACTTGACAAGAGAGCTTTTTTGGAAAACCCTGCAGCAGAGGGAGCAGACGTTGGCTAAAATAGGCACAAAAAAACATCATAATTCTACGATGAGAAACTTTCCATGTCTGCTACACCGTGCACTTGTCTGTTTGCGTAGCTAAGCATTTTTTTCTTTGGCGTGTGTGTATGTGTGTGGGCCCCGTGTGAGCGTGTGTGTGTCGGCATAATCCACAGATAATGAGGGATGTCTCTGATATTTCTGGGACTTGAGCCTTGATGACAGAGGTGCTTTTCCATTAAACCACGTTGCCTCTTTGGCTCCTTTCTTTCCCCATCTCCCGTCTCTCACTTGTCCATCTCACATCTCCATCTTTTCCATGACCTCCTTAACCCCCCCCTCTTTACTGTCCTGCCATACGTTCTTCAGCCTTGTGCGTGCTGACAGCCACAATGAGGTGGTCCACCTGCAGACATCTGAAAAATGTACCTGGGCCAATTATCGCCACTCTTGTGCGGACGACACAGCATCGGAGGAACAAAAGATTAAAAGAATCCTGGTTCCATTCCGGCTCGAGGTGTTTAGAGTTTCAACACTTCACACTTAGGCCGAGCGAGTTCGATGCAGACGCTGTGCGTCACTGTGTGTGTTGCTGTCAACAAGCAGCATTAGCGTGCAATGATCCTTCTAGCAACAAAACAGCTGAACTTCCTAGAATCGTTCCTGGTTATTGGAAGCTGCATGTAACATTAGGGACACCAGCTTTCACACCTTTAGCTATCAGGCTCCTTCCTGTGGAACTCAACTCATCTTGCAGCCATGGTTTGGGAGGTGGCCAAATACATTCCCAGAACCGCATTGTCCACCTAGAACACTGTGGTCAGAGGATTCAGGATATCTTGTGGTAACAACAATTGGATTGTGGCTCCCAAAACAGAATGGGAGGCAAAGTCTTTAGCTATCAGGCTCTCCTCCTGTGGTCTTCCAGCCATGGTTTGAGAGGCACGTACCGTCTATCTGTTCAAAAATCTTGAAACCTTGAAATGTAGCTTATACTTAGAGATACTGTGCACATGCTGCTTTCGGCTCACACTGCTGGGGGACTTCCCATTATGCACTGGGATTTGTTTTTCTCCTGCACTTTCTGTCTCCCTACCCAAATGTACACAGTGGGTTCCCCCATCACTAATACTACTAATGATTGAAGATTGTCTCTCTCCTGTGGTTTCCAATAATACCGGCTTGTTCCAGCGCTCTCAAAACCAATGGAAAGACTTTGCTTCAATGTCTCCTGCTGTTCTCGGGTCAGGAGACGTGGTCGGTCAAAAAGAAAATGGAAGGTTGTCGAGGTGGAACCACATCTGGCTGTAAGGCCGGCCAAGCGGTTGAGGCGACAAAATGAGGAGAGCCCCGAAGCCAGGATACTGTGCATCAAGTTTCCTTCTTTTATAGTCACTACACCAGTTCACATCAACAATCAAAAAATCACCCGACAGCACCGCACTGCTCCGTTCATATATCCCCCTCCCCCCTTAATTAGGAGAGGCAAGCGCCACAAGACAGTGGTCCCCTTCTCCACATGGTGCCTCCTGACCAGAACTAATAAAAAGGTGTCCAAACACCCGGGGAACTCTTTTACCCGAACACCCTGGAGAGGAAGAAGCCATGCAGGTAAGTTCCAGCTTTACTTTACACCCACTCCCATACACGAACACACACACACACACACACACAACAAACATTTTCACACTCTGTTAATCACAATGTCCTAGTTCAATAATCCTATATTCACATTTTCCGTACAGGTAAGCCTTCCTGTGCTGCCAACCGGTCCCAAATCAAACAATCCATCAATCCATCACTTCTCAATAAACATTTCATACATGGAGTGTGTTTGTCTTGTACACCACAGTAACTAAGTCCTGCAAGTCGTGGTTACACTGACCTATAGGGTTCTGGTTGCCCTGAGTATCAGCAGCTTAGCCCTGGGCTGCAACAGGGCTTTGTTCCAGAATTAGGGCCCAAATGTGGGTGCTGACACACCGCATACTTCTCTTAAAGGGAAGGCCCGACTTTTTCAACGAGCCTGTCTGTAAGAGCTGATTGCTAGAAAAAGTGAAATATAAATACATCCCAATTACTACATCATTCTCAGGGATTTATAGATATGCTTGCCATGGGATGATGACTGACTAACAGCCTAATTTCTTTTGTCACAAATCAGGGAAAATAAATGCAGACATACTTTGCAAGCAGGTATGTTGTATTGTGAAATGTATCTGGGTTGCTCTAACTTCGGTTGTGGTAGATTGCCATCCACCCTGCTTTAAGGTTTCCTCTTAA
>CAESWR010000204.1:98691-109497 GCA_903171835.1 Mullus surmuletus | reverse complement strand
TGACAATGAACGCTTCTGCAAAAACCTTAGATGATGTTCCATTGTAATATTTCTCGAATTCTCTCTTTCTGGAAGCGACGCATTCACGGTGCTAAAGGTGAGTGAAGCCAGGTTCGGTCTGCAGGAGTTTGACCAATTTTTAACCATTAAAGGGATAGTTCAGATTTTTTGTCATGAAGTTGTATGAGCTCCTCACCATCAGTGTCGTTCATCAGCAGTGACTTTTCCCCCACTGTGTTCCGTGAGTGGAGTTCCGGCCCGGTTTCGGTGTTGCAGAAAGTAGTTCCGTCTAGTCGCTGGGGTCACACGGATAAAGCGTTTTGCTCCAAAAAACAACATGCATTCATAGGAGCAATACATTTGCATCACACATTTGTTTCCGTGAAAAAGTCTGACCTCGCAATCACCTGGTACTATTTTCCCTCCCTTCGTATCACTGCACGCACCATCATCAGCTGTTTAACGCTGTTTACATGCTCGGTAGGAGACCACTGTGACGCATCTTCTCTTGCATCGCAGCGGTCTCCTTCTGCTTCCAGCTGATGGAAAGGTGCGCGCAGTGATACGAACAGAGGGAAAATAGTACCGGTTGGAACTCCGCTCACAGGACGCAGTGGGGGAAAAGTCACTGCTAATGAACGACACTGATTGTGAGGATCTCATTCAACTTCATGTCAAAAAATCTGAACCAACCCTTTAGGAGTTCCTCAAGAAAGAAATATATAGTATTTTTACAGCAGTCTTTTGGAAGGAGACGGTTTTTGTCCCCAGGAACTAATAAGAGTCTGTTTTAAAAATCTGTCACTGCAGAAAAAATAAAAATGCCTCAAATTCCCTGTTGCTGTTAATCATTGACCATCTGAGGCTCTGATAATAATAAAAATAATAATAATAATAATAATAATAATAATGATGATAAAATCCTTTTTGAATTGAATTTTATGGAAATTATTTGAGGGGTTTTTTTCGATATTGTTTTTAAAAATACAGTGGACTTACAAAACAAACCAACAATTAGAGAGTTAAAATCCCAACAAATAATGAATATCTTATATGTACACATCAGTCTGAAGTTGATTAAAAAGATTGACTCATTCAAAGTGGAAAAAACACTAATATATGTTATTTTTACAGCAGTTTTTGGGGAGAGGATGTTTTTTGTCCTGAGGAACTCTTAAGGGTTAAAATGGGTGTGGGCGGGGGGGGCGGGGGGTGCATCAAGCTCTACAAGGCAAAGCCCGACAGATGTTCCTCTCTCAAACATCCACACGCCAGAGAATCATGAAATAGTTGCATTTCACACGTTACAGGATATGACAAGTGTTGATGAAAGCTCTTCGGCACCACAGTGGGATCGACCGTGGCGAGCGTCGTGGTCTCTCAGGGTTGGAAAGCGGCAACGAAACCCTGGATGAAGTCACGGCTGAGAAAATGGAATCAGCATGTCCTATGCGTTTCTCAGCGTGTGTTGCAAATAAAGTTTTATTAGCCCAGAAAGAGGGTTGAGAGAGAGAGAGCTGTTTGCGTTAGCCGAGAAGCTAACCAGGCCCTCGGGCTAACGTTGCCATTCATTCACAGTGGAGGAATCTGACATTCCTCCATTGCTATTGCAGGTTTCCACTCCACATGTTTTCCCTTGGACCATTGGGAATTTCGAGTCATAAATATCAAACATGTATGATTACCTCTGAAAGAAGGGGTTGGGAAGGCGGCCCGATGGTGGGGAATCAGCCTCACAGATCGGCTACATTACCCTCTAAACGCAGAGACCGGCCCGAAGAAAGGCGAGTGAGGCACTTAAGGAAAGACTCTGATCTCCTGTATGAAAACCAGACTCCGCTACACGCTAAAACAGCACCCCGGCTTCCTGCGCTGGCTCTCCACATTAGCATCGCATGTAAATCTTGAGGTTCAAACATGAATACCATTTCCAGGAACGCTGGGATGTATCAGCAGGCGCAGCGCAACAGTCGGAAACGTTTTGATCCGAAAACGAAATAATACCCCAAGCCGAGCGGCCGCCGAGAACAATGGGGAGAAAATTGCTGTAGCATTTTTTGAGGGAACGTGCAGAGATTCTCAGGTTATGGGAATGCCTATATTAAATCATGGTTAAGGGCCGCCCACATCCAGAACTATAACTATAAAGTGGATGATTCAAGTGGATGGTCCATGACACCCCAACTATAATGGCTACCATAGTGGAGGACGATATCGTTGGATCACTTTCAGGGCGGTTTGATGAACGATAGAAATACTGACAGCCAATCAAAATCCATCCAAAATGACACGTAAAGACGTTCAACATGTCACTTTGTCAGTGACGGACAGTGACGTATTGGCCCCTAAGGGCAATGTAGGCAAATGCCACAGCGGCAGAACGGACGATCGGCCGGTCCGTCACTGCTCACAGACTCATTCGACATGGTGGACGACGTAGGCGAGAAGCTCAAGTTCAAAAGCATCCACCCCTCTTTGGTAAAAGACATCAACTTATCAAAGATTCAACCAAGAACAAGGATATCTGAGACGCGATAGGTCTCTCCCTCGGGATCAGTGGTAAGTTTATTGTTAATGGAGATGGCGGGAGATGCGTGCAGGACGGGCTTGGCGTAACCTAGCAACACAACGATATTGTTCATCAGTGTGGATGCTGCCAATTGTTATAGTTATCTTTATAGTTACAGTTCTTGGTGTAAACGACGGCCCTTTATTCCTTCCCAAGCTGAATCCAGTGAAAATGAATGTGTTGCTATTAATGATAAATGTGATAAGCTTTGATTTGAGAAAAAAAAAAAACACAAAAGGGATGGATGCCATAAAAGAGCAAGAAATTGTTGCAGGGTAAAAAAAGGAAATGAAAGGAATAGGATGAAAGGGTAGAGGGAGACAAAGAGAAGGGAGGAGGAAGATAAACAGAGTAGCCCGGGAGAAACGAGTGAGTTATGTTGTTATCTGAGGGAATGCAGAGGATCCAAACCCAGGGACATGTGAAATAGTGCAGCCCCTCACCGCCGGCCAGCTCGCTTCCCCTGGAGGAGATGTGGAAACGGGGGGAGGAGAAAAGATGAAGAAGGGGAAGAAGGGAGGGGAGACAGAGCTGAGGGCAACGGAACCGCCAGACTGCTGAGCTGTGAGAGGACGCCGAGGGTAGAAGAACTGAGGGCCGACGAGGAGAGGTCGCAGGATATCATGCAAGTTTGAGGGAGAGATAAAGGGGGGAGGAAAGGAGAGAAGAAAATGAAGGAGAGGAGGGTGGAGGTGGAGGGGGGTGGGGGGGGGGGGGGTCATTAAAGAGCTCTAATGACCTGCTGATTGATGAGGGGCCCAAACTCTGACCCCAAATTACTGCAGAGCCTGAGAACCAGGCCTGTGTTCTGCAAGTGTGTGTGTGTGTGTGTGAAGGAAGGTGAGCATCTGTGCGGAGGTGAATTAAAAAAATGATCTTTTCCTGCTGCAGTTCTTATTCAAAATATTTAAAGGTGTGTGTTTTACCCACAACTATGATCTTCATCTGCTGGAACACAGGGAAAGAAAATGTTGCATCAATGGTTTATACACACTTTTGTCCTTTGTGATCATTTTCTGAAGATATTTTTGCAGTTTCTTTCTCCAACTATCAGCATCTTTTCGAGGGTTGCTTGACTATCCAGAGTCACTTCACATGCAGACATCATTAAACAAAAATGTTCTCATACTGCAAATTTATGGAATGCAAAAAAAAAAAAAAAACTTATCGGGCTCAGTGGGGTTTCTCTGTGCATAAAACGTGCATCTGGGGGAAAATTCAGAGCGCGAAGGCCTTTAGAGTGGCCTAAAGCGATCCAGACCATCACACTGACATTGCAAAATAAAATGTAAAAAAATGCTGCAATGCTTTTGAATGTTGTAAACAGTCACGGTCTCCATTTACAGTCTTGGCTCATGAAGCAGAGAAAGTGTGAGTGGTGCAGAAGATGTGCGGGCCGTGGGAGAGAGCTGTTATTTGACGTTGTGGGATTAGAATTTGTTGACATTTTGCCAGCTGTCGAGCTATTTTTTTTCTTTAGTAAGCAAGCAAGCAAGCCAATGAAGACCCACTAACGGTCTATCTGGAGACCTCTACTCACAACCAGGGATGATCAATGTTTCATGAAAAGGTTCGCCCAAAAAGAAAACAGCTAATCCACTCATTTCAAGCATTCAAGCACTCATTTCAAGCATTTTTTTGTTCTCATAGAAAAATCAGATGTGGATTTGTCAGGTGAATGTGGCTTCTAAGTTCTAATCAAAAGAAGACATTTAATAAGAAGGCAGAGGCTGCAGCTTGCGGGGAATAATCGATCTACCAATGATTGGAAGTGATCGGTTGCTGTGGAAAGCAAGGCATGCTCTATAGAAGCCTGGCAGTGGTGGTCTCCACCACTCTGGATACTAAAGACCAAGACAAGACCAAGAGCATGTCCATCAAAGAATGAAACAGAAAATAGAAAATATGTCTTTTTCTTGACTTAAAAACCTGTTTCCTGATGTTTAGCCAGATATTTTGTCTAATTTCAAGTGATTTAGTTTGGCATACTTTGTTTATCTCAAAAAATAACATCTGGATGACTGATGATTGGGATAAACGCATTTAATAATAAGGCAGAGGCTGCGACTTGGGGGAAATAATCAATCTACCAATCATTGTTAGATTGATCATTTCCCCCGAGTTGGAAAGTTGATTGGAAATGATTGATTATTTCATTTCTCCAATCCGGATCAAGACAAGACCCTGTAAAAAAGCCTTCAAATTGGAAACCAAGACCTTCAAAAAGTGGCCCAATCTTGAGTACAATGCTAACAGTGTAATACATTGATCTGGAACATGAAGCCATTTTTGGGGAAAGGAACATTTCTGAGACACAACTGGGCTCGTGCACCTGGTGGAGATGCTGCAGCTCTTGCACCTCATGCTGAAATCTACGTTGGCCGAGGGCTGCAAACGCACTGCAAACACAGACACGCTGCAAACAAAGGACCGCAGCAAAAAGAGAAACGCTGCAAATACATAAAACGAAAGGGAAGTGCTCCAGGCCACTAGGGGCAGCAAACTGAGGGATGGACCAACCCTGTGGGATCTCTTTAAACACACGAGCAGAAATGATTGTAACCCCCTGCCGGTTGAGATTGAACTGTATTACTTAATAAAATTTGAGTAAAAAAGAAGCTTAATGATTGTAGATCGCTGAACAAGAGGAACTCATTTGTATTGGTAAAGTCCTTTTGAATGGTAAAAAAAAGGCGGATATCGGTTGTTTTTCTGTAACAAGTACAGATAACGGTCAAGTGCTTCCAAAGCAACATAAGGGAAAATGTACATTTGTATTTCACTTCTTCCAAGTCTTAATTAATATAGAGAAAAGACATCCCGCTCATGTATTTAAAGAGGGGCCGATTCCACAGAATTGGTCCATTCCTCAGTTTGCTACCCCTAGTGGCCTTCTCTTTTGCAGCGTGTCTCTTTTGCAGTGTTTCTGTGTTTGCAGTGTGTTTGCAGCCCTCGACCACCGTAGAAATCTTCAGATAAATCGCAAAACAGCTGATTTATGAGACGCAATCAAGACACTATTTATGTTCCTGCCGTCGCCTTTTTTCCCAGCTGGTGAAAGCGTCGACAAAGACGTTTTCAACAGAATATCCCGGCACCAAAAAATCCCAGGTTATTATTTTTTTCCTTCTCGCTGTCAAACAAACCCAAACACACAAACACAGACAGACGGTAAAATACAGAAGCAGCCGCCCAGTTGAAGACAAATGAGGACCAGATGAAGCAGCCATGAGATACCGCTCGAACACATGTTCACACACTTCAGAGGGCCGTGCGGGCGCTTCGGCTTCAGCTGCAACCACAGCTCTATTCTCTCTTCATTTTCTCTAATCCTCATCTCTCTCTCGCCCGCACAGCTCCGGCAGCAGGCGTTGCTTTATTACGGGGCCGTAAAGTGGAGAAATATGTTTGGGCCCGAGTAACACGCAATAAAACGCTGCTTTTTCCACTCACCCCTCCACTTTCTTCTCCTAGTCTTTGTGAGTAAACAAGTCGCTCCCCGCTCGCACGCCTAAACACATGCCACACACAGTCACAAAGCAGAGAAGCTTGAGATCTGATGCCGGATAAAGAGCTCTTTTAGTTTAATTTTTGAAGGGGAAAGTGAGATTATTCTGATCATTTCAAGAAATCTTCTCAATCTCAGTTGGGTTACACTTCAAACATTCAAAAACATGTACAGATAAAGTTGAAATAATCAGGAAATTATGACTTTACAGTCCTTGAAGACCAAATGTTACCTAAAATGGCTTAACAATGATTTCCAAACCACTGCTTTATGTTCTGATAAACTCACCACACTCACTTTTAAGACAATATTCCATTGTTTCGACCTTATTCATGTTTGAACACCGACACGGAGGAGTGACGGAGCATCAACAGTTGTTGAAATAACGATGGAATGATATCTTTATGGTCCTTGAAAACCAAATGTTACCCAGAAATGGTTTAAAAATGATTTCCAAACCACTGCTTTATGTTCTGATAAACTCCCCACACTCATTTTTAAGACAATATTCCATTGTTTCGACTTTATTCATGTTTGAACACCGACACAGAGGAGTGACGGAGCATCAACAGTTGTTGAAATAACGATGGAATGATGTTTTTATGGTCCTTGAAGACCAAATGTTACCCAGAAATGGTTTAAAAATGATTTCCAAACCATTGCTTTAGGCTCTGATAAACTCATCAAATAATTTTTTAAGACAATATTCCATTGTTTTGACTTTATTGACGTTTGAACGCCAACACAGAGGAGTGACGGAACATGAACAGTTGTTGAAATAAGGATGGAATGACATCTTTACAGTCCTTGAAGACCAAATGTTACCCAGAAATGGCTAAAAAAGATTTCCAAACCACTGCTTTACATTCTGATAAACTCACCACACTCATTTTCAACACAGTGTTCCGTTGTTTCGACTTTATTGACGTTTGAACACTGACACGGAGGAGTGACGGACCATGAACAGTTGTTGAAATAACAATGGAATGACATCTTTATGGTCCTTGAAGACCAAATGTTACCCAGAAATGGTTTAAAAATGATTTCCAAACCACTGCTTTACGTTCTGATAAACTCACCACACTCATTTTCAATACAGTGTTCCGTTGTTTCGACTTAAATCACGTTTGAACGCCGGGAGGAGTGACGCAACATCAGCCGCCGCGTGGACGAGCTGAGGTGGAGCTCTGGCTTACTGGGATCAATGGAAAGTCATTCAGGTTTGTCCAAAAAGCTGCTGGATTTGTCAACTAGGTGCTTTTGCAGAGGAAAAAAGTGGGAGTCTGAAAAGTCACTAAAAACCCTGGTGACATAATTTGGCAGGGCTCCCTTTGACTCCCTTTGGCTTTGAAGGGGCCAAAGAATGCTGACCGAGAGATGAACGTGACCGGACCAACCAGTATTGATTTCATCTGGATGGACTGTGGGATTTTAAAGGCATCCCAATAATCCCCCTAAAAAAAACCCCTTCACTCTAAAACGCTTGATGATTAATTCTATGTTTCGGTAAGGATTGTAAAAACCATTAACCTTACTTTAAAGATGAAAGAAAAGCAAATGCAGAGAGTGCGCGAGCGGGCGGGAGCTGGGAAGAAGATAGGGAGTGTGTGGTGTGTGTGTGTGTGTGTGCGCATGTGTGTGTGTGCGTATATAATTGATAGGAGAGTTTGGCCCAAAGCTCCGAATGACCTCATCGCCTCCCTGTTTTCTCAGCATTCACAGTTGAGCTTCGGATCGAGTTAAAGTAGAAAGCAAGCAGGCACACACACATACACACATACACACACACACACACACACACAAACATGCACATACAGTCACCATTTCACCATTCCACCACATCTTTCAACTGCTTAACAAAGCTGTTTTTCCAAAAGCTGAGACAAACCACAGACTAATTTTGGAGCACAACTCCGTGGCTGTTGACACATTTGCACGCGCACTTCCACGGCAGAGACAGAACGAGAGCCGGCGCGCATCGCATCGCCACGGAAACACGCCGGGCCTAAGTGCACCCAGATAACATCTTAAAACAACGATTACTTGCGGTGCGCGGTGCGGGCGAAGTGCTGAGGAGTGATGACTGCTAACCTAAAACAAACAGCAGGCAATGAAAGGACACGCCGGACGAGGAGGCGAAAACGATGCTGGAGACAAAAAGGAGCGGAAGAGGACGGATTTGACCCCAGATGTCCTCTATTTTGTTTCTCCTGGCATGTCAAATTAGCAGTTTGGGTTTGAGCGGGTAGGATTTTGCACACAGATGCAGTTAAATAATGGATTTTCTGTCTGGCCTCGGAGACTGACATGATCTATTCGTGTTTGGAATCTTCACAGAGAAATCTCAATGAAAGCCTGCGCTGATGACTTCACAGCGAGGTTCTCCCACGATTGATGCTTGTCATGCACTTTTATATATCTGCAACTTCCCGCTGAAGCAGAATATCTGAAAAACAAATGTTTTATTATGTGCGCCGGATTGCACGGCTTTGATCCTTCTCCGTCTGTGAGCCAGACACCAGCTAGTTCACAAAAACAGCATCCAAGCTCCTTTCATAATCTATTCTAAAGGGATATTTCAGTTTATTGACATGAAGTTGTATGAGATCCTCACCAGCAGTGTCTCTTCCCCCACTGCGTCTCGTGAGTGGAGTTCTGGCCTGGTTTCGGTGTTGCAGAAAGTAGTTCTGTCTACTTGCTGGGATCACACGGATAAAGCGTCTTGCTACAAAAAACAATATGCGTTAGGCACTATTTTTCCTCTCCATCATCAGCTGTTTCACACGTTTACATGCCCGGAAGGAGACCGCTGCGACATCTTCTTCCACCTCCTTCCTCCTTCAGCTGATGGAAAGGTGCGCACAGTGATACGAAGGGGGGAAAAATAGTGCCAGGTGATTAGGAGGTCGGACTTTTTGGTGGCCAAGAATTCGTGACGCAAATAGATTACTCTTTTGAGCGCATGTTGTTTTTTGGAGCAAAAGGCTTTATCCATGTGATCCCAGCAACTAGACGGAACTACTTTCTGTTACAACACAACCGGGCCGGAACTCCGCTCACGGGACGCAGTGGGGGAAAAGTCACTGCTGATGAACCACACTGATGGTGAGGAGCTCATACGCCTTCATGTAAAAAGTGTCTATAGATTCTCAGCGTAGTCAGATGGAGTTAAAGAATAACAACAAACCAAGCAGAAACCAATCAATTATATCCATTTTGGGGGCGTGGACACCAGTAGAAAAGCAAGAACAGTGACAAGGCGCATAAAAACGAGAATTACAATAATCTGTCCTCCACCAGAGAAACAGACACAGCGGAATGAAGGTCGGGTGAAAATGAGAGCTGGAAAAAGAAGAGTTGGGGGCATGTAGCCAGAGGCCTGTGGGGCTTGAGAGGCCCCGCAAAACTCCCTTTGGCTCATAAGGTGAGAACAAGAAACCCACATGATCCTGACGCAGCTCGGCAGACACACACACGGTATGAGCAGATGGTGGGATAGCGGTAGGGCTGGCAGTCATGTTTACTCTTTGCTCATTGTAATTTTTCTCTCCTTGAGACGCTGCTGGATGTAATTGCCCTCCTGGTAGAGAGCTGGTGGTGGCGTGTGTATGTGCGTGCGTGTGTGTGTGTGTGTGTGTGCGCGTGTGCTCCTCCCGAGAAGCGATGTACAGTACAAGACGAGTGTAAAGATATAATTGGGAGAACATGTGCTTATCAGCGATTGAGTGACAGAGAGTGAGTCGTAGATAAAGAGACAGAGAAGAAGGTCTCCAAGGCTCATTATGGAACAAATAACCCAGCCCATCGAGAGGAGGAGGGCGAGCCAGCTGGACGCCTGCCCGGCCTCCAGCTTTATGGCAGAGAAGTGAGGTGAGACTGAGAAAGTCAGTGCAGCCCTGCTCCGAGGGAACAGAAAATACAGCAAATCAATCTGCAGCCGCCATTACGGCCGCTGCACAGCGAAGCCAGATTTCTCCAACATTCAACAGAAACTATTCAACACTGCCCATTAACTCCAACGTAAACACGGTGTGAAAAACTGAGCGTAACAGCTGCGTGAGCGGTGTCAAATGCACGTTTTCAGTTCGGTTGTATTTAAATAGTGCCAGTTCATAACAAACAGTGATCTTTTGGCACTTTGATAAGGTCTCTAGACAAAGTTCTTCACTTGTTGTATAATCATTTTGTGAGTATTGAAACAGGGTGTCTTTCTGTACCTAACAAATGTTTGCATAAACCTGAAACAACAACCTTAAAATCCTATCCTCTCCCTTTCTAAACTCTTGTATCCTATCCTACCCCATCCTATCTATCCTAACACAGCCCTATGCTATCCTATGCTAACACAATCCTATCCTATCCTAACCTAACAGTTGTATCCTGTCCTAACTTAACACAGTCCTATCCTATCCTAAAACTGTCCTATCCTATTCTAATCTATCTTATCCTATCGTATCCCAACACAATCCTATCCTATCCTATCCTAACCTAGCACAGTTTTATTGTATCCTATCCTAACCTAACAGTCGTATCCTATCCTAACCTAAAACTGTCCTGTCCAACCTAATCCCATTCTACCCCATCTCTATCCTATCTTTTCCTATTTTAACGCTGTCCTATCCTACCCTGTCCTGTCCTATCCGAAGCTATCTTATCCTAGTCTAGCCTAGCCAAGCTTGGCCTAGCCTCGTCTAGCCTAACACTGTTTTGCAAATATTAAAACCAGACT
>CAESWR010000203.1:232933-245510 GCA_903171835.1 Mullus surmuletus | reverse complement strand
TTTTTTTTTTTTTTTGTGAGGCTGTCACCTAATCTGGCTTTCAGACAGATTAAATCAACAGCCAAACGGGAACCATATTTGGCTCGCTAAGCAAATCGTAGTTGCACGCTACAGTCTCAAGGCAAGGTGTGTGTTTTTCTTGCAGTGTGTGTTATCGAATCCTCAGAGTGAGAAGTGTTTGTTATTCTGCTGAAGCGGCGGCGGCGACGGCGGCGGCGGCTCCCTATTGGCCCTAATAAGTGCAGAGTTCCTTGCACCCTCTTACTCCTTTCTTAATCTGAGGAGATAAGATTAGTTGTAATCTGGGGCATCAAAGACACACCAATCCCTTTTCCTAATGCGGGATCTTAACACGGGATCACAACAACTCACCGCGATCCAGGTCACAAGCGCGGATCACGGAGGTCGACGTTTGGACTTTCACTTTCTCTGCGTTTATCAGCGAATGTTAAACTCGTACATCGTCTTAATCCTGCCAGTTATCGGCACTATTCTGTCACTTTCGATCTGAGTGACATTGATTTTGACATTTGTGGAAAATACGTGGAGCTAAAATCAAACAGATGATTCTTATTTTCGACCGCACGCTTCCAGAAAAACTGATATAATCCAGAGATTTTCTCAGGATGCGTCTTTAATCTGCTGTCATTCCAGACTAAGGAAAAAAAAAATTAATCAGAAGAAAGTGTGGCGTGTTTTTGGGGACGGAGCAGGTGCCGGCCGGAATCGGTGTCAGTTGGGGATTTGCGGCATGTGTCGGAGAGGGATTGCCAATCCAAGAATTACTGTCATAGAAACTGAGATTACAAATATGGATTAGGAGGGGAGTAAGACGCAGATAGTGCTAAATTCACGGCGTAATCTGTCGCCGCGTCTTGGCGGAAATGTTTCCCATGTGAAAACAGAATTAAGGCTTCTGTGTGTGTGTGTGTTGGGTGAGGATTGGTGGGGATTATGGCAAGAAAATGAATAAGCAACAATATCCAAACACGCTCTCTGGCGCGGCGCGCGACACGGAATGGCAGGAAGTGAGATGAAAGTGGGGGCAAAAATACAGCTTCAAGAACTTAACTGGATTTTTCTGTACTAATACAGAAGACGAGGTACTCTGATCCCACTGCTTGTTGGAGGTCCTGAGGAAGTACTGCAGCAAACCACTTTCACATTTTTGGGGGATTGTCCCTCTGTGGCTCCGTTTTGGAGATCTGTCCATGGCCTCTTGGAGGCGTTTTTTTAAAGGGATAGTTCAGATTTTTTGACATGAAGTTGTATGAGCTCCTCACCATCAGTGTGGTTCATCAACAGTGACTTTTCCTCCACTGCGTCCCGTGAGCGGAGTTCCAGCCCGGTTTGGGTGTTGCAGAAAGTAGTTCCGTCTAGTTGCTGGAGTCACACGGTCACTGCTGATGAGCCACACTGATGGTGAGGAGCTCATACAACTTCATGTCAAAAAATCTGAACTATCCCTTTAAGTTAAAAATCTGCTTTAACTTTAAAATCTTGTACCTCAACGACTTGGGAGAACTTAAATGTGCAAAGGGAGATACATGTTTATTGAGAATATTGTTGGTAGCAGGAAAGACGGCTCTGAGCAGGAAATGGCTGAAAAGAGACATTCCTCCTATAAATGAGTGGATTGGTGTTGTTTAAAGTATGCACATCATGGAGAGAATCACCTTTAAACTGACATGTAAAACTGATGTCTTTGCTGAAAGTTGTTCAGAAAGACTCGCCTGTTTTCACTGTAAGGCCTGATTTTGTGCCACAGCAAACATATCCTCAAACTTTTTCGACAAGAGGAGAATTAAGGTGGTCATTTGAGCGTATTGATGAATGATGTATGTGTGGACTCAAAAAATGAAAAATCCGGGTACACGCGTTTGTGTGTGTTTCCGATTCACACATTGTGTTATTTTAATTTCTCTGCGCCAAAATGTGATCAGCGAGCCTTCAGCGAGCGGTTTGGAGGGAATTCATTAGTGTGCAGGCAGGTGGCTTGTGTTACACTCCTCCGGTGAAAGTCAGTAGCTCGAGCCTCACTCACTCACTCTCTCTATAAGTGTGTGTCTTTCTCTCTCTCTCTCACACACACACACACACACACACACACACATGCAGCAGTAAAGCTACACCGGCCTGGATGACATTTCCAAAGACAGCAGGCCACTGATTAGAAAATGGTCTGCACTGAAACAACAGCCTCCGATCTTTATCAAAGTTTAACATCCCTCCCTCTCTTTCCCCCCCCCCTCCCTCCCTCCAACCTTGCTATCTATCCGTCTCGAAGGCCTGCCTCTCCTGGGAGCGAACTATAAGTACTCCATCAGGCAAACCGCATTAGTGTAACTTCGTCCCAGGAAATTAGCAGAGCAGAGCGGCGCCAATTAGAAGTCAATAGCTGGCTTTATTAATCGAGCTAGCCATCGCACTTGATTAGATTAAGCCGGGGCTGAGCTCTGTTTGTGTGTGTGTGTGTGTGCGCCCCCCCGCCGCCGCCGCCGCCGCCGTCTCTGTGTGTTTATTCATCTGCGTTAGTGCCTGCCAGTGTATTGCTTGTGCATCCTTGGCTCCGCATGTGTGTGTGTGTCCCTGTGCAAAGAGTGGCAGGTGCTGCTGACTTGCTGATCCCGCCTCATTGTGACTGTCTGCGGCTCCGTCACAGCTCAGTAATATGTTGATATTGACCCTCTTCGACTGCCGGGGCCGGAGGCGGGGCTCGCACGCCGGGGCCCCGGGGCCGGCCAATCGGATAAATTAAACCCTGCGTTATTATATTAACTAATGTAATCATGCCGCCGCTATTAGCGAGCCGCGCCGTCGTCGGGGTTAATGCTGGATCCCAGTTCCAGCCCTCAGCCCTTCCCTTTAGTTTTGCGCTTTCACGTATCGGGGAGGGGTATCCCAACTCCTCTGGATGGAGGGGTCGGGCTGAGGGGCGGGGCCAAACAGCTTGTGAAACAAAGATTTTCCAGGAGCACAGTAGCAATTTAGGGGTATGGATTGTAAAAGTGCAATATTAGCATAAAAAAGAGTATCGGATTATATCGGCCGATACAAGAAGTCCATTCCAGACTCCACACGCGTCTAAGTAGAATATTCTCATGTGAATTCTTAAATGGTGTTCACCTCTTTGATGTAAATCCACTAAGATTGTTAGGTAGAAGCTAATGATTAGCTCTGCTAACGTTCATTCCAGCAAAATGGACCGAGAACTGGTCCAGCGGCACTCATATGCGTAGCTTGTCGCTAATGCTGACGTAGCACCCAGCTAGCGACAGCATTGACAACAACCTGACGACGTAGTGGTAGTCAAGTGGTGTCCCGTGTCTTAGGGGAATGTTTTCATCCCTTCCCTTTGCCTCTCTGTTTTAAGGGGCGGGGGGTGGGCGGTCAGGGGGTAACAAGGAAAATGGGATTCAGGCTAAAAGTCCCCGCCGTTGCCGTGTGCAGAAAGAAAAGAAAAAAATCTGTTTGCAGGCGCGTCGCTGAGCGCGGATCAACGGATTCGACAGCTTAGGCGGCGTTATTTGCTGATAACACCCGGCAAACACAGCGATCCTGAAATATAGAAACATCCCCCGAGCAGATCCGCCCGCCAGATCCTCCACTCCTGGATTAAAGTGTGAATTTCCTGTTATTGCGGCCCCCCGCGCATATGTGTAATCTCCAAATCTCGGCCCCTCACTGACAATCCCTCACAAACTTGTCCTAATCCGCCCGGCGTATCTGCTGCCCAACACCTGTTCCCGGAGGAGACGCCCACCGAGAGTCCCAGGAAGTGTGACGGGGTTTTTTTCCGTCTGCGGAGGAGACGGCGAGTTTTGCTCCGAGGGTCTCATCCACGGAGCCTCCACATGGCTCGCAGCCAGGATATATGTCCGGGCCGCCCCCCACCCCTCAATATATATATCATTCCCTCCCTCCGGCGTTCCCGTGCGCTGTATGTCGGCGTTCCCTCACATTGTCGGTTCGTGTTCCCTCGCGATGTATTTCTGCCCTTCATCACAATCTGTGTCCACATTCCCTCACCGTATATTCCTGGGCCTCCGAACACATGTCTGTGTTTCCTTGCAGTATATTTCCACGCTCCCTTGCAATATATTTCTGCCTTTATTGGTGATATATTTCCACATTCCCCTGCAATATGTATCCATGCCACTGCGCAATATGCTTCTGTGCTCCCTTGCAATATATTTTTACATTTCCTCACAGTATATTTCCGTTTTTCAATATATCTCTGCCTCGCAATATATTTCCACGCTCCCTTGCAATTTATATCCATGCCACCGCGCAATATGTCTCTGTGTTCCCTCTGTGTTACACTTCCTCACAATATGTTTCTGTTTTGCAATATACTGATATATATTTTTTGCGTTCCCTTGCAATATATTTCAACATTTTCTCATAAAATATATATACAGGTTTCCTAAAATCCTTATTTAGTAACATATTTCCATTTTTTATTTGCATTACATTTCTGCATTCCCTTATCAAAATGTCTGCCTTTTTTTTCACAATATATGTCCATGTTCCCATAGAGTGTATTTCTTCCTCCGCAGTGTATTTTTGAACTTCATCACAAAATTTTCCTTATTTATTCGTGATATATTTCTACTTTTCCTGGTCAAAACGTACAGTATTTCTGCGTTTCTTTGCAATGCATCGCCACAGTATATTTACATATATACTTTCTTCACAGTATATTTTTGCGTTCCCTTGCAATATATATATTGCAATATATCTCCATGTTCCCTATGAACATATTTTTGTTCCATGTTCCGTCGCAGTATATGTACATGAACTAACCCCCCGACACATGCTGAAGCTGTTAGCGGGGAGGCGGACGATGTGTTCATGAGCGCGACGACGCTGCGACTCTCCTTCAAACAGGAGTCTCTTTACGGGGGCGAAAGATCTAATCGCTGCTGCCGCCGAGTCCGGAGGCCGCCGGGGTTCGGGTTCCAGCTGAAATCACTTGGAAATCCCGCGTTTCTTTAAAAAGTGGAGTTAAAGGAGCCACAAAATGGTCAACACAACAAAACCACAGAAACCCCACTCCCTCCCTCCCTCACACACACACACACACACACACGCACACACAGTATCGCCAGCACCAGTGGCAGCACTTAAGCCAATCTGCAGATCCAGGCGCCGTCGTATTTAGCCGGCAGCTGGCACTTCCAGTTTATTGCAATGTGTGCTGAAAGGAGGCGGAATTAGTCTTCTTACACCACTGCGACACATCATTCCATCTCGCCGACGTGGCCGAGGCCGCCCAAAACAACATCGGGCTTCACTGGCCCAGAAAGGACAGCTCCCCCTGGGCCGCGTCACAGGGGCTGGTGGCTAAGTCGCTGTGACAGCTACATGCTTTAACGGACGCACTTCCCATCCAGTCAAAGCGTCTCGCTGGGTGCAGATAAGCTAAGGAGAGTTGCAGAGTTGGCCGATCGTAGAGCTGATGGCGGTCAGGCTCAAGAATTTTTCCCACTCGTGACCTCGGGGATGATACGCTTAGATTAGTGGTTGTTGTTGTTGGATGGTATCATTGTGATGTAATTAGGGATACAGCGAGCGGTACACTTCGCTGGTATTGACCAGTACCCGGCAGCGGTGGCCGATGTCTCTCTGATATGACAGACGACCATTTTAGAGGCTAGTTCATAAATTTGTGGACTTGAAATTGGACTTATTCACAGAAATGCATCTGAAAGACTTTGGGGAAAGTTTAAATTTATAGAATGATTTAATAAGTCATCCAAAAAAAACCTCACGTCTCTATCAGTATTGGCATCGGCTCTCGGCCAAATTGTTTTTGTAAGCATCCGTGTGCAGACGCCGGCCAATAAATCCTCGGCTTAAGTAGCGGATTCTGTTTTGGTCAAGACAAAATTGGAGCGTAACATTTTTTTTTTGCTCAAGTTTAGTCCAGTTGTGCAGAACTCAAACTATCAGCAGAGTCGAGTATGTGTTTCTAATGGTTTGCTATGGACATTTAATCACTTGTGCTACAGCAGGTTGGGGGTGGGGGTGGGGGGGCACAGGGCACCATATACGCTGGGACCACCCCTGCTTATGTTGACGCTCTCACAAAATCTAGGTACAAACAGTGCGGGAGGGAAAAAATCACTGCAAATGTGGTTTAAATATGAATGTTTCGAGGAGGAGAGGAGGGTGAAGAAGATTATCCAGGCACGTGTTGCAATTAGTACCTCTTCCCAAATATCAGAAACATGAAATTGGGATTGCTTCTGTAAAATGTTTGTACATAATCAAAATTGTTGTAGCTTCCTAGTAGCCTCCTAAAATCAAATATCACAATGATAGTCAAATACAGTACAGTGCAGTGTATTGTAGTGTAGTATAGCAGATTGGAGAGCCTGGGAGCTGCACTCTCAGTGTGGTTTTGCCGCCTGCCAAGGTATTTTCTGCAGGGTGGCAGCCCGACACCCCGCCGGCGGATCGCCTTACCGGGCACTTCAATCTCAAATCTAATCACAGAGGCAACAATGGCGGAGCCGCGGAACAAAAGCAAGAGGCATTTCATATTTATCTCCCCTGTGTCAGGTGGACTAAGTGCCAGCTGGAGTGAAAGGAGGCCGGCGGAGGAACCAGGTAATGTTGCTGACTGCAAAACAGTCTTGGGTTACCGAGTCAAACTGAAATCATCGATCAGCGGCGGCCACGGGGGAAATGTAACCGTGCCGTCTGGAGACATCGAATTTAAATGTTTCTGACAAGGGGAAGTGAAAGAATGTGGAAGGCTTTTTAAAAAGGTCTGTGGTGAATAATTAAAAAGTTATTACGATGAAAAGGGCTCTAACCCCAAAACACGATGGCGGATGCGGGGCTTCTGTTAAACAGCCGCGCCCGCCATTCTGAAACCGAGGAGGGACGACCAGGTTTGCCGGCGCAGCATTCTGGGGAAGATCTCGGAAAAAACAACATACGCAGCAATAAACAAACAGCCCGCAAAGAATATCGAGTTAAATCCTTAAATTATTTGCTCTTCATTTTTAAAGAAAACATCTTTGCCAGTCGTTACCGCAAATCATCTCAGATTCATGAAATTGTGGCAAAACGTTTGAGTTTGTTCCCTCGCACAAAAAAAAAAAAAACAGGGAAAAAAAAAATGCCCCAAACTAAACAAAGGGCCTATTCCTTAAACCGTCCCAACAAACGGAACCATTCACGCCGCCGAAATCATGTGAAGCATCGCAGAGACATGACCAGCTTCTAACCTCATCTCTGTAGAATCAAATGCGCTGGAGGGGATCGATGTGCATCAATTTATTTATTTTTTTTAAAGAAAAAAAAAGAAAAGCAGCATATACAAACTCATAATCCAGGTCTTTTTAACACGATCCTCAAAGTCCTCCGTGAAACTCTGGTAAACACAGATAATAGTCATTTTCTGTCGCTCGCCGGTGAATGTTTGAAGAAAACGCAAACAAAAGCCGGGAGGGCGGCGCGTTCCATGCGGCTCCAAAACAATCCAACATGGAGGCTGGAGGGGCCGAGACGCTGCCGCCGTCTTCTCCTTTTTTCATCTCCCACCACCTCCTCGCTTTTATTTTGAGAGCCTTTTGGCCTCCCGTGTGTGTGTGTGTGTGTGTGTGTTCTGCCTGGAAAAACACCACTTATTAGGTGTCACGTCGTGTTAGAAGCTGTGACCTGTCAGGGCTCGTCTCGCTACTTATCTGTCACCGCCGGCCTGCTCAGCGTCTGCCGCTGGATTGGAACCGGCGCACCTCGACACGCATATTTGCTGTTGAAGCGTGGCCCGAACAACGGCGAGGTCAGCCATCAAGATGACCCCGAGTGTCAAACAAGGAGGCCTCGGGGCCCTCGGGCGGCGCGGCCAGACGCGCGGCCTGCACCGCGCGCCGCCGCCGCGGCTTCCCAGCTAATTCCTATTCCTTTCCCATCTGATTGCGGCCGGCGGAGGGCTAATGGCTCCTGCGCGTTGGAAATATTTAGAAAAAGTCGGGCGGCGGTCGTGCCCCGGTGCTCACCGCGCTCCCGACCATAAATCACGGCTGTGACGGGGAAGCTGGAATGCGAGCGCGTGACAGTGATGGAGGTGAGCTGCCAGGCCGGGACGTCAGGTAGCTGCCACGCCAGGTTGATCACAGCCCCCCCCCATCTCCCTCCCCCGCTCTCGCCGCCGCCGCCGCCGCCGCCGCCACCCTGTGACACGCAGGCCCGTCCGACAGGTTATGAAGGCGAGCGGGCGGGAGGGCGGGACGCTGACATGAAGCAGGGGCTGTCGAGGGGACGAGATGTCATGTTCGCCGTGTCGAGCAAGCGAGCGCCGCCGCCGTTTGATTTTGCTGGGTTGAGACAGCGAGTGTGTGTGTGGGGCGCTGACGGACGTGTGTGTCAAAACACGCCGCACTACATTTCACCTCTCACAGTAGCTGTGCTGTTCTATCAGGACGCGCTAAAGCCAGGGAGGGCAAAGTGTAGAAGTCACATTGCAGAGTCGCCTTTGCTAGCTAATGTTAGCGCCGCACATGCTAGATGGCGCCACATGGCAGGTGAGCTCATGGTTATCTTATTTTTTTTAAATGACCACAACATTAAGAAAAACCTTTTCATCGCATCGCAGCTAGCTCTGGTGGTGTGTTGCTTAGCTAAGCTAGCCGAGGCTGTGCTAGCTGTCCCCGATTGTGGTGCAATGAGTCAGCAATATTATATGTTAAAAAAAGGGCACACAGTCAAAGTTCTGGCTGTTTTGATGCCGAAACTCAGCTTTTTATTGACAAATAAGGATGCTAACAACTGCTACCAGTCGCAATTTTCTTCAGAAAAGTGTTCTTTCACACTTAAAGATGGATGTTCTTTGAAGGTTTTGGGGTTTTGAAAGGGTTATTTAAAGACAGAATGGTTCCATTGAGTATAATTTTTTAAAGAATGAATGTGATTCCTCGCTTTAGTCTGTATTTTTTTTCTTTTTATGAAAACCGGGGATGGAGGAGGGATGATCGCACTGGAAAATATTAGATGGTAATCAGTTTTTTGTCCTGTTAACCTTGGTTCCTCATGGACTTCCTCATGGTTCCTGTAGCACACAGAGGGTGTTAAGGTTGTGTACTGAGCCCCCACAGAGGGTTCTAGGCGACGCCATGAAGAGAGAGTAAACAGGAAGTGGACTGCCACTAGATTAGTTACAGGAAACACTATAATGGGAATAAAATGTAAGATTTTTATATTGGGGGGGTCTTTCCATCAGAAAATATTGACTGGTGAGATATAAAACATGGCCGGCAGCATTTCCTAAAGTCAGAATTTGCTACTGTAAAAGGCCACAGTGGTGTGAAGACCCATGTAGCATTTGAGGAGATACGAGTGTGGCTTTAACCTCAGCGTTAAACTCCTCTCCACGCTCCTTAGCAGATTATTGAGGCGAGCTGCTGGGAATAAGATGACAATTGTGAAAGGGCGGGATTTCAGCGCGGCGGGCTCAATGTGTTTCTTGTAAAGGATTCTCATGATGTTGAGAAACTGAGAAGGATGCCTTTGTTTTTGCCAGTCGCCGCTCAAAGGCGGCATTCACTGAGTTGTTTCGACATCCTCGAGGGTCTCACCAAAAGCCCGATGGTGGTACAAATGGTTTTATTGTCGAAGCGGCAGGAGAGCAAATCGGCGTTGATCTCCGCCCGTCGTGAGTTGATTGTGAGCGAGCTGGGATGGATGGGTTCTGAAACTTTTTGACAAGCACGTAATGAACTGTAGTGTCGTGTTAGCGAGAGACAAAAAGCTATTGTCGGAAAAGGGGAAGAAGCTTCATCTGTTCGTGTGTTTGGTTTGTGGACAGCGCGCCCGCAAAACACGCAAAAACCTGTCCAAGGTCTCGCTTTGAATCAATTAACGTCTGATTTGTTTACCTCAACAGCTGATTTTACTGCCACCTACCAGCTGATTTGAATGTCCTCATTATCGTGGGCTTAAAAAAAACATTTTATTTTTTATTTCTTTGACTAAGGATTGACTGATTTTATTATTATTATTTATTATTATTCCTTCTTTTCATCAACTGCATTTTATTTGACAAGAGTTGATAAATCTTGTTCAATAGTTACAATACAGTTGAGCAGGGTGAGTGAGTTTTATTGGGAGTAATGGATAACTATAGTCTCACATATTTTTACATATGGTTTAAAAAATTAAAAAATAAAAACCTCAATGAGCATGTTACTTTTTAACTAAGTTCAAAAAAAGGTTATTACTATAAAATATTTAAAAAATGTAAATACAAAAATGTACAATATGACTGAAAATAGGTTAGGTATCAATCAATCATGCACTGATGACAGGTGAGGTTAAAACCGTTAAGTATCCAGAATATTAAATATTAGTTTTTGTCCCTCTCATCCATCTCTGAAAAACCAGCACATAAATCACCGCGCTCGGCGCTGACGGACCGACACATTTACAGTGTCAGAGTCGTGGCAGGTATGATCCCACCACCTCAGGCCTCCAATGAGACGCACAGGGGGGAGATAAGCCACGTTATCTGGACCATCTGTTGGACAAATTCCAGATGCAGGAGAACTAAAGTCATCGGAGGTGATGGGGAGGGGGGGGGGCAGCGGTGGCGGCGGCCTGCGAGGGCCCCTGTGAACCCGCCGATGAGGACGTCCTGGTCCAGGCGCAGCGCTGCGATGTGTCGAAGCATGTACCGACAGAGACCTCACACAACCTCGCAGGGACGGCAGCCATACAGTGAAAACTATGCACAAACACACACCGAGATTTAAGTACAAACACACAGCAAGCTTCGCACACAGGCCACGCCCCTTCCCTGCCCCTTCCTTTTCATGCTCGGCCTCGCTGTTTACCTAAAACCCATCCCTTGTCAAATCGCAGCCGGCTGTTGACGGAGAAGTTTAATGGTAGCTGCGGGGCCTGACGCCTCGCTCCCTGCCGCTCCTTTGCTCTGTGCTCATCCTGCCGCGGGTTGAAGCGGCGGTCAGGACCCCTGAACGCGGGCCGCGGTCCCCGCCTCCCCGCCAATCACGAGGCCCGGCCCCGCCCACCGTTGCTCTCCGGGGGTCAGCTGACGCGGCGGAGGGGCGTGGCGCCGCGCCGCTCTGTGCCAAACGCACGTACGCACATCACGCGAACGTATTGCCGCCAACGCCGTCATGTGCGCCGCCATATCAGATTTCACATTGGTCTGCTCACTGACAGCTCCTTGTATCCGAAACCCCGAACACAAACACCAGTTAGACGAGTCCGTCCGTGAAAACGTCTCAATGATGAAATTGATTTGTAAGATATGCGTGCAGGCCGGGAGATTCTGCCCCAACAAAAGGCTCATTTAAGGAAGATCCTGGTCGGGTCGGGTGCTGCTCCGAAGCTTTCATTCCCTTAAACCAGCCTCTGTTCTTTTCCCGCCGGTGTTACCTTTAGATCTGGCGCGAGGCTGCGCTTCCCGCCGCCTTTGAAACTGTCGTGTCAGAGCGGGCGCGAGAGCAGAGAAGGAAAAATGCGCAGGGTGGATCGGATCCGCGGCGCAGCGCTTCATGCAGCGACAGACGGGAGATCAATATTTACAGACACTCCCCGGCTTTAGACGGCATTCATGACAGAGCGAACAAACACAGCTCGCTGCAAAAGGCAGCGTCCGGCCCCCACGCTGCACCACACACACACACACACACACACACACACACACACACACACACACTCTCGCAGCTTGCACTCTCTCTCTTTCTCTCTCCGCTGCCGTGAGACAAAAGCCGCAGGTAAAGGTTGACAAAAGGTGTCTATGGATCTTTTGAGTCACACACGGCGACCGCTGTCTACGCTCACCCTGCAATTATCTCCTTACAGACTTAATCCCGGCAGTTAAGTGGCCGGCTAAAAGCATGTGTACACAAACGGGGCGGGAGAGCGAGGTGCCGCATGCCATTTATCTGTCGGCTGTGCACACACACACACACTCAGACACACACACACACACATACGGTGCAGGACCGTTGTCGCCAGCCGTCCTGCTCGAGTCTTCGGGGCTCAGAGGTTGTTTTTTTTTTTTTTTCAACAAATGACAAACAATAGGTTGTCAAGATAAGAACAACCAGCAGGAGGCGATATGACGTGTTTGCAGGTTGGTTGGACCCGGTTTTAGTTCCAGTGGGCAAAATATCAACAACCCAGTGACCAATCAGAGAGAAGAAGCCCAAAAACTTCCCAAATATCCAGTCATAGGCAATTTGCGTGCTAGCATCCTCTGCATCGCTGTGGCGTCATGGTCTCTCGCATGATGAAATTATAAAACTGGGACCGTTTCATTTATTTTGACATGTTTATGTTTTGATGGTGATGAGTGTGCTCTGCTCTTCTTCTCTACAGTAACGCAAAAACTTTTATTCTAGTCTAGTTTTTTGTCTGCGCAGAACATGCTCACTTGCTCCTCCTACTCGGCTACCGTAATAATTGTTGTTCTAGTGTGTGCGCAACATGCTCCCCCACGCTTTGTGTTTCCTACCCTGCTACCGTAATATGTGTTGTTTGCGCGCAACATGCTAACTTGCGCATCCTACCCAGCTACCGTGATAACTGTTGTTCT
>CAESWR010000203.1:154615-165884 GCA_903171835.1 Mullus surmuletus | reverse complement strand
AGGCTATAAGAGCAGATACGGACTCAATAAAGAAGGACTCTGACCGTTGAGTGCTTGACTTGCCGTCCCACGCCGCAGCTCGGCCACAGCAAAGCTCCGCTGCCTTTACCGACACCAGTCTAAAGCCATGGCGGTGCAATCGCTCATCTCAGCGGACCCTCACGGCCTGAGGTCTGCTCAGCCCCCCCGCAGACACCACGTGGACTACCGCGGCATGTCCAAGAGGAACTCCAAGGACTACCCTCCGGAGCTGGGCCTCGTGAGACGTTTGGAGAACATCAAAAGGATGAGAAAGATGCTGGAGAGCAAAGTGGGCTGCACGCTCACCGAGAGCGACTTGATGTCGGCCTGGGAGCTGCAGCGCCATGACAACAACAACCGGAGGAGGTCTATGCCGTGATGGTCCGGAAGCAGAGTGAGAAGATAGGTGAGAGCGGCTCCTTTGGGGTTTGCAACGTGAAATTGTCGGCCGCTTGAAACAAAACTGTTTTATTATTACCTTTATTTTTCATCATGGGGAGAGAGTAGGGCTGCACAATTATGGCCAAAATAATAATCGAATAAATGTTGTTTTTTTTATCAATATTAATATCATGATTGTTGATGAGGATTATTCATTTGTAAAAAGAGATCAGCACTTTAATAATGCCAAAGCAAGTTCCTGTATGTTGTAGCATAATCGTGAACCGTATCTTTTTATTTCACTTCCACGTGAATTAAGATTGAAATGACTAAGAAATAGGAATGACATTGAAAAAAAGGATATTCAAACATCAATATCGTAGACGATTATGTGCATATAATCGATTAATTGTGCAGCCAGGATAAAGGGCTCAAAGTGTGAAAGGCGTGAAAGACGCAGGGTTCACAGCCGGAGCCGCTATCAGTGTCAGCGCCATAAAAGACACTTGCAGACGTGTTTCAGCTGTTGTAACTCGCCAACAGACGTCAGCTTGACGTATCCTTGTATCCTTCAGGTCATCAGCTACCGGTGTGACGGGAAGTGATCGGGAAGAAGTCAACACACACTCAGCAGTTACTGTCCACAGCCAGCGGGAGACTGAAAAGCCCACAAAGCTGCGCAACAAACCAACTTCCACTGTAAATATGTAATATATGTAAAATACCTTATTTAATAAATGTTATCTTTGCGTTAAAACTTTTTTCATTGGCTTTAATCTTTGAACAGACCAAAAGACTGGAAAATGCCTCCCAAGTTAAGCATTTTTACTTGGCGCCCAAATTGTTGCGTATAATTGCGTGAATTCAAGCAGCTGTAGAGAAGGAATGTGAGGTTTTCGGGGTGCAGTGGCAGGGAGCGTGTCACTGGTTCCTCAGCAGAGAGCAACAGGATAACTCATCTTAAGAGCCGTCCATCGATCATTTTACACCATAGCTGTCAGCAGCCATTTTCCCTCAACTATCTGCTGGCTTTTGCAAAAAAAAAATCCCTTTGGACTGCAAAATATCAGCCTGCAATACAAACAGAGACCAAATACTATAATGCTCGCACCGGCTGTGCCCTTACAATAAATCACCATTCTTCGCCGCGCCGCCGACCACAAACTGACTGCAACTTGAGCACTTGACCGGTCCAAGTGCGCAACTTTATCAAGTAGCGCGTTTCCTGCGAAGTCGACAGGTTAGTCCACCTGCTGACCATGTGTGGGGGGCCGCGGGGGCCGGGGTCGCCGCTGCAGCCCGGAGGCTTATTATGTGGTGGGACGCGCCGAAGCCGACATCTCCTGGCTTACAATGCAAACAGATGGAGCTATGAAAGCCGCTTCGGAGCGCCTTTATATCCCATTAGCCAGCGGGGAGACATCTCAATACAAAAATAGCCTCACCGCTTACATTAATCTCTGCACCAGACACGCTGCGGTTTTCCCGCTCAGGCAACGACTGCTATTACGTTTAATGTGGAGGTTTTTAATGAGGCCTTCAAACGAGCTCTGACAGCTCAGAAAACAGCATGGAGCGCCGTGACAACGCCAGGACCAGAACATGCACCACCGCAAAGTCCAAAGTGTTTTTACTTTTTTTTACCCCGACGACGATATAGTGGATACACAGCAGCCACTGCGCTGCGAGCTGCGCTTCCTGCTTCTCCGCCTCTGGCCGCCGTGCGACGTCGAAGGCGCCGATTGGACGCGACACGGGGACATTTGAACAGCAAAGCCCGGCAGACGGGAGGGCAAAGTCGACGGATAGACAACACAAGCGGGCGCAGGCTTTTCCCAATGCCAATGTAGGAAAAAACAAAAAAAATCAGCTTAAAAGGACCCGCCCAAAAATTTAAGGGCTTATTACTTCATCCATGCTCCACCCCTGCACTAAGCTCAATGGAAATCCGCCAAGTTGGTTTTATGTATTCCCGCTACCACTACCACATTTGTGAAAATAGTGGGTTTTTGGGGATAAATTTAAGGAGAGCGATTATCTAAACGGCTCTGCTCGGTTATATAGCGGCCTCTCATTGTCGGAGGGTCAACGCTCATGACCCCTTCGCAGGAAACCCCGACACATGGGTTCCCACGGTGACGGAGGCAGCGCAGGGAAGATAACATCCGGACACATTTCCTCAAACACGCCGGCCCTTCCTGCACAAGTTCCTACACATCCTTTACATTGCTCTGCGAAAAGGTGCCGCGGGAGACTGACTCTAAAAATCCCATCTTCTGTATTCGCCAAACGCTTTTGTTCAGCTGCAGAGTCTCCCTGCAGTGAACAAACAGCAGCAGCTGGGAGGCCTCGGCTGGACTCCATTTGACATAATAGCTCTGGTTTGAGACGTCCACCCAGTTTGCATCTTCCATCACACCCACTTACACTGGGGGAAAAAAAGAAAGAGAGAAAGTCACTTGTTTTCCTGACTACTGCCTCTGCCCATGATGGATGGCCTTGGCTCTTTGTTGTAGCTGACTCCAGCATGTAACGCGGGCGGGACGGTTATGTAAGAGTGTGAGACTCCAGCGAGCGAGGGTGGACAATCGCGTTTCCCCGAGTCATCCATCTTCCCCTCCTGTGTCTCTCTGACCTCTGAGCAGATTCACTAAATCTATCATTCAGCCTCTCGCCAAGAGGAGCTTGTTAAATGTTATGAGCTGCAGCGCGGGGGAGCGGGGGGTAGGTGGTCTCGGGGAACCATCTGGGCGAGGATACAAGCGCTAATTCATCTGCGGGGATTTCGGCAACGCAAATAAATCAGGGTCCCGTTGAATAAAAGCTTCTCAGCTGAAATTGGACGTTTAATATCGCAGATGTGACCGGCGAAATTGTCATGAAACAGGACAGAGGAGGATTCACCTCCGGGGCGCATTGAAGCAAAGATATCAGTGTGTCGACACGTGTTTCTGTGAAATATTTCAGCTTGTCGTCAAGTGCGGAGATGTACTTTTTTCTGTTAGGAAAAACTGTTGATATCGCCAGCATTAAGAGCTGGCTTGCTTCCTAACTGCCGCAGCGACGCCCTGAGGAATCCCCTCCAAAAAAAAAAAAAGAAAAAAATACATGTGCAAAAATGTACACAACTCAATCGAGCTATTCGAGGCACTTCACATGTGTTAAAACATCAGATGACACATCGGATGAGTGTCGGAAATCTCAATTTACTGCTCGCTTTCTATTGAATTAAGCACCAGGTTCGGTGCCAGGAATGCCATCGTCGGGCCTCTTTGTTCCCGCCGTGATTGACGACAGGCAGACGTGCGGGTCGGTGCCAAATGTAGTTGTGAAAATATCACATGATGCGTGCCACAGAAAATGACAAATCACCGCTAACTCTTCACTAAGCGCGTATCGTAAAAAGAAAATGAGTGAGGCGCTTTGATTTATTTCTGATCTCTATCTCGGAAGTGTGAGCGGTCGCGCCGTAACCGACCAGGAGAGCGTCTCTGAGCGCCATCGCCGCCGCATAGTGAGAGCGTGGACGCCGCATACTATCGCATTAACGCGGCGCTGGCGGCGCTCCAACCGCCCGGACACGGACGCGGCCCGGGCCGGCGGCAGCTGCGCGACAGCCCTCCCTCGCAGTTTTTCATTAGTAAGATCGATTGGCCGGCCCGGCCCCGGCAGTAACTCTAACCCCACTATCAGTAATGAAGCCGTGCGCGACGGCGAGCGTGTGAACACGAGGCCGCCCACCATGACAAAAGCGGTAACGGAGATGGATGGCGCGGTGGCGTGTTCGGGAAAGCCGTAACTAAGCAGCGGATTTCAATTCACAGTTTTATTCATAAGCATTTACTTGCGCACACACACACACACACACACACATCTGTCCTCCTTCATCATATTGGCTCGCCGAGGGATTAAAATTGACAGCTGGGTAGCACAATTACAACAAAATGTTCCACACGGAGCGGGCCAGCGGGTTCACTGCTCGCTGCATGTGTGCTGCAGCGAGACCGGCTCCAAACACCGGGATCGTTTCACACTTTAAGGCCACTGTCACTGGATGATTGATGGTAAGACTTTATAAGAGGTTTTGTAGCCGTGCCCGAGAGAAGATGTTCTTCTCAGCTTGCCATTTTCATTTTAATCTTCATCACGTCCACCGAGGTGTTGTTATCTGTTCCGATAAGACAAGATAAGATCTCTCTAATGATCCAACAGCTGGCGAATGTTTGTTGTTGCAGCACGGCTTACCGCAATTTAACAGTCTAGTCTTAATGCCAGCGCGCTGTGGTTTTAACATACTGCACAAACACCAACCTCCAGTTAATCAGCATCAGCACATTTCTTAATCCAACTCCATAATTTTGCCTCAACTGTGTACAAGAACAAACTTCTTATCAAGGGAAATGAGGAGGAGTGATGCTGCAGAGCCTCATTTGATGAACAAGTTCATTCTGACCTGTGAGGTAAAACCAACCATCTTTCTGCATTAGTGTTTAAATAAACATAAATGTTATCTTCAATGAAGTATTTCTGGAACGAGACTTTTTATGACGGCACTGTAACACATTTGGGAAGGTCGGTGCATAAAATATTGGGGAAAAAACATGTATTGAGGTCATAAGAGCCTGGGTTGGGGAGAATCTGAGCTTGTCACCCGTTGAGCAATCGGCTAATTTTATTTTGTTCAATCCATTGACTCAGCGCACTGTGCCGCCCTGTTTTAACTCTCCACAGAATTGACAGTGGCAGCCCCCCAAACACGGACCCTGCCATGAAATGTATGCAAGCCGTGCTGTTTCAGACCTCCCAGAAGCCCAATCAAGTATCCAGCTCTCATTGAAACGGACAAAGAACAAACCTGGCAAGCCTGGATTGTGACCACACATCAAACAAGGCCAAACTCATGAAGCCTGGTTGGAGTGCAGCAAGGTACCCGAAAGGGGCTCCTTTCATAGTGAGAAGAGAAATTGCAATCTGTGAAGATTCTCATACCACGACCAGCGCCAACAAATTTGTTCCGCTGAGTTTCCTAAACTGTTTTCACCGACAGCAACATGCGCCCCGGCCTTCGGAGCGCCGTCTGCGGTTACCGCCGAATCACTGTTGCATGCCTGCTCCCAAATTAAGCCCCTCATTTGCGGAGTTGCCTGACCATCCAACACTCTTAATTTCCATATTCTGCGGCATTCTTCAAGCCTGATCTCATCTGGCTGGCAGCGAGGCAAATAATGGAATGCCGCCCTGCCCGTAGCGTGGCATCTTTAACTACCCGGCCCTCTGCTCCGTAATCCACAATCTTCAATTGTGTTGTGCGCTATTGGAAGCCAGCAGCAAACCCGTCACAAAGTGGAAAGAATTTTGGAACTTGACCAGTGAGCTTAGTTCTCTGCCTTTTGTAACGAGACTGAAACTCGCATTCAGCTGCTCTCTCTTCTCTTCAGTGTCATCGCCGTCACACCTCTTATCACTCGCTGTAATTGCACAGCTCTTATTGATCATTATAAATCACAGGATATGAAAGAAATAATGGTCTAATGGAGTTTCTCTGCAAGATGTGCTTGGTACTCACATTCTTCAAAGCTTCACTTTCCCTCCTGCTTTCAATAACTTCATTAAGTGGGTTTCTCCAAAGCTGCAGTTAAAAGCACAAAACCAAGACATTCTTTTTGAAGAAACTATAAGAATGAAAAGATAAAACAAAACATGTCTGTAATTGGCCAACTGGAGCATCTTGCGCTTGGAGGATCCATTATTCTAAGTAGGTGAGGCAGATCTCCATGACAGCATGTTTTACCATAAATTTGGAGCAGATTCTTAGATGTCCATGGCAGCGCAATTTACGCTTGTCAATCTTCAACGTTATTTGTCTCATTTAGGAGTTTCCAAATGCGCTCGACTTTAGCCAGAAAAATGCTCCGCTTCCGCGAGCAGCCAAGTTTAGACGATCGTGCTGGAGCAGAACAGACACCGACACTAACATGATTCACGTCTGCGTCCGACAGACACTCCCAGACGCTCCGCATTCTCCCGCCGCCGAACAAACCTCAACATCATCATCGCTGCTTTGACGGACGGGGGTTTGTGGGGAAACCCGGGGATTTGTCTCCGGCCCTCCAGATATGACAATCCCCCCGGGGCGTCGCAGACACGATGGATCAGAGACTGCGAGCGGCCTGCGAAGAAGCCGTCGACTGCTTAACGCGACCCGTCCGTCGTCTCGTCTATAGATTCCACAGCGGGCAATTATGTCCCGTGATTGACAGGCAACAACCCTGAGGGATGCAGCTCCTTGAAGAGGTCAATCCGTCGTCAAGAGCCCCCACTACAAAAACACATTTCATGGTAGTGGGTGGTGTTAAAGGGATAGTTCAGATTTTTTGACATGAAGTTGTACGAGAGCCTCACCATCAGTGTCGTTCATCAGCAGTGACTTTTCCCCCACCGAGCGGAGTTCCAGCCCGGTTTCTGTGTTGCAGAAACTAGTTCCGTCTAGTTGCTGGAGTCACAGGAGTAAAGTGTTGCAATCACCCTCCCTTCGTATCACTGCACGCACCATCATCAGCTGTTTCACGGCGTTTACATGTTCGTTTACATGCTTTACATGCCGAAATAGCGCCGAACGCATGTTGTTTTTTGGAGCAAAACACGTTATCCGTGTGACCCCAGCAACTGAACGGAACTACTTTCTGCAACACCGACACCGGGCCAGAACTCCACTCACGGGATGCAGTGGGGGAAAAGTCACTGCTGATGAACCACACTGACGGTGAGGAGCTCATACAACTTCATGTGAAAAAATCCCAACTATCCCTTTAATGGCAACGGTGGCGCCTCCGGAGAAATGATGCAAGCATCCCCGACGTGCCTGGGTAATTGGCGGTGAGAAGGAGCTGCCTGACGTCTGGGACGCCGCCAAAGTGGCATTTGAGGAAGCCGGGAGTGTGGACGGGCGGGCGAAATTCCTCTCGTATTAGAAAGAGGCAGATCGGAGGCGCCATTCGAACTCTTAAACACGCCACGGGAGATTTATCTGACACCGTGCGAGTCCGCGGGAGCGCGTATACACTGCCGGGTTTACTCTACGTGTTGACAGTGCCGTGTTGTGTTGGAAACCACTGTGCGCGGACACGTGCGCCGACCCCGCGACCCCGCCGTGTCCGAAGCATGGCAGATCGTTCCCACATCGGGCCGGCGATGACGGGAGACGGCATGTTTGTTTTCGCGTTAGGGCTCCCCGTAGGCCTGGCCGACAAACCCTCTATTATCTCAGGAAAAATCATTTAGCTCCAAAGCAACGGCGGAGCCAAGAGTAGCCTCTCCCGCTGTCTGCTCTGGTCCGTCGAAATACATTATCAGGCCGCAGCGGTTCATCGGAAATGGAAAGAATCAGCCGGCAGGGTGTTACTGCACTGATCTCAGCCCAAACTGTTGAAGAATTTCTTTCCCAAACAAACGATTGTCAGTTAAGTTAACACTTAACTTGTTCCAACAGCGGAGCGGCCGGAGTGACAGTTTCTAAATATGTGGGGAGAATCGCTCAGCATTCTTGAAATGAGTGCTGCTCCTCTGTGTACACAAGCTCCGCGTGTTTGAATCGCAGGAAGTGCCTGGCCTTGAACGCAGATTTACTGCGATGTGATTTTTAAATGGGTGGATAAATAACTTCCTTCTCGGTTTATTTCCACTTCTCTGTGATATATTGTGTATTTATTTAGTCAATACATTTAGAAAAATGACATTTCAAGCCTGGATTGGCCCTTCATCGGGTACAGATGTATCCTTTTAGCTTTTGGAAATACGCAGGACCCACTTTGCCTTTTTAATCTCTGTAGCTGGAATCAGACACTGGTGGTAATATTCCCCACTCAACAATCTGAGAAGGGGGGGAGGGGGCAGAGGACAGAAAGTTCGGCTGAGAATCAAGGCTGCAGCCATTAAGATGTCAGCTCGTGTCTGCAGCCTGAACAGCCTCTCCGCTCGTCTGGCTGACAGCAACGTGATAGTCGGCGCTCGCCCTCCGCCGCCTTTTGTTCTCCCTGTCAGGTGGCGGGGAGCGGCCTTTTGTACGCAGACGCCAGTAAACAGATCAAATGAACACCGGTGGCACAGAGGGAGACATAACCGTGCAAAACTTAATGCCTTTATCAGCTGAGCGTGGCTGCGGCTTCAAAGCTCCACGGGATCGGATTGTTCGCAGTGCAAGTCCGGGCTGCGGCGCATCTCCAGTTTGATGAGAAATATGGCGGTCCGGCCGGGTTTCAAGTGGGAAATTCTGAGGTAAATTCCATGTTATCACAACTTGAGGACACGGCACTCAAAGCACGGCTGATATCTGGGTGGCGTCGCTCCAAAAGAAATCTGAGGTACGGCAGACCTGGTGACCATCGCTGTTGTTTTGGTTTTATGTTTCGCTACTTTCTTTCCCGTCCATTTTTAAGGGAGTAAAAATTCAAACTTGATGCAATAAACTCCGACATGGATGTAATTTCAGAGCGAAACATCAACAATATTAACATGGAGGGAAGTTCACCTTCACCGCAGCGGAGACAAAAATGCCAAAAAGAGGCAGATTAGTGGGCTGTTGCTGTAAACATCTGCGCCATCTGGAGAGCTCCCAGACGTCTTACATTGAAACATACATATAGAGGAGCTTTTACACGCTGCAGAACCAGATATCTCCCCCGGGACGGCCGACCACACTTAGAAGGGACAGAATTTAGGTTGTTGGAGGAAACAAAACTGGCCTGCCCGCTTATGTTCATGTTGACTGGACCATTTGTGGGCCGCCGCGGCGAACATTCGAGCGCCTTGTATCCCCTCCTTGTTGACTTTGGTGGTGCTCCTTCAAAGAAAATGGATACCTAATGTCATGCCGGAGTCTTGGGAAGAAAAATGAGCAAAAGGCAGAGAAATTAAGCTGACAAGCTGGGAAATGGGGAATGTTCACACGAGGGAAGTACGGAGCCCACAGTGGTGCATTTGTCAGCCGTCTTGGGGCTGCAGGAGCAGCTCGAATGTACCGAGGAAGGTGGCTGAATGTGCGCTACTGAAATATAACATTTATGAGTAAAAAAATGGTAAAAGAGTCTCAAGGCAAGGCAAATAATTGGATTTGGCTCAGCTTAAACGTAAGAGTGTGCTCAGCAATGCGGCCGTGTTTGCACAGCTGGAGCGAGTGCCCAGGGTCACCTCAGAGGGGAGCGGGCTTTGGCCGGGCCGGGGGCCGCCGCCGCCGCAGCGCCGAAGAACCTCCCTCGCAGAGTCTTCCCTGGCAAAGCACCGCAGAGGACCACCACACTCAAGACACAAACCAACCATAAAGCAAGCAGGTACAATAACAAGTGGTTCAAACAGGATGTGCTCGATGGTTCCCATTGGGCGACCACCAGCATCAGGGGCTTCTGCGACCAAGAGGTGGTCCACAATACTGGGGATGACTTAGGTCCGACGCTCGGCAACCCTTTTAAAGTAGTAGCACCTCGAAGGCAGAGGTTCACAACCTTCTTATGGTATTTATTCACTCTTTGAGGCAAAAAATAAGAGCTTTCAGTTGTACCTTAGATATACCTAAAAAATATGTGTAATAAAACAGAATTTTTATGCAGTAACAAAAGATTTTTTTCATAATTTGAAACAAATGCAGATTGTGCGAGATCTCTTATTGAAATACAATGAATTACACTTGTGAAACAGATATTATTAGAGACAAAAGGTAGCAGTAGTTTAGGTAGATGAAGGTCTCAGTCACATGTGAGTGGACCCCCGGTTGAGAAACACAGCTCTAAGGTACAGCGAGACCCTCTCTGACTTTGAGGCGTTTTCTAGCTGCCTCCCTTCACTGACTCTAGCGATTTTTCCGACTTACCGTAACCCAGATATTTCCTGAGGAGCTTGTTTCGCTCCGAGATGGTCGATCCGTCTCTTAAAAGTCTGCTGGCCTGCATTTGGACAACACACCTTATTCTTTCAGGAGGGAAGCGCAAACCCCCGGTGGCGTGAAACTCAAGAGCGGCCAAGTTGTTGGAGGCCGTCTCTCAGCGGCGCATAAGTCTACACAAAGCCGGGGATGCGAGATTTATTGCCAGGAGGAGCAGGTATGTCACCGGGTCTGCGGTGCATCTGCACACGTTTGCGCTCTCCGTCCAGCAGGAATCGGCCGTTTCGGAGAGATACATCATGCTCGGCTTACAGCGCTAACACACACAAAGACGGGGGGATATCACATAAATCACCGAGTTTAGCCTCTCCTGCCTACAGTACATGCAGTCAGAAGTGGAAAACCTCAGCGTGAATGCACGTGGGGGGGGAGAGATGGAGCTACCAGACCCTAAAAACTGAAATCTCTGAAGGTCCATTGAGTTCTGGACCAAAACACGGTGACAGAACAGATAACGCTGCCTCCAAAATGAACGGAATCGTGTTTCACCCGACCGTTACAGCTCATCTACTTATGGCAATACAATACAATTCTCAAAGACGCTCGGGACACCAGAAGACGAAATAGTGCGGACATCCGAGACTCGTAGAACCTAATAGTGGCATCTTTGGCCTGGTTATAAAGAGACCATTAAAGGGTTTCTTCTTGTTTTCTTACATTTAGGGGGGAAAAAAAACAAAAAAAAACTGGCTTTTCAAAAGGCGCACACCCCTCTTGGAAATTCCTGACAGAATTGACTTGCTCTGGCATCTTGAGTTTCAATCTGATAGCTCCAAAATTGCTTCTGCAACCAAAACCTTCAAAATGTGGTCCAGGCGGCCCTCCATTGTTGCGGCCTTGTGTAACCGAGACGCAGGTTTCGCCACGGCAACAGATATCCAGGTGAGACAGAGAGACCCCGGGGGTGTATCTGGAGGCAAAGCGGGGGAGGGG
>CAESWR010000203.1:110211-120787 GCA_903171835.1 Mullus surmuletus | reverse complement strand
GCTTGCACTTTGGCGCCCGCCGCCGGGGCGTCCGAAAGCCCTGTCAGGTGACTGAGGGGAGGAAGTAGGTTAGCCAGGGAGCAGCGGGAGCAGCAGCCGCGGGCAGATGGAGGAGTCGGCGGTTGCCAAGGGAAATTTGGGTTTTCGTGTGTGTTGTGTGTGTGTGTGTGTGAGAATGTTTCTAAAATGTCAGGAAGTGCTTTGACAACTAGGCTGCCCTCAGTTTTCAGCTGCTTTTGAATTTTGAACCTCAAACATACTCTGAAGCGGCAGAATCTTATGTTGTAGCTCCTGCTCGTGGCACCTGCTGCACTTCACACGCAGTCAACATCCGCTTCGGCTTCCACGCAACTCCTTTCAGCGCTTCAGCTTCACCCGTGTTTGCAGACTATGGATGGCAGCCATAGACTGTATATAATGATGGACAGAGCCTGAAGTCACGTCACCCATTGGTTTACAAACAGGCGTTTCGAAGCCAGTTGATGGATGCAGCCATCTTGCCTTTTTTCAAACCTGAGTTCCGTGTGTGGGCGGCGCTCGGTGGGACGAGCAGAGCGCGCAGTGGTTACTTACTTTTTTCACCCCCGCCACAGTGTTCACAACTGTTGTAGCTATGAAATAAGACTAGAATGTTTTTTTTTAACCGGGCTGGAAACGTGTTTAATCCTGCTCCAAAATCGGACATTTTAACAATGGGGGCTAATGGACGTTGCTCACTTCCGGCGCCACTCACTGTGTGTAAATGCAACGTTTGGGTACTTTCACATCGGCTTCACTCGCCGGACCGGGAGGTTGCCCCTCACTGCCAACCGAGTCGACCAAAACAACACAACTGCCTCCCAGTGGCTGGCTGCAGTATTGCTCGTCCACCTCATCCCCTTTCACGCTCGCAGACGGAATATGGCTGAGCTGAATAATTTTTTTGAAAATTTGTGTTAAGTTTCAGCAAGGGATTTCATTATCAAACAATGATGTGGAATGATATACAAGAAGTTGCTGGAGGAAGCGTGAGGCACACAGAAGCTAGCTCACGATGGAGGCCAATTTGCAAGCAAAAACTACAGTGTAAGATAACAATCAAGTCAGTCTTTGATTAGAAATTAGGGGTGTTCAGATCAGCTATTGCTGACTATTGTTCTCTGTTTGAGTAATATCACTTAATCAAGCCTTTTCTAACATTCCATACTACAAAATAAGTCGTAAAAGTATGTGTGATTCGTGGTGATATCATATGGGATCAATATTGGCCAATAGTCAAGCTGTGATATCGGTACTGTATAGGAAGTGAAAAAGGGACACCCCTAATAGAAATCCTGCAGCATGTATCAAGAAAACTACAACGTACCACTTCCCTTTTATTCCCCGATTTTTCCCATGGGA
The DNA here is from genome assembly GCA_903171835.1 of Mullus surmuletus. Taxonomy (NCBI): domain Eukaryota; kingdom Metazoa; phylum Chordata; class Actinopteri; order Syngnathiformes; family Mullidae; genus Mullus; species Mullus surmuletus. The sequence goes on along the minus strand of CAESWR010000203.1, from coordinate 119,407 downwards.
ACTTAACATGGATGCACCTCTTTGACTCATCTATGTATATATTCTATGTGCGCTTGTACGAGCTTTCTGACAACATTTCTTCCGACACCAGTTAGTTATCGTGTCATCCAGCTACAAATCTCGCTTTCCTTCCTTTGAACCTTGTACTTTGGCGGGGCGGGACATTGGTCGGAGTGGGTTTGCCCTCGTTCCCTTTGCTCCAGAGTGGAAAGAATGCTCTCTGTCTGCCGGGCTTTCACGCTCCAGGAGGAAAAGGCAGCCTTTTGACGTCTGCACACTCCTGAGTTGGATGTATGTTTTTTTTGGGGGGAAAATAATTTGAGCAGATTACTTAACCTGGGCCCGTTGTCCTCAGTTGACCCTCCCACCATAGCGTTGGAGCGGGGAGGGGGGAGCTGGGCCGGCCGGGCAACAGTTGTTTTTGACACAGTTCAGCAAACAAGTGTGTCACTTTCGCTTGAAAACACGCACGCTTCTTGTTCTATCACATGCTCGCGTCCGGTTAAAGAGTGTAACAACACACGCGGTGCCTGCAATGAGGCTTTATGTAACATCTTCTGCTGTTTCTTCTTTGTGTGAAAATAGATGTGAAACTTTCTTCCAACCACATCGATTTTTTTAAAATTTTATTTTCTCAGATCAGCCTTGTTGTTTTATCACCAGTGTTTATTCTGGCCCTCAACCCAATGCACATAAAACAATACAGAATTCAGTGCCAGAAACCGACAACTGTTGATTTAAAATCTCCTGATTAGTGCTGTGGTGTCGAGCCTTCCTCTGGAGAATATGTTTGCAACGTGCTAATATTTGATTGAATGCATCTGTAGGGTCATGTGGCCTTAGAATAGAATCACCACACCCAATTTTAGTTTTTAAAGATTATTTTATAATTGTTCATAATTTGAGAATTACCTCTAAAACACCTAACTAAAAATTCAAATGATGTTGTTTGTCAGTTGTTGCTACCCACCTTAATACACAGCCAGCTGCTTTTTTGGTAGAAATATTGGCTGCAATGCTTTTGGAGGCAAAATGATAATTAATGAATTGATTAAATGGATTTATGGCTCAGCTCTACCTCTCGTGTGACTCGTTGCCATGGTTAAGTCAACACTGTCCGTCCATCTGGCAGTAAACGCACCGACCTCTCGTACTTCCTCAAATTCGAGAATGGCTTCAATCCGAAGAGTGAAAACAGCACGTGGCTCGGGCCGCAACATAAAGCCGCAAATCAACAACCACTATCAGGCCTGCTGGTTATCAGCGTGATTTGGCAGCAAGATACTTTTTCTGAGAAGTATGTTGACATTCATGATCTGACCTTAAATGATCTCAGATATTTCATCCATATTTTTTATTAATTTTTTTTCTTTTTCTAAAGCAAACAGAAGCAATGACCAGAGTTGAAGCCAGCTTTGTGCGGGTTGCACAGAGCCGCTGCTGTTAGCACATGGATACGATAGCGCCGGGCTATCTTGCTGGCTTATCTGCTGCCACAACGCTGATAGACCACGAATACTCCACCTCTCACACTCTCAACTGTAAATATTGTGCAGTTCAATGGCTTTCTTGCCACCGGCGAGTGTGCTTTTGCCAGAATAAAATAAAGTAAAGTATAAGTAACGCCTTCAGCATGCTTAATTGGGATGATATCGCTGTGGTAGAACCGTATGAGTCAAATTCTGCCAGTGAAGTGAAGTTATTAACTCTACACTCAGACCTGCTTGTAAAAAAAAAAAAAGAAAACAACGTGTGTGCATTTTAGATGCAGGCCAAAACAGTTTTGGAACATCAGCGTGTCGAGCATCCCTCGTTTTGCACCATGTGATTTCAATCCTACAGCAGCTCAACTGGTTTCAATTTTCCGCTCATCCCATCAAACCCTTGTTTCTTCATCGCAGCGTAGTTGCTGTTGTTGTCATCTGTGGTCGAGCGGGGGTTTCGACACCCTATTGGCACCTTGTCCTGTGTCTGTGCTGCACCACTGACGGCACACAGCGTTGACAGGCGGCGGCGAGGGCCACTTTTATCCCGCTGAGGACTCAAGCAGTACTCCACTCTGCCCTGAAGGAGCTGATACGGACACCGCTGCAGAGATGAAAGTGGTGGAAGTGGGCAATTTCGATGAAGTAGGAACACGTAAAACATCTATAACTCGCGAAATATTGGAATACTTTTCAGGTTTTCAGGATCTGCATCCTCGTCTGAACAAGGCCTTTGAAGTTGCCTCGCAGTGTGTGAAGAACGCACTCTTGCGCGGATGAATGGAGCCCAGAGGCGCACGATTCCCGAGTTGCGTCACAAACCGGCTTTGCTTGTCGTCAGCCGACCGCTTGTTCGCGTTGCATCAGCGCGCCGAACGCAACGATCGCCGGCGTCATGCTCAGCTGCTGTTTGAGTCGAGCGGCGAGTAAGTGAGACAGACGTGGCACTGTCTGTTGTCCAGCGTTAGACACACATACACATTTGGCCACACACACACATATACACACACACACCCAGGCAGGCTCTTTCACCTCTGGGGGAGCAGCCTCCAGGCTCTTTTGTGCGAAAGGGATGAGATCATTGTGGGGCAAACCATGGGGGGATGGAGTGAGGGGTGTGCACTTAAATAGACAAATCAGTCTACCCCCCGCACACACAACTCTGCATTCAATATGGCCGCTTGGTGACTGACTGGTGAGCAAGGTGAGTGTCGTTAACACCAGGCGAGTGCTAAAAGCCAACAAACACCACATTAAGTACGTGTGGATTTGAACCCCCCTCCACCCCCGCCTCACCCCGGGTTTTATTTATGGTAGCTGGGGAGAGTTCCTCTGCCCTCAGGGCTCATCGGGCTGCATAGCCAACCTTTGGCACATTTGGAAGCAAGTTGAGACCAGTGCCACCGGCGAGGAACCAGACTTTCCGGTGCAGGAAGCGTCCATGTGGGGTTTTGGATTTTTTTGATCATACCAGTGTGTTCTAAACAAACATAACTTTGTTAATAGCTCACGCATTAGCGACCTCATTCCTACTGCTAGTTCCTGATTGATGAAAGAACAGTGTATTTTACCAAAGGCGGTGATTCATTACAGTCTCGGATTCCATCACACCTTCCAAAAATTGCCAGGAGATGTTGTCTCTTCCTACGCTGGAGAAGTTTCATAATGGCAGAATTGAGCGTTTGTTCTCTTTCCTGCACCTGTTAAAGTCGCCCCACGGGAGGTGACGACACCATTCACACTGTCCCTGAGAACCCAGTGCAAAAGTAGCGACTCGATGGTCTGGATTCACTTGAACCTCCTGCCTGCAGCTAAAAGAGAAAGCCTGCAAAGTCCCTGCGAGGCTCCATGTAAACAAAGGCAGACTCAGGAATTATGGGTAGGGCGCTGTGATTTCTGACCGGGAATGATATTCTTTGAGCACCTGTAGAGGACTCTCAACCAGTATGGTTAAGTTAAGCTAATTTAACCCTTTGGATTCCAGCCTTGCTCAGTTGTGACTCCCTTTATTTAGGAGCTACACAGACATTTTGTGAAATTAGAAATGCATATCTTGTCCGTCAATTTATTTTGTAATTGTCCTGAAAGGTGTACTTGAATAAAAGGGATAGAAGACTCTTAATTATTACCCAAGCATACAAAAAATTCAAGTTTATTAATGTGCACAAATCCAGTCCGGAGATAATATTGTATGATTTGTTCAACTGAAAAAAGTGGTGGGTTGTTAAAATTCTCCCCTTGTAACTCTACCTTGAACCTGCTCATCTAGCGGTGCACATTGTTTGGAATAAAACTGAAGTTATAAAGAAAGCTTTGGAGCGCAGACGCCAGCTTAAGGATTTCTTTGGCCCAAGGAAGCCAGAAAACCATTAATGATTTGTGCCTGCTGATGTTTTAATCGTCCTTTTTTGTCACGGTGACCCTGCGCAGCCCAGACAAAGAGCCTGACACTCGATCATCGGGGCTCGGTAGCAACAGAGAAACAGGTTTTTTTTACATGGGAAGGGAGGGGCCGCGCAACCTTTGGAGGCAGGGGGCTCGAGTTACAACACAGACTTAATACAGCGGAAATCTAATGGACTGCTTTTGACTCTCGTCTGACTGGTGAAAGCTCGCCGGTTTCTCTCGCAGAGTTGTTGTTTTCCCATCCCCACCAGTGGAAAAAACATATTAGTCGTTTTTTGGGCTTTGAGTCTAATAAACGGACAACAGCGTTTACCATTTATGGCTTTCCGTGGGTTTTATTTGCTCGCCAGACATAAAAGCAGACAATAAAAAATGCCCTTTCTGCCGTTTTATTTACCGGCGCCTGGTTTCGACATCAGCCTGTCCACCCGTGCCCTCTGAGGACTTCAGGAGATCGCTTTCCCTCGGAGTAACACTACCCTTGGCTCGGGGTCGCGCCGCCTGGCATTGTTGGGGCCCGGTTGCCATGGCAGCATCAATGTTTGTCTATCACGGGCTATCACAAAGCGATATTTGTATGGTTTCTTGCGCCGTCTGTTTGTGTGTGTGTGTGGGAGGTGGCGGCGACAGTCACAGCTGGCGGCAGCCTTAAGCGTGTATGTGTTTTAGTGTGTGTGCATGCAGCGTGCGCGCTGGTAGTTTGTGGAGTTATTAATGAAAACAGTCCATCAAGTGTCAAAATGCACTTGTGCTGCATCATCACTGCTGCAGTTCTCTCTTTATTTAACAGACACACACACACACACACACACACACAATTTCCGTTGCCGTCACACCCTCTCATGTCAGTACATTTCATCTCGGGGTATTTCAAAATGTCCTGTTCGCACCCAAAGATGCACAAATCCAAATCCCGCGGGGTCAGTACGATCCTGCTTCCCGTGAAAAAGGAGAAGTGAATATTGCGCTTTAAATTCCCACCTCTTTCTATGAAAAACTAGCCTAGTGGTGTGGTGGGGGGGGGGTGAAAGCAGACATCCGCTGTTGTATTTGTCTTTGAGATAACAGCAACATGAGTCCTCCACTTTCCACTGTCGTCTCGTTGATACATCGTAAATATGGTGTCTTTTTTTCGTCCTGTTATTGTTTGTTTGCTCTTTGCTGTGGCCCTTTGACTCGCATCCGAAGCATTTGTCATTCTATTATTATTTTGGGAAACAATGCTGAATTAAAATTGCTTGCTTTTAGTTTTTTTTGTCTTAAATGAGAAGATTCACGGACAAACCGTTGCAGTTGACCCCTGACCTGCTTCTCTATACAGGAGAACCAACCTGCTGACACCGATGCTCAGTCCTTTGTTTTCCATATGATGTAGCTGCACAAACAGGATGTACATTTATCATAAACATACCGGTTTGTCAGCAGGGTTGTGCAGCAACTACGATTTCTCTGGTAATACACGAAGGACAAAAGAGGCCTTAGTGAATGTTTTCTGTAAAGACAGTCGTAGTAATGTGACGCCTGCGCAGGAGGAAACGGTACTTCTCAGTGCCATTTGCACAATCCAAGTTGTCCAAGTGTGAGAAACTACTCTGCATGTGTGCTATTAAACCCCAGCATCCCATCCAAATTAACAGTTACCAGGGAGTATTTTGCCCTTTTGCCAAAAAAAGCTTTAATTCTCAAATAAAATGGCAACCTTTTAACTGGCAGTTTCTTCAGGCTATTGCAAAAGAAATATGGTAATGGCCTACATATTTGCAATGCATCATAATCCACATGTGTCTTGGGTAGATGATTTGCAGATATTTGATGGGTCGTCTATGAAAGGAGATAAAACCCAGCCTCTCCCAAACACCAACCCCCAACATCTGAACTCTATACTCGTGGTCATGTCACTTTTGAACTTTTACTATCATTAAAATCCATGATCTTGTGAGCGATGAATCATTCACCGACCTCGGTTATGATCCACCTTTGCTCTTTTGGGGGGGAATTGGGCTCTTAATTCGCCCCCACATGCGGAGAAACGTTCCATTCCACAGCCTTTGCCGAGGACACGGTTAACAGTGTGGTTTGTTAAAAAGCAAATATAGTCTGAAAAAACTGCGTTTTCCTCTTGAATGGTGTTATGACCGTCGAGGTGTAACCATGGATACAGTGCACTTAAAGTCCTTGCAGCAGGGGTTCTTCACACAGTTCCAGTGTGCGTCTCTGCACCAACGCTGCTGCCACCATCGTCAAGGAGTAGAGCCGCAACCCGCTCAAAAGGGACGTTGTTTAACGTGCCTTGAAAAGCCACATCTGGAAACATTCGGGCTCACCCAAAAAAAAAAACTTTATTTACAGAAACAAACGAAAATGACGGTTTTGGCAACATTTCTCGTAAAGAGTAAATACCCTGCTTTTGTCAAGGAGGAATTTGCAGGGATTGTTGCCACATTAGAATCTGAGGGAAGGAGCCGTGATCTCCCAGATATTTATTTACACTTCATTACCTGTGCTTTTTCCACCCAGACTCGCCGCTGACTCTACAAAGAACCGCCTCTGCTCGTGTAAAAACCGCATGAATTTACACACTTTATGTAGCACAGTCTGCTCTTCCCCCAACATTGTTCCAAGGAAGAAACGGGCCGTAATCTGGGCAAACGTCCAACTACCTGGACTATGAAGCTGGCTGCTGACTTCAAACGCATTTTCACGTCGGCAAAAAGCCAAGATTAATTCAAAATAAATAATGGACTCTACGACAGAATGCGTAATTAAAGACTCTCCGCGCACTTGGATGAAACCTCAATTATAATCTACAAGCAAATGCCTCAGATTGTGGATCCCCCCCCCACTTTCTTTTTTGGAAAATGCGTTGTCCCGCCGTCCCAGCCGTGGCTAAGCGGTTTTCCTCCCAGGCGGGTTGGGCAGCCTCCCATCGCTCCTTAGACGCGATCAAATCCTATTCTGCTCAGTCAACGAATTATTTTCATAATTCTAACATAAGAGATGGCATTATTTGTCATTTTGTGCTTTCATGAACCCTGCAGATGTCTCGTCCGTTGTGCGGAGACCGTTAATTCTTTTCCTTTTTTTTTTCTTCCTCTCCACTCCTGCCACAGTTGACTCACCACTTGGAAAAACTGAACTTCCTGTGTAGCTCTTGTCATTTTTTCTGTCCCTTTTGCACAACAATTTCCTCTCATTCTGGCCCAGAAAGTCTGCACATCAGCATCACGGCTCAGATGTTTTATGTACCTTTTTTTCTATCAAAACCCTCCCTGTATACAAAGTTTGGATAAAGCTGTTCCCGTGGCCTCGAGCTTAAAGAAAGTGTCTTCAAACGGCATTTTTTCTTAACTTAAACATTCCTTCCGACCATATTTTAGCGTTTTATAGACTTTGGTGTCCGTTCAATTTATGCTCTCGGTGGCATTTCCGAGCATTCCTGTGCGCTCGCAGGCTCTCCCTTGGCTCTCGGCAGCCATCGCAGCGTTAACTCTCTCGGCATGTTTGGAGCGGTGCGGTGATGTACAATGACAGGAGTGTTTTAGCCAACGTTAACAGATCCCAGTCCCTTCATTTACTCCACACACACACACACACACACACACACAAGCACACGCACACACACATACCAGCCTACTCTGGATTTGTTTTTGCCTTATTGTGGTGCTGCGGGCCTGAAGGATCCTTTTTACTGCCTCGGCCACGGTGTTATTTAGCATTCTGCCTTGTCCATCCGCGCTTCAGGCTGAAAATGCAGTGAGCCTCTTAGAATTCCTAAGCAATAGGAGTGTCCCGATACAACTTTGTGGATGTGTTACTGATATTGCAGCCATGAGTATCGGCCGGTACCGATATCGATCTGATCCGATATCAGCACGCATCATACATACTTTTATTGCTTATCTTGTAGTATGGAATGTTAGAAAAGGCTTGTGAAGTGATATTATTCAAACAGAGAACAATGGTCAGCAACAGTGGCTATGAAAAAAACGTACCCATTTAATATTAACCAATGGGTTAAAAATGTATTATTAACCAATGGGTTAAAAATGTATTATTACCCAATGGGTTAAAAATGTATTATTAACCAGTGGGTAATCTGGAATGGACTGCTTGTGTTGGAGAGCTTAGATCAGAGATAGATTTTATCGGGGCACCCATACGAAGCAACAAGCTAAGTCGTCGAAACCATGTCTCTAAAGTAGCTAAAAATATCAGTATTGCTTGAAACGTTGCTCATTTAATTTAGGTGTGTTTATTTTCGCAGGTACGCCCAGCCATGATCGAGGACAAGGGTCACCGCGTGACCGACTACTTTGTGGTGGCCGGGCTGACGGACAAGTCCACCCCGCTAGAGCAGGACCTGTCGGAGGCCAAGTCCAGCGGGCCCAAGGCGCCCATCACAGACCTGGCCGTCATCAACCGCTCGGCGGGCGAGGCGGTGCCCGAAGGCTACACGTGCATCGACAGCACCTACAGCGGGCAGCCGGCCAACCTGAACCACGGCAGCCTGAAGAGCCCCGAGCTGTTCCTGTGCTACCGCAGGGACCGAGGGAAGCCCCCCCTCATCGACATCGGGTGAGTGGGCCCTTTACTCTACTTTTCACTGTCACAGAAACGCTGAAAAGAAGGAAGAGGATCCAAACGTGCCGTCGGCAGAGTTTCGCCAGCTACCAGCAGAGGTTTTTTTTCCCCCCCAGCTCTGATGGCATGACAAAACACTCGGCAATGGAGGGAAGTAGGTGTGTTTGACAGCTTCATTCACTCGCCCCCGTTTCGTCACAGGGTTTTCTTTCTGGGCCACGCCCATTGGCCGCCGCGCAGTGCTATTTCCTGCTTCCCTCTACTATCACGAGGCTCAAAGTTTTAAAGGGAAACCCGGCTTTGATAATTGCCAGGCTGCCGATTGCGAGAGGAATTTCAGCCATCTGCACACCGAAGCCTTTGTTTTGAGTCCTCCTCACAAGTGTGAAGGATCCTCCCACCGTCTGCGAGCGACCCCGGCAGCAGCGGTGCGGCGTAAATAGAAAATCATATGTCAAGTCATGTTGTCTCCGAGAGATTACGCAACCCCCCGCTTAGCATGCGAGCGGACGCAACGGGCTGAAATAGGGAGGAAAGCGCACATTCATGGCCTTAGTAGTTGTTAAGCAGCTGATTTTAGTGGAAGCTAGAGATGCAGGATATTGGCTGATATTAGATTTCCTCATATCTGATTCTGATATGGACACACATGTTTTGTTTGGGACTTGACACCATTTGTTTTTTCTAATCCATATTTTGGATTCTTGAAAGAGCCAAATCTATTA
>CAESWR010000202.1:89873-109246 GCA_903171835.1 Mullus surmuletus | reverse complement strand
TTTTTTTATACACCCCCAACCGGATACATAATCTATAATCACAATAATTTCCACATTGTTTTCAATTAAAGGTAACAGTCTAAAAATGTTTGGTGTGGTGTAGTGATTTTTCATTTGTGGAATATCAAAGATTTCCGTTTGCTCAAAATTGGGTGCTGACCTTCAGAATTGAGTGTCATGAATCCTGTGTGATTTGATGGTGCTATCACACTAATGTAACTTGTGTAATTGTGATTAGTGATTTCCCTCCATGTCGGTGGATGCACTGCCCCCGCCTATTCCTTTGTGAGATGATGACATATTATGAAATGCTGAATTGGGGACCAATAATTTAGTTGCTGTATCAGCAGCAAAGGCAGAGCATATTCAGTGTATATTTTGTCGCAGTGTTTCCTTTTCGTCTGGTTTTGTCAGATGGGACTGGATCCAGCCTCCTGCCATCCAGTTCAGGATAAGCACTGTAGCTTTTTTATTCTTCGTCTCTCACATATAAGATATATCCCCTCTTTCCTTCTCACAATCATGTCTCACAAACACACCAAGATCACAATAATGTCCGTTCGGCAAATAATCATAACAAATTGGCTTTGCATATCATTTTAAGACAAGTCAACACTGATAATGGTGAAAAGGGACATTATTTGCATTCAGTCACATAGTAAAAGTGTTTATTTGCATATCTGATACCCAGCTCTGTGATCTAGTCTACACACTCCGTTGGTAAGTGATGGATGTGCCCATAGCAGGAACTGCTGCAGTCCACTGATTTTTTTTTGCTCTTGCTACCTCCCAGCTACTGAACTGTTTGATCCTCCCACGCATTTATTTCAGTGTTCATCTGGCCTTTTTGTCAATATCCTTGCAACTCCCCATCCAATATCTTGTGCCACACCTTCACAAATATGGATGGGAATTCACTATATATGGATTGATAGAACCCTGCAAACAAAATACTGCAAACCAGTTCCAGTGTGTTATTGGTGTTTGCCTCTTTTAGTTCAATTATGGGTGGTTTCCCACATTCTGCCTCTTGCTTCTTCCTCATCAAGCCAGGAGAAACAAAAATATGTGCGCCGCACTCCCACTGTGTGTGGGTGTTTTGGCTGCCAGTGAAGAAATGTGAAGCAAATTCCCTCCAATGCCAGGTTTTACGCAATATATGATTTGCTCCAAGTGCAAATATTGTGAATCGACTAACCTTTTCCGTGTAACTGTAATTCCCCTTAAATCCTGTACTCATCCATTTTTACATACATGTACACTGTGTATCGCGTACATGCATAGCAAATACATGTCAGCATTTATCTATGTAGAATTCTTAAAGTATAAGTTAAGCCTGTGCTGCAGTAGTGGCAGCAAGCAGTGCAGGATCCCCATAAAATGAGATCTGTTTCCATCCATAAATGTGAGACTAGAAGGAGTACAGCAGTATGGTATCTGTGTGGGGGCGGGGAACTAATCTGCAGGACGATAACACGAGGTTGCTAGGGATGTGAGCACAGCGGCAACACTGATAAATATGTGCTGGACCTGTTGGCATTGTGTAATTGCTTGGATACAGCCATACAAGTGGCAGAAAGCTTTATAAACTGCTCTTAGCAACAGCAGCACTTCCCATTCATTTTTGTGTGTACATGTTTGTGTGTAAGGACGGAGGAAAATGAACAGGAGATTAGAGATCAGCATTTTTTTTTAAACTTGTAAACCCCTCAGAATGTGTAATACCTACTGGAGATCCTCTGTTGCAAGTGTACATGTACAGAATACAAATACGGGAGGACAAATGATTTGTGTTTTCCATATTATGCGTGCATTTCTCATTTTTCAGGACAAACACACTGAATGAAACAGCAGAAGCATGATGAAATGTATACCTCCACTCTATTACAGCCTTCCACCGAGTGATACACAGCAGCACTGCACTGGAAGGCTGGATCACTGGGTGCATTGCAAAAAAACACATTAATAACAATACGAGTACACCTTTCACCTCCTTGTGTTCAGGAGACGTTTTACTGTTGACGCATTTGAGTGCATTTTACACACATCCACGATGCACTGAGATAGTCAGCGACAGAAAAACAGGAAAAGGGAGCAAGACTAGGGACTGCATCTTGGCTCTACTGCCTGCTCAGCAAGAGCTATTTTTAGATCCAGAGAAACAAAGAGGCAGAATCGCCTTTCATCCCCCCTGTAACTATGTCATTTCACCTCCAAATGTGGCATTCAAAGACAGACTACACCTCTTTGTAGCTATGTTTAGGTTTAACCTCAAATAAATATGAATGCCGTTCCATCTGCCCTTGAGTCTCTTTTTTCCCCCCTCTCATCCTGCTGTATTTGGGCACGTCCCCCTGCTGTCTTACTGTATGCAGAGGCTCTGTTACCTTTTCAAGGGGAATTCAATGGCTGGGGTATCATTAAAGGGAAAAGCACCCAAATTAAGAGAAAGGAGAGAGCACTGGAGTTCTTCAAGGATATTGTCTGGTAACGTACTGTTCTCTCTGGTGTGGATCGTGCCTGCATGAGACAGTGGAACCCAAACGGTGAAAGGAGGACACTCCTTGCAGAATCTGATCTGCTGTTACGGCTGCTACGAAGGACAGACTTTCATAATCACATGCACCAAGGGGGATGAGTAATGATTGCAGCCAAGATGGCTCATCAGCTGGGGTCTGGGAGGGAAAATCCCCCAGCTGGTCAGACCAGTTGTATTGTGGAAATTGCTGCCTGCAAAGAGGGTATATAATCAGTAAATATATTATTGTCTCAATAGATTAAGCACATTCAATTCTATCCTATTCATTCGAGAGCCTCATCCAGCTGGGACTAAAACCAAAAGCAGTTGGTCCTACTAGATTTTCTTCAGGGGGTTTCCACAGTTGTTCCTGCAAATTCCATGCATCCGACACAAAGATGAATGCGGAACAGGGAGTACATTTATCAACATCGAAGAAAAAGACATAGCAAAACACACTGTAACTCACACATGATCATTTGCTCCTTTCACTTTACCCAAATAAAAGATCCCACCCCCCCCAAGCATGTGAGTATTGGAGCTGTTGATGTTTATTAGCTGTTGACCTCCATAAGAGGGAATCCGCCTTAAATTGTCTCAGTTTGGTTTCTGAGGTTGCAGAGACACCTTGTGGCGAGATGTGGCAAGATCTTCACGTCGCAGTGTCTGAAGTGACCACTTCCATGTCCCTTACACATACTGTACATTTGTGACATGAAAAGGTTGAGGTGTTTGCAATAACCGCTTTTAAATTCCACCGTGGATGAGCAACCTCGTCCACAAACAAACATAGCAACAGGGCCGGGCAGGGACAGTTATTTGGAGGTACAGTGAAGATTCATTGTGCTGTGAGCAATTCATTTTAGACATGATGACATTGTGCTGGGAACTCATATTACGTACACAGGTATGATAGGCATCCTGTTCACTGGGTGTAAGAGTTTAAATAAGAGGTGGCCAGCTGCTGTCCCTGGGAGCCCAGAGCATGTTGGAGAGCCACTGCTGACAGTTGTAGCCCAAAGTCTGGATTATCATAAGAACTCAGCGACAACAGGTAGGACCTGCAAGATCGGTCATATTGTTCCACCATAGCACATGCTGCTCACACACAAACGCAGGGGTTTATTACAATTTCAATGTGCAAAGATAGAGATTATTGCACGTACCAGTGACAAACAGAGAGAGCTTGAATAGATTATCACAGACCTTGTGGCTAATGGAAGGTAATGGAAGGTCAACAAACGGCACATAGCTGGCAACAGAAAGGATTTTTACATCTTACTTGTCACGTACACGCAGACGTGAGCGAGTGAGGGGATTTTGTTTCACCTCAAATGTGGATTTCATGACAGATTTACTGTACAAGAGACTCCCCTGATGGAGCTCAATTGGATAATTTTTCCATCACTGGCAGCAACATGCAGCTTTATTTGTCTGTTTGTAGGAAGAATCACACTCATTCAGTTATGAAAGTATGCCTGGACAATTATTGGATTGAGCACAATAATATGAACGTCTTAATATTGTACATGGTGTACAATATAAAGACATACGTTTTTATTACGTCTTTCACAGTAAGAACGCTTCAGGTAAATCTTCATTGCTTCATTATACCTCTGTGTGGTGCTGTGCAAAGCTCGTAACTTTTTATAGCCATATACTATACATACATACACAAAGGCAAACACAGGAGCACCTGACAGCAAAGCAATAATCACTGGAGGGACGAGGCAAAAAATACATCCCGAGACATTCTTCATCAAAGAGCGTGTTGATAGCGGGTCATACTTTGCATTCCATAGAGCCAAGAAGTCAGAGTAAACACCTACAAAATCACATTTTTGTGGGATGAAAGCTAAGGCATTAGAGATATAAAGAAATGTCTTCATGTCCATCTCTAATTTGATTTCATTTGACATGGAATAGAACAAAACAGAAAAATCCAAGTCATTGCACGGTGTACCATGTGTCGCATTTATCGCCCATTCACTCACGCTTTCGTGATGGGAGAGAGGCAGCTGGACGAAATATGAACCATGGACACACCCCATAAAGAATATACAGTGAGGCTGACTGATCCTATATGCCCATGGCTCAGGATCTGCAGTTCATTAAAGTGATAATAGCAGTCTGAACAATACGCTCTTGTGAGGGTTAGCCGTTCCTCACATTGCGAGGTCTGGGTGCCTCTCCTCTCCACCTCCACAGCTTCATGTGGTGACGCTGCAGTCTCAGTAGATCTCTAAAAAGGTGGCGATGTGAAAAAGGATGCAAAGATGAGTAAGTATACATGTTTATGTGTATTCCTCGGGTTTTCATCAACTGAATTAATGCTATTTGTCTTCTACTTTTATTTGATGTAAAAAGCTTCATTAAATCAAACAAGCCTTTCCTCCTGCATCACTGAAACTGTCAGTCATTGCAAATGTTGGGCGAACCGACAGGAAATTGCCTGGAAAAAAGGAAAGTGGTACTTAATTTTTTTCTCACATTTTATTTGAATTTGAACGTTTTTCTTCATCCACGTGCAGCTGCTCTGAAAGGCTCTACAAGGTCAGACTGAAAGCCTGTCTGAGACCGCTCACTCCATATATCACCGTGTGCAGAGTGACGTTAGGCATTCCTTATAAGTTATTAGGTAGGAAGTCACTAAGTCCAGCCTCCGTCGAGCGTGGGGGGCACAACTTACAACAAGTGAACTCTCCAAGCCTTTAAAAGCTTTTACTCAACTGCAATGTTGGTATAAGGAGGAAAGGCAGTCATTCTCAAAGTGTGTGTGTGTGTGTCCATCTTTAGCTGAAATCAATACAGGTATGTGTGGAACTTGAGGCACTTGGGAGTCGATGGTCAGCGTACTTGTACCGGAGAAGAAAAGTTTTAAGACCCGGCATAAAAATTCATGTAAGTGTGATTCTTTGAGGCAGGTATGCATGTAGATTGTGATAGAATGTTTCCAGGAACACATAAATGGAGATAACATTCATGGTTTCCTTCAGATGTCTTGTGTCACACTGGAGTAGTCTGAGCAACATTTCCCCTAAGCAGCTGGGAATGTAATGCAATGAGGAAATTACTCATCTAAGAAGAACTTGTTGGCTTGTTTTCTGACTGTGCTCCCAGCACTCGGGGAGTTTTTATTCCCTGCAAAATGAAAACAGCCTTTATTATTCTGCTTGCATGTTCCTAGGGTGAGTGATCCATTCTGTGCAGATTCTCTGAAGTGGTGTAATAATAAATAGTATGATAATAACTGAAATTTGACTGAGTTAAAAAAGAAACTGACCATGTGAAAACCCTGAAGTGATGTCACGCATATTGAAAGAAATGACCTGATTCTAAATCACAGTTTTAAATAAATGCCTGTCAATTGTTGGAGTGGGTTTGCATTGATCCTCAAGTGAACGCTGCCCCCGAGCTAATAACTCATAATGTCTCATTTGTTTATGTCTGAATCAAAGCTAATGTTATTTATGGGGACCAAGGCTGAATTATGTAGCTTTGGACTCTGGTTTTTTCCACAAATGGTAGGTTCGGCCGCGAGCAAGAGGACGCGCAATCAAGGTGTTGTTGTTGAGCCAGGAGACGACCCAATGACTTTGTGTTGACAGCACAAGTGTTCGTGATAAAGCAGGTAGGTGGAGTTGTTTTTTTTTTCTCACAAGCATCTCATTAACACCTTTCATCTGTGGCTGTCCATCATCTTGTTTACCTTTTGTGGTGTTTCTTTGTGCTCAAAATGAGATGTTTACTTGGTGGCTGCGACCAGGAAGTCCACAATATCAGGAAGGTTTCCAGTGCAGACTCAGCTTAACACACTGATAAATGAGGAAGTGCCGTATGCAGGGTTATTGAGAGAAGCTGATTTATTTTTCTTTAATTTGGACTTATTTGCAAAAGCAGTGGCTTTCACAGCAAATATGCACCAAAGGTATGGTAAAATCTGTCAATCTCTTTTCTTATAATAAGCTGTGACTGTTGTGTTTACGATCCCGGTAGTCAAATGTGCGTTTCTGGCCTGTCCTCAGGGAAAGCTAAACATACTGGCTATGATTCCTTGCAGATCTTTCCACCAATCCCTCCGTTCTGCTTCAGTGGGTAGAGGAGGAAGAGGATCATCAGGAAAGATGTTCTTTGTGGCAGGGGCCAGAAATGCAGGGGGATCAGGGGGTGGAAATGAAAGAAGGTAAAAAAAAACCCAACTATATATATATATAGTGACCTATGGACAAACCCTCACACCTTTCACTACTGATTGTCAGGTCATATTTGTAATACCCTTCATCTGGTCTTTCACCCTCAGGTCAATTTATCAAAAATTCCGTGACGTCGACATATTAGACAAGAAGAAGACAGTGACGGCGCTGAAGCCTGGCGAAGATCGAGCCATTCTCCTTGGTCTTGGAATGATTCTCTCCTCAGTCATGATGTACTTTGTCCTAGGAATCACAATATTACGCTCCTACGCAGACAGGTACAGGCCTATTAGCAGGACTTCTTTTAAATTCCTGTCAGAAATATGTTTTATTCATCAGATATGCTTGTTGACAAATTATTTCACCACTCTCTCAACCTGAAAATTGCAAAAATAAATGCTTTGTGAGAGCAGAATATAAAGTAAAACCTGAACAAATGATACCTCTAGCTGAGTTTATTTCAAATGAGATGCCCCAAAAAAATATTCTCTGCTTTTTTTGCATTTAAATGGGTGTCCATTTAAATGTCAAAACAGTGTGTGGACAGAGGAAGGTGTGTGTGTTGTTCTCAACTCCACGGTCACAGCAGACATGAACTGTTCCTACAACTGTGGATCAGACTGCTGGAGGGTCTCCAAATACCCCTGTCTGCAGGTCTACGTGAGCGTCAATAACACGGCCCGTGTCAGCCGTTTATCTCACAATGAAGAGACCCAGGATGCCAGCTCTGAAGTGAGTACAGTGCCGGGGGTGGCGTGGGGGGTGGGGGTGGGGGCAAATAGTGGGATTTACTGGACCGTTTCAAATGTTGACAACGGCTGTCAGATGTTGGCCTGGTTATAGGCTTCCAATTCAGGAAATTCTGTATCTGATAGGATCAGGAATATTTCCTGTTGAAAAGCCAGAAAGATGATACATGAGGTGGTGCGGAATAAACCAGCAAACTGCCATGACCAAAACAGAAAGTATGACTGATGACCTTTCAGATAATCTCAGTGTCAATCCTATCCTTGCAGTGTTTCTATGTGCCTAGGTGCCAGAAGGACAGCGCCGCCATGCACACAATGATCATGAACATCTCCGAGCGTCTCAAGGTGAACCAGCAGGTCCCTTGTTACTACGACCCCAGCGAGCAGCAGGAGACCGTGCTGCTGACCAGGCTGTACGACCACAGCGTCGTCTTCCACTCGCTGCTCTGGCCCTCCTGCATGCTCACAGGAGGGGCGCTTATCATTGTGATGGTGAAGCTCACGCAGTACCTCTCCAGGCTGTGTGAGGAGATAGGGAAGATCAAGAGGTGAAATACGCGCGGCAGCTGTGACAGCTCAGCATATGGTGGTTTGGTGATGGACACATGACATGAAAGGAATTGTTTTAAACAAACGACCTTGCTGTGACTGCTTGCAAACTCTCCTCTCTGGCTGACACATTTGGGACAGCTGACTTTCACAGCGGATTGAGGATGCGACTGTTTATAAGAGTGAACTGAATGTTCTTTGGCAGAATCTGTCAGACATGTAAATGGACATCACAGGGGAAGCTATGGCTGGATTTTATTTGGCATGGTGTTATGACATTGTAAAAATGTTTTGAGGGAGCTGTTTACAAGAATATTTTTCTGCCTGTGACATTATGATGGATGATGAGCGTGCCCTTGCTATGTCACACACACACACACACACACACACCACACACACACTGTAAGACAGTACCTATCTACTATATAATCTAAGCAGACAGAACAAGTGCTTCCTTTCCAAAAATGTTCTGAAATTGCTGATGTCGTGAAATATTAATCATCTTGAGCATGATCTCGAACGTTCCTTTTCTTAAAAAAACAAACAAAAAAAATTACCATATATTTTCTGTGTAATCTGTACTCCACCATCCCAGTGACCAAATAATAACCAGTGGGTGTCTTGCACATAAAGATATCATATCATATTTGTCCATCTTTGATTATTTAATTTACCAACCATGCGGCGAATTTAAAATGTAACAGCTACTGATGATATTTGAAATGCATTCATATTCACTAATAATAAGTACTTCTTATGATATATATATTACAATGGCAACTATATGATATAAATTGTAACCAGATTTCATCATGAATTTGTGGCAATTGACCTCACTCTCATCAATTAAAAAGGTATTGTAATAATGCTGCCATTGTGGAAGCATAAAACTGAAGCAGTGTGATTATTTCCAAGGTCTCACATTCTGGCTTTACAGCTATTCAAGCAGAAGTGGGGTAAAATGAAACACACACCTCTATTGGAACACCAATGTATTCAAGATTTATGAATAATAGATGATATAGACAAAGACGTTTGGAAAGTTTTGATCTGCATTCAGACCTCCATCAGAGTTAATTGATGACATGTATAACAGGCTCATTTCAGTGTTTATGTTTCAGTATGGGGGATGCATCAGAACACGGCTATTGTTGTGTGTATATTCCCACACCGTTCCACTATAAGGCGTGTGCAGCTTGCCATGTATTCATCTGACAGGCAGCAGGGTCAAAGATGGCAGAAATAAAATACTATTTAGAGTAAAAAAAAAAAATCACAAACACAGTCTTGTTCGTTTTTTCCTCTGCAGGCACGCATATGCTGAGGGCGCAGCATATGACTCCCCCTCCCCATTCATCCCATAACGAGGGCAACAGTGAACAAACCCTTCGCACTAAAATCCCCTAGTTCTCATCTCATGACACTGTTGTTCAAGCTGTGTGTATTGAGCGCGCGCCCTTTGCACGCGCGCGCGAGAGAGCGAGCGAGCGCGCGCGCGCGCGCGCGGAGGGCGGTCCATCGTGACGCGCGTGCTAGCTAGCTAGCTGCGCCAAGCTAGCGTGCTACCAGACTCCGCTTTTCGGGGAGAGCACAATGAACAACATCATGAAGTATTACCGGCCGTCTCCGCCACAGCAGCCTGACAGCGTCACCGGGATTTAGAGGCGTCTCTCCGCGAGAGGCGGGCGGCCCCTGACCCCGCGTTGTCACGGTTCGGAGGGACTAATGTTAGACTTCCAGAGCGGGCGCGGATGGGATTTGGTCAGCTAGCCGCGGCTAATGATTGTGCTGGCGGTTAGCTCCCTGACACAGGTAGTTAGCGCTGTATTTGTTTTGGTTTTTTTTCTTTCTTTCTTTTTTTTTTTTCTTCCTTTGTATTCGTTGCTCCCCGATTTAATCCCCGCGACGAGACGGTGGAGTCGCAGCGTTTTATTGGAGTGAATCCTGGTTTGTGTTTGTGACGAGGCTCTCATATCGCATATGACATTTTTTGATCTGCTTACTGAACTTGGCTAGCAAGGTTAGCAAGCTAGCTCAGGAACAACACTTCACCCAGCAGGCAGCAGCAGCAGCAACAACACACACTGACTGCTCAATGTGACCAACGTGTTCCGGCTCAATTGCCGATATTAGCAATGTTAGCTTGGTTTTAATGTCGCCCACGAGTCCGGTTTGTGAGCCAACAAGTTTGTTTACATGCTTGTGGAAGTAATGACACCGATATACCAAGATATTTATCAGTGAGAGGTGCCTTCTGTCAGTAAACATTCGTGATCTATGGTTATTGCCAGACGATTGTGTTCCGATTTTAAAGATTATCCGAAATATTTCCACGTTTATCTGTCCTGGTATGTGTTGACATTCCAATCACCGAGCAATAAACCCTGTTTCTCACATTGATAAGGAATAATATTTGACCCAAAATGGTGAAAAAGCAAATATTCACTACAGGCATTGTACGTTTTGTTGTTTTTGTTGCACTGAGGTCAGTTATTCTTATGTAATTTCATCTCCTTTCTTTCAGTTGGTTGACGTTGCTCATCATCATAATTACCAGCGTCTGAAAAGAGCGGATTTGCTGGCACAACCATGCCTCCCAGGCCATCTTCAGGAGAACTATGGGGGATGCACTTGATGCCCCCCAGCATCCTGGTGGACTGCCTTCTGCCAAATGGCATGATTCTCACATTGGAGTGCCTCCGGGAGGCAACGCTGATCAC
Source organism: Mullus surmuletus (assembly GCA_903171835.1). Taxonomy (NCBI): domain Eukaryota; kingdom Metazoa; phylum Chordata; class Actinopteri; order Syngnathiformes; family Mullidae; genus Mullus; species Mullus surmuletus. The sequence continues at coordinate 98,517 of CAESWR010000202.1, read as the reverse complement.
GGTCAAACATGAGCTTTTCAAAGAGGCGAGGAAGTACCCGCTTTACAATTTGCTGCAAGAAGAGAGCTCCTACATCTTTGTTAGTGTTACCCAGGAGGCAGAGCGGGAGGAGTTTTACGATGAGACCAGGCGGTTGTGCGATCTGAGACTCTTTCAGGCCTTCCTCAAAGTCATTGAGCCAGTAGGCAACAGAGAGGAGAAAATCCTCAATCGGGAGATAGGTATGATTCTTATATTACAGTTACAAAACAACATACTGTGCTATTACATAATGATACTGCTGCATCATCTACGATGAGAATGTAATTACTAGCAGTGAGAGGATTAACACACTGGTAATACTGTTGGCTTTAACTAATCACATATATTGTGTCATATGTTGTACTGCACTATAATAAATATTGACTTTTGTGTTAAGTTGTAGTGCAGATTAAAACCTATTAGCTTAATTGGCATATTAGCTCCATTTAATGAACACATTTTATTTGTCCTTCTAGGTTTTGCTATCGGAATGCCCATCTGTGAGTTTGAATTGGTAAAAGACCCAGAAGTCCAGGACTTCAGAAGGAACATTTTGAATGTTTGCAAAGAGGCCGTGGACCTGAGAGACAGCAATGGGCCCCACAGTAGAGCTTTGTACGTCTATCCTCCCAATGTAGAGTCATCTGTAGAGCTTCCCAGGCACATCTATAATAAATTAGATAAAGGTAAGGCATTTAATTTTCTCAGGGCAGTAAAATCATGTTAGATTGATAAATATCCCAATAATAATTAATAGATAAGTATAAATATAAGTAATAAATATCCCAAATAAATCATTAATAACCTTCGTACATTGAATGTTTTATTTTCTGTTTTCCGTAGGTCAAATAATCGTGGTCATTTGGGTTATTGTGTCGCCCAGCAATGACAAACAGAAGTACACCCTGAAGATCAACCATGACTATGTGCCAGAGCAGGTGATTGCTGAAGCCATCCGTAAAAAGACACGCAGCATGCTGCTCTCCCAGGAGCAGTTAAAGATGTGTGTGCAGGAATATCAAGGAAAATACATCCTCAAAGTCTGTGGCTGTGACGAGTACTTACTGGAGAAATACCCCCTCAGTCAGTACAAGGTAATCTAATTCAATCTTGGTCTAGCTGCATCTAATGTTATTGTATTTCATGGAAAAGACATCCACCTCACATCAAATTACCATCCACTCAAAATGAGCTTGACACTCATGTCATGAAATGAAATTTATGAGGAAAATATGTTTGTGATGTGCTGATTCAAGAATAGGTATATAGGAACAATAGGAAACATTGTGGTATATAAATACATTGTGCTGAATGCTTCAGTTACTGATGGCTTGTAATGCAATAATCTATAAACTGATAATCCAAAAGTGTATGAAACGGCTTCAAAATGTCACTTTGTGTGTCCTTGACAGTATGTGCGCAGCTGTATTATGCTGGGCCGGATGCCTAACTTGATGCTGATGGCAAAAGACAGCCTGTACTCACAGCTGCCAATGGACAACTTCACCATGCCGTCATATGCCAGGCGAATATCCACGGCAACACCCTACATGAACGGAGAGACGTCCACCAAGTCTCTCTGGACGATCAATGGAACGCTGAGGATCAGGGTACTCTGTGCCACTTATGTCAACGTCAATATCAGAGACATAGACAAGGTATAAATGCAGTATGTCGCTGTGGATACCTCCTTGGGTGTTTTCAATGAAGTTTTGGTGCACTGAAAGGTTCTCACCGTGTCACTTTGTGTGGGTGGATGTTATACACTATCAGTCACGGTATGTCTGGAATGGAGGTAAATCAGATAAATGTTGTTTCTGTGGTTGATCTAGATCTATGTCAGGACTGGTATATATCACGGTGGAGAGCAGTTGTGTGACAATGTCAACACCCAGCGCGTGCCCTGTTCAAACCCCAGGTAGGAAATCCACATCTGGAGTGTCTGATGTTACACACCTAATTTACTCTGCTTTGATAAATGAGGAGATTGATTATTTCCAAATGTTTGTGTCCCTGTTTATTCCAGGTGGAACGAGTGGTTGAACTATGACATGTACATTCCAGACATCCCCCGAGCGGCACGACTCTGCCTCTCTATCTGCTCTGTAAAAGGGAGGAAGGGAGCAAAAGAGGTTAGTAGCGAAATGATGACTTGCCGCCCTAGAATTCTAATGCCTGCAAACTCTGCTTTTGCTTGCCATTAATCCACCAGAGCAACTGGTGTGTGTTTACTGCGCAGAAAACATTGAGGCTGTCGTCATGCAAAACTTTAGTGCCTAAGTAGGCAATTTAAATGCAGTCTGGCAATGATACAACTGCATAGGAAATGCAGATCATTGATGATCTAATGCTATGAAAAGTTTGTCACTAAACAGTTCCTCATCATCACTGATACTCAGACCTGTTTTGATCTGAGTCACTGTGTTAAACAAAATCACTCAATGGCCTGAAAGCTTAACAACATGACTGGTTTCTGCACCTGTCTGTTCCATAGCCTGGGGCCTGAGGCCTTTCTAATCATTTTCATATGCATCACCTTACTGGTATTTTCCTTTAGGAGCATTGTCCTCTCGCCTGGGGCAACATCAACCTGTTTGACTACACTCACACACTGGTAGCAGGGAAGATGGCTCTCAACCTATGGCCGGTCCCACATGGCCTGGAGGACCTGCTCAACCCCATTGGTGTCACTGGCTCCAACCCTAACAAGGTAAACAGCTAATGTCTACATAATGAGTATAATGCTCATCATTGTTTGTACTTCCTGCGCTGTCACATATTTTCACTGAGCAAACATTGGTGACACGGAGGGATTTTAAACATGTAAATAGGATTGCCTCTCCTCTATTCTGTCTACTCTGCTTTTTGTGTTTACTTGAAAACAAAACTTCACATGCTATTCTTAGAACTATCAATGAATTATAAATACACTTACTGTAAGGGGATCTGCATTGATAGCATGTGTATTTAAAACTTAATTTACATGGACAGGTGTTGGCGCTGTTGTCAGGACAAAACAGATAGAACAACACTGCACAGAACGTCAGTGCCTCTTTCTTTATGTTAAAAGTATTCAGCCATGTGTTCTGCTTGCATCTGCCACTGACATTTAAGCCTTATGACCCAGTTTTATTAGAGCTGGTGGCAAGAGCTGGATTTAAGCCGCCTCCATTAAACCAACCAAGCTTCTTATCCCACTTAATTATTACTTATTGATACATCGCCGCCTTCAAAGGCGCCTGCCTTTGCTTACTGTAAAAACCTTGAATGACCTTTGTCCCTCTGCTGTTCTCAGGAAACCCCATGTTTGGAGCTGGAGTTTGACCACTTTAGTTGCCCAGTCAAGTTCCCTGACATGACCACCATTGAGGACCATGCAAACTGGAATATATCCAGAGAGCTTGGCTTCAATTACTGCCACACCGGTTTGGTAAGATAAGAGGCATATCTGTTTGTTCGTTTTATCTTGTGTGTTTTATTTTATTTGCACAATATCTGATCTGTTATGTTGTTCTTTTAGCCATTAATGATCATTCTATTCGATCAAACTCTTCATTTTGAATCTATTGTGATTAAACAGAGTAACAGAGTGGCCCGAGACAACCCCTTCACAGACAGCGACAATGAACAGCTTCGTCAAGTGTGTAACAGGGACCCACTGTCTGAAATCACTGAGCAGGAGAAAGACTTTCTATGGAGACACAGGTAATGTCTATGTGCTCACTAACCATTGTGTAGGATTTTGGAGGGTTTTTACTTTGTTTTTTTCCCCAGTTGCTCTATGTTTTCAGGTCTGTCTCAGTATTACAAAGTATCACATACTCTTTGCTTAAACTTTCTTCAGGCATTATTGTGTCAATATGCCAGACATCCTTCCCAAGATCCTCCTAGCTGTGAAATGGAACTCCAGAGATGAGGTTGCACAGGTGAGCTCAGGTTTCCCCCGCTGACACGCCTTTATTTGAAAGGACATCACGTGTAGAAATAGATACCTCTACCTGCCCCACATGTAGTGCTAATGCAACTCTGCAGATTTTGAATAGATAGTGTAACATTATCACACTCTCTCATCTATTGTAGGTCTGTTTTAAAAAAGGTGTCATCAGTGAATGTTTTCTTTCCACCCAGATGTATTGCCTTCTGAAGGAATGGCCGACTATCAAGCCAGAACAAGCCATGGAGTTGCTGGACTGCAACTTCCCCGATCCAATGATCAGAGATTTTGCCGTAAAGTGCCTTGAGAAATACCTAACTGATGACAAACTCTCACAGTACCTCATTCAACTCGTTCAGGTACGCATCCTTTCAAAGTTGCTCCAACTGATCTATGTGAGGTAAATAGTAATCAAACTGGGATGATTGTGTTTCAACATTTTCTGTTCTTCTGCACAGGTTCTAAAGTATGAGCAATACCTGGATAACCCGCTTGCACGCTTCCTGTTGAAAAAGGCATTAACCAATCAGAGAATAGGACATTTCTTCTTCTGGCATTTAAAGTAAGTTGCATTTTTTACCTCCTGTAACTCTTAATGAATTGTAATGATGAAGGTAAAATGGTTGCTTGAGTGATATGTAACTGTGATGTTGAATTATATCAAATTTAAGCCCTTTCTGTGATAAAAAAAATAATACAAATAATGTTCTCCTTGTGCCTTCAGGTCAGAGATGCACAACAAGACAGTCAGCCAGAGGTTTGGCCTTCTGCTTGAGTCGTACTGCCGAGCCTGTGGCATGTATCTGAAGCACCTGAGCAGACAGGTGGAGGCCATGGAGAAACTCATCAATCTCACCGACCTCCTTAAACAGGAGAAAAAAGATGAGGCGCAGAAGGTAATCTGACTCGTGGCAGCTGCTAATTGCAAGCTGCTAAATCTATCCATTTAGTCTCATCAACACCTGGATCAAACAGCCTCATTATATTGAGCGATTGTTTGGACTGTTTCATTTTTGGTTTGTTGGGTCTCGAATAAAATTTAGTTTAACGTTAATTTTCTCCCACAAACACGGGAAAATGGACAGTGTGAGGAAGTAATGGACATGTGATCTTTTAGGCTGGTGTTTTTCGTCTTGTCAGCGACTCAAAGCATTATTCCCACAAGAATCTGCTGTTTTCCCTCATTTTCCTACTGGTTAGTAAGCTCAGTGATGAAGCTGGTGTTACAAATTGCACTGGACATTTGACAAGAAAAGATATCAAGGGTTCATTTGTCACTTCGTGTTTAACAAATTAGAGTTTCCTTCTCTAATTTGATGAGTGTGGAAGCTGATAGACGGAAGTTGAAGTGAAAATGCTGTAAAAACAGCGTTGCCCACGGAAAATATTACACCAACAGTACACCAATAGCATGCTTTGGTTTCTTGTAATGAAAATATATACGGGTCTGAAAACATTTAAGAGAGTGAAATATTCAAGGCACCCTTTGAAGAACATGATATCCAAGTCTTTTTTTGTTTTGAAAAAGACAAATAAGAGAAAGTAGCAAGTGGACCATTTTGTCAATTATTGACCATTGCAGATGAAAACATGTGTCGGTCAGGTTATAATTTGGCTGGATTTGTAGTGCTTCTTTTTATATCAGTAATGGGTGTCGGATTCTACTCGACTCTTCTGTGCTAGTCCTGCCGAGAGCTATGGACATGGCCAGGGGGAGCCTATTCTCACCTAAAACCTCCCCTGTGAAGGAGTGTTATCCCATTTTGAAAATGTAATAATGGTGAAGAAGAGCAGCAGCACACCGACCGCACTTCCATTTACTGATGTGACGGACTCACACGGCCATCCAGGTCTGCTGCATGAGTAACTGAGCATTGTGGTTTTTCTCCTTGAAGGTTCAAATGAAGTTTCTGGTGGAGCAGATGAGAAGGCCTGATTATATGGATGCACTGCAGAGCTTCACCTCCCCACTGAATCCAGCACATCAGCTGGGAAACCTCCGGTACGTCAGCAGTCGCATTAATATGGAGCTTGTGTTATCTCGTGTTTCTTCCCCCTTCGGATGTTGGCTTTAGGCTTTTCGAGGCCAAGAGAATTATTCAATTCTTCCTTATCATATGTGATTTAAGATTGGGTGTGTGGATGATTTATATGTCTAGATACAATCAACTCACCTTAAAACACAGCAGATCCAGACCATGTGTTTAGATTAGGATAAAATGCTCCATATATTGTCTGGAATTCGAGGTGTCTATATCATTTCCTCTGTTTTTAACGTATCCCCGTCTCTGTCTCAGCTTGGAGGAATGCAGGATGATGTCATCGGCCAAGCGACCTCTGTGGCTGAACTGGGAAAACCCAGATATGATGTCCGAGCTTCTGTTTCAGAACAACGAAATCATCTTCAAAAACGGAGACGGTAAGCTCTGCCTTTTTGCTCTCATCTCAGCATGCGTACACAGACGCAAAGTAGAAATTGCAGTTGATCGTCTCTCATGCAGGGCGCATCGAGGTACATATATCTGTGTTCTCCACATGTAATTCAGGGGGAACGAGTCATGTTCCTCGAATCGTTACTTCTCGTAGCCGCTCGAGCATTTTGTTGCAACATCTGTGACCAAACTGACTTTGACAGCTCTGCTCCATCGAGCTCCGCACCGTTGATCAAAGAGCAGGTAAAGCAGCAGATATTCACCCGTCACCCACCTCCTTGTCTCGCCGCGCTTCTGCAGATCTGAGGCAGGACATGCTGACGCTGCAGATCATTAGGATAATGGAGAACATCTGGCAGAACCAAGGCCTTGATCTCAGGTAGGCTCCTCACTCCACCGTGACAGCAAAGATGCAGGTACACATTAACGGGCGCTGGATACCTTTCATGTCCTACGCCTGAATGCAAATTAGTGGCAACCCCTGCCAGCCACCCCAGGTCATTAAACATAAAGTCCGTCACTCCTGTGGTCGAGTTTGAAAGGGAACCACAGCGCATCCATTAATTAGCGCGTGGGCTGACAGACTCGTCTCTCATCTCACTCTGCTTTTCTTTCTTCCCCCTTCCGCGTCTCTTTATGTTTTTCTGTCCTCACGCTGCCAGGATGCTCCCGTATGGTTGTCTGTCAATCGGCGACTGTGTGGGCTTGATTGAGGTGGTGAGGAATTCTCACACCATCATGCAGATCCAGTGTAAAGGCGGCCTAAAGGGGGCGCTGCAGTTCAACAGCCACACGCTTCATCAGTGGCTCAAGGATAAGAACAAGGGAGAGATGTGAGTGCCAAGAAACGAGTCCTTTATAACAATTTTCTGGCCTTGTGTGTGGAGGAGTGATGCTTTTAGAGATAAAAGGCCGGCATCTTTCTTCTTTTTTTTTGTGGGAATACTTTCACCGAGTTAATGAATTGCTTCTTTGATTTTAACCAAGGTATGACCAGGCCATCGATCTGTTCACACGCTCCTGTGCAGGCTACTGTGTAGCTACTTTCATTCTGGGAATAGGGGACCGACACAACAGCAACATCATGGTCAAAGACGACGGGCAGGTAAATATGACATTTCGACGCAGTTAATGCACTGTAGATGTGTTCCATTTTACAGCTCATGTATTGTATTTTTGGTTTTTTCAGCTGTTCCACATCGACTTTGGCCATTTTCTCGACCACAAAAAGAAGAAGTTTGGGTACAAGAGAGAACGCGTGCCGTTTGTGCTCACGCAAGACTTTTTGATCGTTATTAGCAAAGGAACTCAAGAGTGCACCAAAACGAGGGAGTTCGAAAGGTAAAAGCAGCACTCGAAATGGATCGAATGGTTTTCTTCCCTTATAAGCTACAGATTCCACCTTCTCCTCGGGGCAGATTTGTAGTCGCACATTTTTCCCCGGCTTTATTGTTTTCTGTGCCTCCGGTTCTCCTCCCCTGCTTGTATCCACCTTTGTGATTCTCTGCCCCTCAGGTTCCAGGAGATGTGTTACAAGGCATACCTGGCCATCCGGCAGCACGCCAACCTCTTCATCAACCTCTTCTCCATGATGCTGGGCTCAGGGATGCCCGAGCTGCAGTCCTTTGACGACATCGCGTACATCCGAAAGACCCTGGCCCTGGACAAGTCCGAGCAGGAGGCCCTCGACTACTTCATGAAGCAGATGAACGACGCTCACCATGGTGGCTGGACTACCAAGATGGACTGGATCTTCCACACTATTCGCCAGCACGCCATGAACTAAAATGGCGACAAAAAAAAAACGGACCGTGACAGACGACAAACTGCACACTAAGAACCAAAAGAGTAGCAGCACGGAATTAGCTATAGACACTAAGGCCTGGTCAATATTGTTGCCAGCACGTGACTCTCAAACATTACCTGCCAGCGCAGCATAAAATAAGGGTGCTAAGAAGAGCCTATATCAGGGACATAATGCCTAAAAAACTCCTGTTTCTACAGGTGTCGGAATTTCTTCTCCCTGCACTACATGAACTTGAGAAGGGGCGGAGTTTCATCAGTTCTTCATAGGAACTAAACAAGTGTAATGGACCTTGACAAATTTGGCCTTCTACATAAGAACAAACTTTTTTCCCCTCACCTGCCCCCAATCTTTATTTTTGTATTCCTTTCCACACATCCACAGCCATCAGAGAGGAACGCCGTCATGAAGTGATGCACCGTGAGCACATCTTGAGTTTTTTTTGTGTTTTTT
>CAESWR010000202.1:74522-88228 GCA_903171835.1 Mullus surmuletus | reverse complement strand
TCTACTTCCCCCCCCCCCCTCACCCCCCCACCCCCGGTTTGTTTTTGTTTGTTTGTTTGACCTGATGTTGTTTACTTGAATTTCATGTATAGAAATGACCTTGTTACTTGTGTGAGGTACGACAAAGTCTCAATGAAGGTAACAGATAACTGCTACTACATGTGCAAATGCTTTCCTTGAATAACTACAGAGGTAATATATTTTTGTATTTTTAAATATAAGCAAAACTCATATATGTAACTGCTAACCAAAAGAGGAAAATAAGAAAAAACGATGAGAAAAAAAAAGGAGGAGCCATGCATACTGTGCACCATCCTCATACAAACCCAGTAGACAGCTTCTCGTTGTTGAAGTGATATGAATGACAAACGCAGAGGTGAATTGTTGAATGAAGGACAAGGACTTGATGCTGTTTGTCGGTTTGATTTCTGCTTACCCAAAGTGGGAGTCTGTAAGCACAATAAGAAGCTACCCTGCATGTTAAAAAAAAAGATTCATATGTTATCTATCCATGTGTATATAGATATATATCATAAAAACCTCTTTAAATACTTGTTTTAGTCATCCTCATATGACAATGTCTGATAAGAAACTGTAAGCATTCATCTATTGTACTGTTAAATAAAAACATTTCTCCCTATGAATCATCATTGGGCTATTTTTTTATGACGTATATGTGAACTTACGGCTACGGATTTGAATAATCATTGATTCAGGGTAGAAAAACGAAGCTGGGACGTGGCTTTGGCTAATGTTTTAAAACCCAAAACGTTTACATACCGACTGAAAATAATGAAACTGTCAAAATAATGACTCAGTGTCTTGAGAAATAATGAGAAACGCACTCGGCTGGCAGGAGCCTATGTGTTGTTTACTCATGTGCGCCACATCAAGAGCACAATATTTCCAGCCGAAATCCCTGCTCGACTTGTTCTCCTCCCTCCGTGATGAGAGGAAGCCGGCTCGTCTGACCAACTCGGCGCTATCTGCTATTTTCAGGCGGTCTTTGATTGTTTGTTTGAAGATATCTTCAGCTTTTAAGTCACTGTCAGATGCTAAGTCATTATTTTCTAGATAATGACTCAGTCTTTTTTTTTTTCCTACAGAAATGAGCTTCAATGACTTGCTGATGAATTTTATGAAGAGATTTTCTTTTCCTTTTTCTTTTTTTCTTTGTTAAGGACAGGAGAGTAATTTAATGACAATATGTGACCCAAAATCTCCCTTGCATGCAAATTAGCAGCAGCGTGGAGCCAGTTCTGCTGGTGTTGCACCCGTGGCCCCGCCCATCTGTGATGTCACACTGACCGCCGCACGCTTTCATTGCACCCAAGGGTGAGGTTAAACCGTCAGCAAAATGGAATTTCCGGCCATTTGAAGTCATTAGTGAGGACGAGGAATCACCTGGAGAGACATTTATTCATTATAGACCACAAGCTACGTTCCTTTGGTCCAGTTCCTGTGACTCTTTTCAGCCTAATTTAGCAGTATTTTGACTTGCGCTTGGTATTTATGTCCTTATAATGCTTTAATTATTCAACAACTGTTTTCTTGTTAATGGATCATCGAAAAAAAATCAGAATCTAGGTTATGCATTGAGAAGCACCACATTACATTTTATATTCATGCCGAATCAATCAACCTTCCTCTTCTTCATATCTTGCAGCTTTTTCCCTTTCAAACTAGTCTTCCAAAGGGTTGTGAGACGTGTGTCTTGTACTCTTCGCCGAGTTTCGAAAACCTCTGAAGTGAAAAGCATCTTTGTATCCCGACGCGCAGCCTTGACAGACGCGAGTCCTGCTGCGGGTCGGGCGGCACTTACACAACAACGGGCCCCTTTGGCGCGTGGCGGCGGGCGCTGACAGCACCGACACCGGATCCCTCACGTGGGGGAGGCCGCGCTGGCCCTCCGCAGCAGCCTGTACAGTTTGCCCTGAGCGTTTCTCGGGGTCAGCCGGCCCCCCGCCGCCTCGCAGCGCATCTCGGCCGACAGGTGGGCGAGGCACTGCGTGAGCTTCACCAGGCCCACCAGCAGGGCGCCGCCGCCCAGCATCAGGCACGGCCACAGCAGCGCCAGCAGGGTCTTCCGCAGGGTGAACTTCCTGCTCAGGATGACGTCCCCCGGGTGTCCCGCCGGGTCGCTGAAGCAGGACGAGGGGCTCCCCAGCCGGGCGTCCAAGCTACTTTTCACTTTCAGCACCTCGTCCTGAAGTTCTGTTCTCTCCATGTGACATTTGGGCAGGTAGAAACACTGGGGGGGCGGGGGGGGGGAAAAAAGAGAAGGAGGATATGCTCAAGTGCAAGTTGATTGCAATCAGCGAGACAAGCTGAAAGGTTATTTTTTTTGTCTGTTAAAAAAGCGAAGAGCCTTGAAGTGGAGCATGAGAGCAGTAAGTGTCTCCTAATAAGTCTGGAAAGTCCACCGGCTTCCTCACAAGGCCACGATAATTAGAGACACTGGTTTTACACCTCAAGTTGTTGTTTTTCGGCAGCATACTCGGCAGTATAAGTACCATGCATTTGATTTTAAAATCAAAACTCTCTCCGGAACAGAATGTACAACTATTGCACTCAGACAGGGACGCACGATAATAACGCCACATCACTGATATGAGTGTAATTGCGCATTCATTAACATTAACTCTACACACACGGTGCTAAATCTGCACGGTATAACATGAATTTCTTTGACCTGGTTGGCAGGTCAAAAATGTTACCGGGTAAAATATGTTTTTACCAGCCGCTGAACTTTTCATAATCACGACCTCTGCTAACTAATTTTGCAGTGCAGTTTCTTCTTCTGTCTGACGAATGTTGAATGACGGTGGAACAAAGTTGGCATTTTTCATCAGCGCGCCATTGACCTCATTATTTCAATCGCCAAAACATATTTTTACAAACATTTGGCGAGTGCCGAGTGCTAATTTCAAACCCTGTAAATGTGTCCCAAAAGAAATGAACAATGTGTGTGTATCTGTGTCTTAAAATATGCGATATTGCCAAAAAGCCAATATCAAGCATCTGTGGTTCTATATGTCGTCTGTGAAGCCTCAAAGCTCCTCCAGCCGCAGAGTAGCCGTGTGTGCTCGTCTGAAAAGTCAACAAACTGGAGCAAAGTCTACCCAAACCTAAAAAAAAAATAAAAAGGACTCAAACAGCGCCATGGTTCTGCGATGCACGTGCACCGTACCTCTGCAAATCCCCACCTGAGGAGAGAGGAGCACCGCCTCCTCGTCAAAGTGCAGGGAGGCCCTCTGATTGGAGGCCGTCAGATTAACGGCGGCCTGCAGGCACGGCGCGCTGCTGACGCCTCGGCAGTCCACCCACTCGTCCGGGACGTGGGTGTGCAGCAGCACGCAGCCGCCCCCCTCCTCCTCCCACCTGCTGGGGGACGAGAGGCAGCGGGAAGTTCAGGACACACAAAAAGTAGGACGCGGCGAATCCTCCACCGCCGTGGCGACGTGGAGGACGGGGATGGCGGGGAGGTCTGAACAGAACATTTTAACTTCCCTACACGAGAAGGCAAGATACGAGGTTATGTCACTATTTGAGCTTTGAAATCAAATCATAAAGCTCTCACAACCACACGTTATTTTGACAGAAATGGGCGTATTTGACACCTTGTCAACAGAGGGCCGTGAATTATTAGCTCTGCTGATGTAAAATTGATGTTTCGGGGTTTGGTGGTTCAGTCCAAACCTCTGCACAGCGACAAACATGTTTATGCTCTTGTCTTTGTTTTTTTTTTGTTTTTTTTCTGACATGTCTTTATTTATTTTATTCATTGTCTCAGTTTTTTCAGATTGCAGATGCATACGTGTATCAGTGTTGAAAGTACACAAGCAAACGACCATAACATCGATCATAACAAAGAAATATATTTGTAATTTTTCATTTTCTTTGTTTTTGCGTCTTTGCCTGCTTTTAAAAGTAGGGTTTTTCATATTTCATATAAGGAGGGTAATAAAAAAAGAATCAAAATGATATTCGGAGGGGTTTCCCGATACAACCTTTTCACTTCCGATACGTTACCGATATTGCAGCCTTGAGTATATCGTACCGATATCACTATCAGATCAGGACACCCCTACATGTTGGTGCCTCTAGCCAAACATTCTGCACAGTAGCCCCCCCCCCCCACTCCCCGCCCCCACCCAGACACAAGTGAGTACCTGCTGACGTAAGGTTTGACCACGGTGATGCCGACCACGAAGAACATGAGCACGGAGAAGGCCATCATGCCGCACCCCAGCAGGACGGCCCGGTCCTCCCCGACACTGGAGCCCGCCGGGTTCCTCGCCCGCGGCCCCCCGCGCCCGTCCACCACCTTCATCCACTCCTTCTCCTGCGCCGCCGTGTGGATCAACTCCCTGCATCTCTCCACCACACACACACATGCATACACACTCCAAATCAGCACTGCGGTTCATCGTGGCCTGAGACACTAATGTGCATCAGAGAGTCAAAGATCCCACTTATGAGTCACGCTTTAAGAAGACCCCCCACCACCACCACCATTTCCATAACACACTCTGGCATCATCTTTCACTCGATCCTCTAAGACCTGATAGATCCACATCTTCCAAACTCTGCCGCCGCGGTTCATAACGCAGAGGCTCTGCTACAGATTTAAGGGCTGCAAGCTCGATGCTGAGATAAACCTGATGACATCACAGAGGTTATTTTCTGCCAGAACCTCAGAGCTCATATAAGTGCACACAGATGGAGTCGAAAATGAACTTCACTTAAAACCGGTCGCCTGGCGGTGTGCGCGCTCATCCACGCCCGAGCTAAGGCGGAGATGTGGAGTTTTCGGAGGTTTCTGCAGTGTCGTAGCACTCTAGATTGGTCTTGAACTTTAGAACTTTTTGAATCTTCTTCTTAATCCCGTCTCATCGGACTCAAAGGCAATTTCACTTGGTCTCATCATGGTCTCGGACTGAGTGAGCTCTGGGTACTTTATTCAGACCACTGGAGGCTTTTAAACCCTGCCTTGCTTTCCACAACAACCAATAAACTCCACACGTTTATGGATTGATTATTTCCCCCAAGTTGCAGCGTCCGCCTTCTTATTAAATGTTCACTTCATCTGATTTCTCTCAACTTCAATCAGTCAACAGTCAAAATCACCTGTCAAATCCACTATTTAAGAGTTGATTTGAAATAGCTCCTGTGTACCAAACAACATGTACTCACGTTTCTTAATGTGTTCATACAGTCTGTGGTTCAAACAATACTGTTGTAATATGGTCCTGTTTTCCTTTGTAGATTTTGGCCTTTGTCCTACTAAATAAATCACAATAAAAACACAAAAGATGTTACTTTGTGCCGCTATTTAGAACATTTCAATGGTTTCAAAACAGCGTAAAACGTTGAAAAACATTGAAATGAAGCAGACTGTGATGAATAGTACAATATGTTTCATCTGAGGTCAAATTAATATCTATATAATGTTTTTTTGTTGTATAAGCTCAGGTAAATAAGGCCTGCAAGGAGTTCAAAACTTAGGATTTCACAAGAGCTGAAGTTGGTAAAAAGATCTAACACAACATTAGGTGATAATATATGCATTATTATGTATTTATAATCAAATATAATGTTGCCGGTCAGACTGGGAACATTATGAGTGTAGCTGAAATGAACACAACAGGAGGGTTAAGTCGGGAAAAACACTTATTCTATAGAAAATAAACAAAACCTACCTACATAAAATAGGTTATATAATAAAGAGGTTAATTTTGCGGCCGTCAAACTTTCTTTGGTGGTCTCGTTAAAGTGTCGGTCCCGGTTTCCGTGGTCTCCACTACAACACTAGTTCCTGCAGTGTTTCGTCCGTCTCTGCACAGCGCCAACACCGTCTCCTTACCGTGTCTGCCGCCTGCGAGCTCCCTGCAGGTTGATGTTAATTGGGATGTTGAATGACCGCCGGGGAGATGCTGTGCTCAAGAACATCCCCGCTCCGGATCTCGGCTCCTGCCCGGGTCCCGAAATCCCCCCTAACGAGCCTCCCCGTCTATCTGGAAGTCAAATGTCGCCTCCGTCAGCCGGCCGTCCGCCTCAAGTCTGCGGCAGCCTGGCTGAGTGGACCCGATTGCGTTTTTTTATATTCACATGGGGCGGGGGGGGGGCTGTTGTTTACCGAGGCTCAAAGGTGAGCGCAGGAACACTTTTCCACCCTTGAGCACGTTTCTATGGGAACCGGCACAGGTGAGCCAGGTAGGATGCTAATGGGCCTCTCGGCGGGCCTGCGAGGGTTCAGTGGTGTGTCATGGAAAAGCAGCCTGCCGTGATTTCCCGCTTGATTATTAACTTCTAACACGGGCTCGAGCGGCGCGATGACACTGTTTCGATGCAGAGTCAGCACACACACACACACACACACACACACAGCAGTTCTCATTACTGACTGTCCCAAAGCTGTGTGATAGGAGCTGAGTAGATGCCGAGCGAGTTTACATATGTTATTCAAACAATGGGGCCTTGTTTTATTCATGGGCTGCAGGAGGGAAAAACATATGGGAGAATCCAGCCGATGACAGTCGTGTTTAATAGAACAAGCCCAAGGCGAGGAGCGGCGCAGCAGGTGCAGGACGGCGCCAAATATCCAACAAAAATACACAGCTCAAACCTAACTGACTCAACAGCAGCTGCGGTGTTCTTTCACATGAGGATGCTTCACCCCGAATCTTAAACAGACTCATTATCAACACACTTTGAGTTTCAGGTACATAAGATTCAACTCAATTGTGTGCTACTATGACAACATCCCGGGCTGAACACACACACAGGTGTTTGCAGCGAACAATGCCTGGAGTGAATCTCACACACCAAGAGCTGGAGCGACTTGAAACGGTTCCGAAAAATGTTAAAGTGTAACGTTGGCCTGGTGCGAATGAAATGAAATCACAGGTTCTTTTTCTTACCATTGAAGAGAGGAAACACTGAAATTGACTGAAATTTCAGCTGAAAATACGGTGCAGAGAAGTTCATTGATTCTGATCTGGACAGGCTGGACCCACAGAAGAGAGTCAGAGTCTTTGGTGCAAAAACAAAAGCCGCAGAATAGTTAGAATAAAGCAATATGAAATAAATACAAATAAAATTCAAAATAGACTTTAGAATAAAAATACTTTAGAATCAAAATAGACTTCAGAAGGAAAGAAAGAAAAATAGAATATACATCAAATATATACGAAACGTACAAGGCAGAGGTACGGAGAC
Organism: Mullus surmuletus; assembly: GCA_903171835.1. Taxonomy (NCBI): domain Eukaryota; kingdom Metazoa; phylum Chordata; class Actinopteri; order Syngnathiformes; family Mullidae; genus Mullus; species Mullus surmuletus. The sequence continues at coordinate 81,007 of CAESWR010000202.1, read as the reverse complement.
GTTAGACGAGCCAGAATCCCAAAAAAGATGGGAAACACTGGATGACTTTCCAGCAAACCGATAAGACGATCTGGCACAGGAAGAAGAGGGGAAGACGGCTTAAATACACTGGATGAGGGAGCCAACGAGACACAGGTGGAAACAATCAGGACAATCCCACAGGTGGGAACCTTGACAGGAAATGGGGAATAGAGACAGACTTCAAAATAAAACAGGAAGCACACAAGCTGAAAAAAAGGGGGGAAAGAACACATCTACTCAACGGGATCTGACATTCGTTGCATTTGACCAACTTAGATGAAACCACAGGAGCAGTTTGGAGTCTTTCTGTTTTTTCTTTTGCATTTACTCCCTAAAAGAAACAGTCATGGAGTTGCTTTCTTTTTTATTTTCAAATCCCTGAAAATCTAAAAAATGTATTCAACACCATGCAGGCCTCCTGCGTGATATTACCGAATAGATGATATCTGTGCCGCGTGTCCGAGAAATTTCATTCCAGTGTTTTTCCACAGGCTTGAGAGAGAATCGAGTGCCTCTGATGAAACCATGGAAAACAAAATTAAAAATGTATAAAGCCCAGTGTACTTTAGCTCACCTGGTAACCCGAGACACTGCCCTGACCATGAGCTTCGCAGCGCCGTGCTGCGCTGCCGACGTGACTCAAAGAGAATTTCATCTTTAACATAAATGCCTAATGGGAGCAGCCTCCTGCAATAGCCTTTTTTTTGGCGGACTGGACTTTTTTGGCAAGGTCTTGCCCGACCCCCCCCCGCTTGCCCCCCTTCGGAGACGCATCCCATGATCTCTCGGCTTTCCGTCCGTCTGATGTGACCTTGTGGGCCGACGAGACAAATTCCTCTGATTATCCGGGCAAAGCGGTTGTAATTGGGCGAGCGGTGTCTCCTGTTATGTGATTATGCCGCTGGACAACATTTCAGAGCAACATGCGCAGGCGGAGGTCAGTGTTTAAAAGACAGCGATGGATAATCACCAAAAGAGGAATCTAACTTTCCTAACCATCGGGCTGATATTTATGCTGAGTGGCATCGAGTACGGTAAGTTCATTTACGACAGCTTTATAGACTGCAGACATGAGATAATGGCCTCATTAGAGCAGACTGGAATAAGAATCTGCCAAGGCGTTTTTTGGCCGCGCGCTCCCTCGTCGCCGAGGATATGGCATCGGATTTAATTGAAATGTATTTTTTGCCGTGGGTGAACAAGGCGTGTCATCCCCTCCATCCTCCCTCCCTCCCTTCCCTGGCTTTGTCCCTCAGCTGTCATCCTGCCTACAATATGGCGCTATCTGCAGATCCTGGAGGCCCCTCCTTACTTCCTGGGCCTGGGTCTGTCGGCGTTCAGCCTGAGCGGGCTGCTCACCGGCCCGCTCTTCGGGATCTGGTCGGACCGCAGCAAAACTACAAAGTCCATCATCCTTTTCTCTAATCTTTTTGAGATTGCTGGTGAGTACAACCCCCCCCCCCCCACCCGTCTCCCCCTGAAAATAATCATCCAAAAAAAAAGACACAATCACATGACAGGGAGATGTAAGAGGCAGTGGCTCAGCTGTTGTGTGAAACTGCAACTCCTGTTTGTTTTTGGAGAAATGATTCACTCATTATTCACATTCCTGCAGCGGAAATTCGTGCACAGAGATGATAGAGGGTCTCAGACAGCGAAATTAAAACACTGTCAGCCCCCGGGTCATTTCTCTCTCCTGGCAGGCGTCTCGATGTACCTTTGTTTTCCTGCCAGAGCAATGCAGTTAATGACTGTGATTTTGAGCCTTTTAGAGCGCGCCGAGGGGATGGTTGCAGCTCCTTTTTAAGAAGAGACATCGCTTTTAAAGGAAGATGTCAACACCGACTACGATGCGATACTTTCTGCAAATACTAATGCATAGTTAGTTCATTGGAAATGTGTAAGGTGGGACTTTTCTCGCGTTTCCCACCTTTATAATATCTCTTTTGTCAGGATGAATGGGTGAAAATCCCCAAAACAAGACGCGAAAGACTATTGGCTGCGACATCAGAGTGTTTTTGAGCTGTGATTTCTGTCGCAGGGGGTGCGACCAAGAAGTGACAATGCATGGGTTTTTGTTCAAAAGTTTCCAATACGGCGTTGATGAGAGCAGGATGATAACATCTACTTTGAATTTTAAAAAACACTAAACTGTGTTACGGAAACTTTCTGCAGCATGCAATCATCTTTCCTTTGTCTCTGGAAAAAAAAAGAAATAAATTATCTCTCTCTTTGGAGATTGCAGGATTTTGACCCATATCTCCTCCATCCTCCCTTTAGGAGAAACAGGGAGCAGAAGAATAAATCAATCCAAGACAAATGACCCTGTCGAGTTTGAAAATAACAGCGGAGAAAGCGAGAGTTCTCTCTCTGTGCTCGGCTTCTCGGAGTTTTCTGAGGCTCCAGTTTGATCAGCGAGACACATTTCTGATTGTATGCAGCCTTGTTTATGAGCCAGTCAAGTTTCCGATCGATCGAGTTATCTCAGGAGCGGATTATTTTCAGACAAACGGCATTTTAAAGCCGACAGGCCGAGACGAGGGGGCTGTTTTGCGAGAGCTGATGTGAAAATGGTCAGAATAGCCTCTTGATGTTAGATTGAGCTCAGTGAGGGGAAAATAGCCCGACGAAGGGGAGGTTTTTTCTCTCCTTTCCTGGGTGAAGGTTTCGTGTTAACGGCGGTCGTCACCTTATTGAGCCGCTAAGTATGCTAACATTAGCTAATTACCTAATCTACTAATAGCAAATTAAATATAAAAGCACGTCCGAGGCTGAGAGGGAAGTCATTAGTTCTGTAGGCGGTTGGCCAGGAACCAAAGTATCACAGGGCCATGTGTGTGTGTGTGTGTGTGTGTGTTCATGGCACATCTTTTATGGCGAATCATGTTGAGATATTTCACATCACAGGAGCAGTTTGCCTCCAAAATATGACTTCTATATCTGTTTGTCCTCAGGGAACTTCATGTACCTCATTGGATACTCGAAGTGGCTGTTGCTGAGCAGTCGACTCGTGGCGGGTAACACACACACACTCACAGACGAACACACATGTTAACACCCACTGTTTCTGCACACGTTTAACGGGCGCCGTTTTCCGCTCAGGTGTGGGCGCCGGCGCAGGGTCCTCTATCTTCGGCTTCCTGACCCGGAGCACCCTGCCGGAGGAGCGGGCCGGGATCTTCGCCGCCATCATGGCCTGTCGACAAGCCGGCCTCCTTGTCGGTCAGTTTGACACACACACACACACACACACACATACTCGCTTAAGTCACTTTTGGGGTATTTAGGCCTTTTTCCCCTACCTTTGGGGAGTGACTTTGATTTTCTGGAGACTTACCCTAACCCTAAGGTTGTAGGAGCTCAGGACTCAGCTCATTGCACTCGGGTGACTGAAAACCTGGCTGGTGGCGCTGGTATTGGTCCTGACTCTCTACGACGCTCTGAGGCTCTAGGGGGCCTCCAGTGCTGAGATACGCATGTTTAGACAATGATAAATAGGCTGTATCTCCAGAACGGAAGGTTGTAGGAGCTCAGGACCCATCTCATTGCATTCGGGGTGCCCAAAAACCTATGGGTAGAACTTGGCCCCATGTCTCTACGACCTTCCATTCTCTGAACCCTAACCCTGGCGGGAGGCAAATTAGGGTTGAGAAACCCTAACCCTAACCCTAGCTCAGGAATTAAAGTGCGTCTTTGAATGACCGTAGCTCCTGACCAGAAAATGCAAAAGGCCTGGAAACAGTGCCCCCCCCCTGGTTTTAGGACATCCTGAACGGGCTGGTATTGGTCCAGAGTCTCTATGATATCAACTGAACGTCGAAAATGACGTCACTTCGACGACTTTTTTCGACCGAACATTGAAAAAAGACCCGGCATCCCTTATTCATTTTTCAAGGAGTTGGCAACCCGAGCCATGTGACTCTTCAAAGATAGTGTCTCACACACACACACACACACATAAACACACATAAAATTTCATTTTAACAAACACAATGGTGCTTTTCCACATCCGGAGAAATATTAGACACCAGTTCAGGACGTCGTCTTTGATGTTCTGCTTCTTCGCAGAGAAGGAGACTTTCAATAAAATCACTAAGGTGGAGGCTACTGTCTTTGAAACCTCCTGTTTAAAGCATTTCCTCTCTGTCTCTCTCTCTCTGTCTCTCTCTCTCTCTCTCTCCCTCTCCCCAGGGCCTGCGTTCAACCTGTTCCTGCGGCTGTGTGATTTCAAACTGGGGCCCTTTGTTGTGAACAAGTATACGTCTCCTGGGGTAACGGCATCCAGATAATCAGTAATCTAAGGTTCCTCCGAAAGCCTCATGAATGCGGGAGCGAGATCTTCAGAAATAGTCGCTCTGCATTCGACGCTCGCTCCCGACTCGACGTGCCTTTTTTTCCCTTTGTTCTCCTCCCAGGACGAGGAATACAAAACACCTGCAGCTACACTCAAGCCCGTAACAACCTGTATCGATCTATTTCCTACTCACGAGGCTCTCTGAATAAAACACCTGTAGCTCGGATGTAGCCGAAATGAGATATAAATCAAAGCCCCTCTACGCCCACTTCCATTTCTCCTCATAATTTGATGCGGCACATCTCTTTTGATTTCAGTTTTACTCTGCGTTTTATGCTCCTTCACCTCCCATCACAGGCTCCGTCTCTGCGGTTTTGTCTGGCGAGAAGATGTAGACAAACTCTCTCTCCTCTCAGATCTTCATGTGTCTGCTGTGGGTGCTGCTGCAGTTCGCGGTGCTGGGATTATACTGGGACGTGCCGCCCGTTGTCGGCGACGGGCGGGCGGTGGCGCTGGAGATGAAGCGGGGGGAGAGCGAGGAGGAGGCGCCGCTCGTGGGGTCCGACGAGGAGCCGGCGCACACCTACATGGCGGTGACCTCGGGTCATCCGGAGACCCCCGACGAGGAGGAGATGCGGCCCCTGTGTGAGACCCCGCCCAACCCCTTCAAGAACTTCAGTGCCAGCAGTGGTGAGCAGCGGGGGGGGGCTGGGTATTGGTACTCAATACCTTCGACCGAAACAACCCAAGTAGTATCGACACTGCACCTGTCAAACGATACCTGCAATCGGTTGTTTTGTGTCCAGATTTCATTGCTTTCTATTAGCATTGAATGATTGGTATTGATGTCGTTTTAAGGGTACTGGTATCTGTACTGATATTGAAAATATTTAAACGATACCCAGCCTTAAAGTAGGGCTGGGTATCGGTACTCTATCTTTTGATCGAAACAACCCAGTACCAAGTGGTATCGAAACTCCCCCTGTCAGGTGATACCTGCAATCGGTTGTTTTTGTACCCAGATCTAGAACAAAAACAACGTTTCTATGGTTTTACTCGCAGCCAATCACTGCAGGCGTAATTTAAGCACTTTCAAAATGTATTTGTGTAAATACTTTTGAATGGGGAGGATTGGTGACATGTGCACAATTGATTGCTTTATATTCGCATTGAATGAAGTAACAAAAAGTATTATACTATACTATTATTATACTCAATTGGTATCGTTTTAAGGGTACTGGTATCGGTACTGGTATCGAAATTATTTAAACGATGCCCAGCCCTAGCAACGAGCGTTGGCTCTGCTCTGGGCTCGTTTGCCAGAGCCCGGCAGGAAGAAGTGTCACAGCCAATGCACATGTTTCCTGTCTGTTCTATTGATTCTCCTACACACACACACATTTACACACACACACTCATGCTAACACACATTCCTTCCTGCAGGTCTCTGTGGAATTATGTGTAGCATGTCAGATCAGATTCCAAGCGTATTGATTAGACCTGTGTGCTGCTTTATGTCAGATTGTGTGTGTGTGTGTGTGTGTCGAGTATATATGTGATGTCAGATGTCCTGCTGGATTAGTGTCATGCTAAGTTTACATGGGATGCGAGCAGTGATTATGTGCTGCTATTGATTAACTTTTCCTGTACTGTTATTCTCAGAGCTCTCCCTCTCTTGCTCTCTTCATGTGTGTGTGTGTGTGTGTTTGTGTGTGTGTCAGACCTCTGTATCGATTCACTCACTCTTTGAAGATGTGGCAAAGGGATGGGTAGCAGACTTCCTTTTTTTTATTGACTGGTTTGCTGTGGTTGACTCGTGGATGAAATGGAGACAGAATTGGTAATGCGGTCAACATTCGTCGTATCGATTCCTTTTTTTTTGTTGTTTGTTTTGAAGAGAGTCGGCAACACCAGGATCTGCGAAGCAAAATCCAGGGAGTGTGTATATGTGTGTGTGTGTGTGCAGCTCAGGCTCATGGTATCGGTTGCAGTGTTTCGCCTTCCTGAATTATTGATCCTCACAGAGTTTTTTTTTTTTGTATATCACTCAAGAACCTTTAAAACCTCGAGCAGATCTTTCACTCTCTTTCATCAAATCTTTGCTTCGTATTTGGATGGACTCGCTTTTATGCGCATTCATACAATCCCACACTGACCAGTTAAAAAAAAA
>CAESWR010000201.1:1230864-1240982 GCA_903171835.1 Mullus surmuletus | reverse complement strand
CTTTTCTATTCATGTGGGAAAACACGGCGGATTAACCTTTACCCTGCACAATTACTTCTTGTTCCTTGTTGTGTAGAATGAAAACTCGCGCAGATCCTCCAGCTCCTCATTTAAAGGGATAGTTCAGATTTTTTGACATTAAGTTCTATGAGATATGAGGAGATTTTTGCGGGCAAGAATCCATGATGCAAATAGGTTACTCTTTTGAATGCATATTGTTTTTGGAGCAAAATGCTTTACCTGCAGGACCCCAGCAACTAGACGGAACTACTTTCTGTAACACCAAAACCAGGCTGGAACTCCGCTCACAGGACGCAGTGGGGGAAAATTCACTGCTGATGAACAACACTGATGGTGAGGATCTCATACAACTTCATGTCAGAAAATCCGAACTATCCCTTTAACACCATCTTTGCCTTTTGATATTATTACTCTGAACGAATCCTTTAACATCATTAAAACAAGCCTCCCGCTTTTGGTTCTGCAATATGAGCTGCCGCATGTGGCTCTGCAGACGTGCCAATCCATATATTTATTGAAGAAAATTGTGTAACCTGCTGCTTCCCAGCCATCACGCATCATTTCTTTAGTATTTTTGTCAGCGGTCCAGCACAGCCGTTATTGTTTGTGAGAGGATGCAGCAGGTGGAGGCGGGGCAAGTGGAGGAAATGAAAAGGAGAGCACTTCGGTGCCTGGCAGATATCTGTTCAAGAAGAGCTTTTGGGCCAGAGGTGTGTCGCAGCTCCGAGTGTGTGTCGCCCTCCAGACTAATCCATTCACAAACTGGAAAGTATGTTTGCACTTAAACTTAAACTTTAATGGAATACATCATGCTACATTTCAGGGTTTCAGTCATGAACTGGTTCGGCTGAAGCACACACTTTTCATATTTCAGTGTTTCAAAGCTGCACCTCCCGTAATCCATCATAATTGGCATGCCAAGCAAATGGTGCTCACGGTATCATCAGGAAATTGGAGTGTCCACCACTGGAAATGCACTTTTTCTTAAACTCAGGGCCGTTTGTAGCTTGGTGGGGGCGCTAAGCAAGATGCCTTTTGGGGGCCCCTAGTTTGTCAAACCATGATGAAGAGATTCCGAACCTAGACGAAGCTCGTTCGGTTATCAAGCAAAATAGATCATGAGCGCATATTCGTTTTCCATAATTGCAGTGAAGTTGCAGTAATACCGAAAATTAGAATCAAACTGTTTTTATATTAAACACTGAGATAATTTTTTTTTAATGCCATTACTGCGTTTGTTTTGTTCTCACTAACAGGAACAATGGGTGGCTGTCACTCATTACATCATACCTTTCGGCGGCCTGCAACTGTGCGACAGTGCGGTCCAACCAATACGACCTAATTATGCCACAAAAACACCAGCTACAGCTTATCATGCAGTTCATTTTATTTCATTTTATTTCTCCTCAGACGAAGCTGAACATGCAGCTTTGGGGTCCCATTGTGGCTTGGGGGGCCTAAGCATTCGGCTAGTCCGCTTATAGCAAGAAACGGCCCTGTATTTACTCCACATAGCTGCCTGTTATTGAGTATTGGATCTCAAGTGTCCCCATGGTTAGTCGGGTAGAGGTGGTTCAAAGCAATATCAACAAGCCACACAGGTCAAACAACTTAAGTCCGACTGTCCTAAATTCTCGTGCTTCTTCATGTCGCGGCACAAAAGATAAATAACTCTGCATCAGAGAAAATAAGCCGCTCATATGCCACCTCGGTGATGTCTGAAGTCAGTGCTGCAAATGTCAGCTCCTCCGTCTTGCCTGCCACCCCGTAACCTCTCACCCTGCCCCGATCTCGCCTTTGTAGATTAATGGCCGCTTCGCCAAAGAAAGGTCAGGCACCAGCTGTGGTGATCACTCCGGCTTTTTCCCATTCACTCACACAACCCGCATCGGGGAGTTTGTTGACTAACCCTATCTTAATATAACCCTGCACCGTGCTTCTGTTTTATTCATGGTCACATAGTAAAGTTGACCTTTAACACTGAGCGGAACACATTTGCCTTTGCGTTGGCCCGGGCTTGTTCCTTTACATGCAAAAACACGAAAGTATTTAAGGTGTGAATTCAACCGGAAAACAAATCTACACTGTTTCTTTTGTAAAACTATTGGCTGTTATTTCTATTTTTGCTGTGAAAGTGGCATTTTTCAGCTGACTAAGTTGCATCTTACACTGATTTCACCCTCTTTCCTCCCTGAGAAACGGTTGCTCAGCCTGCCACAAAATCCCAATCTCAAGCCCTCCCCCCTGAGGTATTGACCTGTGGCTCAAGTAGCCTGTTTGTGGACGGAACTCTTCCTTATCCTCGGCCGCAGAGTAAATAGCGTTCTGCACGGCTGTTGGTCTGGGGGAATACAGAGAGCTTTGTGCAGCGGCCCATATTGTTTATGGCCTAAAGAGGTGATTATTCTCAAAATCAGGGGTCCTCAATAGGCGGACCGCGGTCCATGACCAGACCGCAGCACAACTCTCTGCAGACCCTGGGCAAATGATAGTTTTCAAAAAATAAATAAAGTTTTCAAAATATTTCTTGTATTAATCTGCATGTCACTGCTAGCGCATGTCAACATTGACCATTGTATTCATTGCATGCAGCGCTTTGAATGTGGACTGAGTGTGTGTGTCTGTGTGCAAGACAAAATTCTCAGCTGTAATCACTGCATCAGTGCTCTGAATGTGGAGTGTGTGTGTGTGTGTGTGTGTGCGTGTGCGTGTGCGTGTGCATGTGTGTGTGTGTGTGTGTGTGTGAGTCCGCTTACGCACTTGTATTATGGGCTGTCACCTCTGTGACAACGATGTGCTGATTGGCTTCTACCGTCACTGAGGGTTCAGCCCACAGAAACCAGGCAGCGGGAGCTTTTGGTTTTGCAGGTGTGTGTTGGCATGTGTTCGTTCGCTTGTACCGGCATTTTGCCAGCTGAATACAAACAGTAGAAGACTAGTTTATGAACTTGTTTATGAAAAAAGAAGGTTCTTTAACCCCCCCAGCCCTGATATTTTATGGTTTATTTATGTGTGTGGTCATTGGTTAAAGGCAGAGTTCACCCAAAAGTAAAACAAAATCCCATTACCTACTCACCAGGTGGGGTGGGCTACAATATTCAGGGTGTATTTCCTTTAAATCATTGCCTACTGACGCAAATCTCACACAATTGCAGCACTATTTGAAGGAGAAAAGGGGGATTTTGACGCAAAACTGGTCGGGAGAGAAATTGAAACAGGCTCTTTGGTTCTACTTTGAGATCTTCATCTCATTAATGTGACCGGCTTCCACAGGAGCTGCATGTTAAAATGCAGCCACTAACCTATTTTCCCTCCTCTTCGCTTCCTCCATCAATGCTCTCATCAGTCTCCTCGCTGTGATGCCCTCATGCTGAGAATGATAAAATAACTCCAGCTCTGACCAGCCAGGCTTAAGTTGCAGTGTGCAAAACCATCTTGCATCCGTAGCATGACGTGGGGTAGAGCTTCCGTTGCCCCCATTACTTTAAAAGAAAGGTCGTCAAGCGGGCATACTAGTCGTCAGAAATGACCATGTAGGGCCGTTTTGTTTCATCAGTGCATAAGTTTGAATCACAGTCATTGTTTGTACTTCAAAAATCACAGTTACAAAGCAGCTCTGCATACATATTTAATGTGACAAAACAAAAACAGAACACAAGAAATGACATCAAGATCAACTGATGAAGAGCACTGAAACATTCTACATTCTTTTGAAGTTTTTATAATTCAGAGAGGAAGGAGAATGTTTTCATCTTGTTCAAAGTTTTTTTTCCCCCCTTGTCTTCTCCACCATCCTTTCATTTTCCATTCATTTTATTATTGTGGCTTTACTTTTGGGTTGATACCATCTATGTTGTTCCATGGCATCATTTTGTCAATATTACAGGCTCCTATAAAATTGTGAATTTTTCTTTACGGCCATATGTGAAGCAGGGCGGACAGCTAACAAAATGTATATGAATGAAAGTTTTTATGAGACCCTCTAAAAGGCACAAGTATAAACCTGTTTAAGAGCGACCTGACATTCAATGAAGAACGTGCTTGGTCATATCTCACCTCCTCATACATAAATATGTGACTCAACCCATTTCAGCCTAATCCTAATGGCCTTTGCTGTTTGCTCAATCATGTTTTCCCCAAAACCTATTCAATAGCAAAAGTGGAAAATACTTGAGAATTCATCTCCTGGTTACATGTTTGAAGGACTGTGGGAGTATTATCCCACATGCATGTTGAGATAACACACTACAGCTCTTGACGGGTGTATGTAGTCACGGAAAAATCTAAACAGACGTGTCCATGTGACCACGCGCATACGGCATTCGATCGGTTTGTACAACCTGCCAAGGAGACGGCCAATACACAAGAGTGAAGATGATCGGCTTTGACATGCAGACACAATCGCTACAGAGGGAACGACGAGGCAAGTCAGAGTCCATCAGCCAAATTATTGGAAGATGAAGACGTCGCAGTAACACAATATGGGCGCAACATGTGATCCATGTAGAGACCGTCAATGATTCCGTGGTGATTCAGTGCAGCCTTCCATTCTGTGTGTGTGGCCCTCGAAGAGCTTAAAGGGATAGTTCAGATTTTTTGACATGAAGTTGTATGAGATCCTCACCATCAGTGTCGATCATCAGCAGTGACTTTTCCCCCACTGCGTTCCATGAGCGGACTTCCGGCCCGGTTTCGGTGTTTCAGAAAGTAGTTCCGTCTAGTTGCTGGGGTCACACGAATAAAGCGTTGTGATCCAAAAAACAACATGTGTTCAAAGGAGTAATCCATTGCATCATGAATTCTTTGCCGTGAACAACTCTGACCTCGCAATCACCCGGCACTATTTTCCCTCCGTACGTATCACTGCGTGCACCATCATCAGCTGCAACGCGTCTTCTCTTGCATCGCAGTGGTCTCCTTCCGCCTCCTTCCTCCAGCTGATGGATACGAATGGAAGGAAAATGGTATTCGTGTGTCCCCAGCAACTAGACGGAACTACTTTCTGCACCAAAACCAGGTTGGAACTACAGGACATAATGGGGGAAAAGTCACTGCTGATGAACAACACTGATGGTGAGGATCTCATACAACATATCAAAAAATCTGAATTATCCCTCCCTTAAAGAAAGGAGGAGAAACAGCAGTGACGAACATTTCTCCTGCAATGGGGGTTTCTCTTTTGGATGATTACATTTTGGATTTTGAAAGATTGAAAACAGACATAAACTCATGTAAATCCATTAACTTAATACAGCTTGATCAAGTCCAGACTTCAAAATCTTGTATAATGGTATGATAAAATATCATAAGTCATTACAAAGGTTTTGAGGAGGTTTTCACTTTCATCTAACATCGTTGTGACACTCTAATAACTTTCACTAAACCTCAATCGAAACAGTGCAGGGCTTCCTCCCGGCTACCCAACACGCAAACATCTCTGTTGTGAAGCTGTTTAGCAGTACTGCCATGCCCACATATTACAGCCACTCAGCCGTGGAGTGTATAAACACACAAAATACACTGCAACTAATTAAAGCAGTGCAATTCACCTCGCTGGCTTTCATTGACAGACTTTATCCCCTGATGGACACGTAATTACAGAGAAAAGTCTGGAGAACTACACCCTCCAGACTCTACCAAAGATGCAGTAACAGAGGGGTTTTCAAACTTTCTCATGTTCTGGACCACTAGATTGGTTCTCAATAAGTCACAAAGCCTCAATTGAAGTAACGTTGCTCATCAGCGACTCTTTTATTTGAGTATATTCTGATTGGGATGCTTCTTACAGCATTGGCGATCTGAAAATATCAGATTTTAAGATTTGCAAGTGGTTTTACCAGTTTATATCTTTTAAAACAAATGAGCAAGACATTAATGAAAGGAGAAATAATAAACACAGTAATGTAATGTAATTTTTCTTTTCCTTTCCTTGAAAATGTACATGCCATTTGAGAGTTGTTGTTTTTTGTTTTATCTAGGTTGAACTGATTTTCCAGAGGACCCGCTGGGATGACAACCCTAATTTAGAGCCACGATCTAGAGTATCATTCTCTGACCCCTGACCCCTGTCAGAGGAGCATGCACCTCCTGATCTGGCCCAACAACTGTAGCCAGGCCACCTCCTCACAGTTGGACTGCAGTTTAATAGAAGCATAAATAGCTGAACATACTAAAATGAATGGGGAAGGTCAAACATTTGATGACAGACATGAATATTGTGACACAGTCTGGACCGGCCACCGAGACAAAGGTCACTGATGAACGCCGAGGCTGCACTTGGTATCATCCCTCATCCTATTCCACCTGTGGTGTCCATCTTTCACACTATAGTCTCTTTAACTTGCTATTTTATGATTTTTTTCCCCCACTGCGAAAACTAATACTAAAAAAAACAACTTTCCTTCAAAAGCGCAGCAGGAACTGCATGGTGCATTCTTTTAAGTGCAGGGACACTGGTTCTTTCCTTCTTGCACAGAACAGTTTGTAGAACTTTCCGTTCCAGATAAGGGCTTCAAACCTTAATAGCCAACCCATTATTCCCTTCAAACCAGAAAACGCTACCTGTTCACCTTTAACACCTTTTCCAGCTGCAGGAGGAGACCGTCTCTGCTTCTGATAACGCTCTGCTTTTTTTTTTTTCCTTCTCCAGCCACATGTGGGGCACGACTAACTGACAATTCCGGACAGCGTGTAACCCCATGCACCCCATTTGCATTTCTTGCAGCTCGCCATGCTGAACCACATCCTTCCTTTTCTCACCGGTGACGGGGAAGGTAAGCAGTGTGGCCAGCAGAGATACGGTGCTATTGTTGGTTTTGTGCATCCTCTCCTGTCCCCTTGGAAGGATGGAAGGACTACAAATCGATGCACACACATGAGGAACATAAAAGCACAACCTGTGAAATGTAAAATGCTGCAATATTTTAAAATGCACCTTGTTTATTCTAGCATCATCTAACAAGAAAACGCTGTTAAAAGCTCAATTAAACCTTACTTATATAAATATTTTGAAAAAAAAAGACTAATTAGGCATTAAAAATGAACACATGCTCACAATACGTGTGTTGAAACGCAACGTGCTTGTGGCCTTTAATAGATTCCCTCTAATGTTTACAGCACACACACACGCATCAAGTGAGTCAACATTCTCCGTGGATCAATCGTAATGATTTGTACACTGAGCATACCGGAATCGCTGTGAGTCACGTTCCGGCCGTGTTGCAGCGCGTTTTAATTGCGGCGCCTTTTATGACGCGTACACACACAAGCCCGCCCGCATCAAGGAGTTGTAACAGTGAAATACAGCTCAACCTGCGTCGACTCGAATGCTGCAGCTATGTGCCAGTTTTACGGCGCAGGAGCGTGCAGCAGCCGTAAATAAGGAACTAGATGTGATCTTTGTTCTCCTTTTACACTCACACAGGAGAAATTGACTTAATTGGCTGTGGAACCGTTTCCACACGGGAAAATATTTAGATCTTTTTTCTTTATTTTTTAGGAAAATGAGACAGCTTACATGAAGAAGTTTTTGAAGATTGCAGGGGTTTTTTTTTATAACGGCTTCTGTGTGACTTATTTCTGTTCGAGTAGATTTTGAAGGAGCGTTCAATGGCTGTCCCATTTTTCCACGCTGTGCCTGTGACACTCGCAGGGCTGGAAACAGTGAGAGACAACAACACTGTGCCCTGTGGCTGCTTTTATGTTGCTTTTGTTGAGTGTGCGATGGAAATGAATGGAATGCAAAGCAACGTGGTAATGCATTCAATTTTAATTAGCTACCAGAAGCAGGGAAGAGTTAGGAAATCTGCCTCTTGGTTGTAGTTTATCCTTCGTGAGAATCCAACCGGATCATTATTGCGGATAATCTTCACAGTTGTGTTGAGGTTGTATCCTTTTTTCTTTTATAATAACTAAATAATAATTATAAACTTATCTTGGAGTCAGAGGTATGATTTAAAACTGAATGAATTGGCATTGCAGAATATATTTTTAGCACATATCTGTCTTGGACACTGGAATCCATATATTATGAAATAGTGATGATGCACCTGGAGATAACTGGTCACAGTACAAAAAAGTCCAGTTTGCTGGACTTTCTCAACAGAAAATACACTGCAGAGATTGGGATCCTTAAAAGGGGATTTTGCCTGCACCTGAACAGGCTATAGCGTGCTAGCGTGTTTGGATTACCAACAAATCTTTGCCTGACAGCCTTGAAATCTTTAATATTTGACCCGAAATCATCAATTATTTGAGCCACCTTTATTAGATTTAGCTTTAGTTTGTGTTAGTTTTTGTTGGTTGGTTTCTGCCATTTGTCTGCATGATCAGCAGTGCCTTGCTGTGTGCGACCCTATTGGAAAAACCTTGCCCTTTTTGACCTCGGCTCACCCTCTTGTGTGTTTGTGTGTGTGTGTGTGTCCCTGTGTGACTCTGAAATGCAGCCCACTATCACCTGTGTCAAAGTTCAACCCTGCGCTCCTCCATCTGCGGACGTTGCGGCTCTTGTATCTCCTCCGCGTCCCGAGACAAACAATCACCAGAGCAAAGATTTTATTGCATTTGCTGGACGACATTTTCCTTGGAGGACAGTTTAAGGATTTGCTTTGGCGATCAGCCTTTATGGGGTCATATATCAACAATCAATAATCCGGGGCAGTCTAGCTGAGGAGCTGTCCCGGCTGTAATGTTTGAGCATAAATAACGCTTATACTTGGCCATGTAAACCTGCACAGCGTCTAATGTTTGGGCAAATGCACCTGAAATTGGTTTACTCCCATGTACTCTTGGGTTAGTGTCACAGACTGAGGTACGACGTACGACGCAGGAGACCGATCCGTTCTTTCCCGGTGACTGGAGCAAACCAGCAGAGCATGGGCGATTTCAAATGAACATGTTTGAATTATTAACCGCAACTCACAATGGACAGACACGTCTTACTCGCGCTCTTCCACTGATAAATAGTGCATTCGAGTGCTCGCTCTCCGAAAACGTTTTCATGGCTGATCAGCGGCTCTGAGCTACAAATTGGATGCAAAATTAGCCGGGGCGCAAACAGAGCTAATCAACATACAGTTGATTGAGCTGCTCTGTGGCCGCCATGTTTGAATCTTAACAGGTTCATTTGTTTGCTTGCAATTGTTATTGATGCCGGGTTTCTCCGAGCTAATGGTTTCCAAGAGGGTTTGGAGTTTGTTACATGAAACAAACAAGCTTCTCGCAACTGTCATAGGTGTCTGGAGCAGAGCCCGCTGGTTTTTCCTCTGACATCGGGAATGATGAAACTTAGAGAAACCAAATCGTATCTTTTTTTCATATACAACAGAGAAGGTTGACATTGTACTTTGCGGGGAACAAACCTCGGAAAGTTTTTTTCCCCCCTTCTTTCTCCTAGAAATCCTTTTCGGCTTTCACGCAGTATACACCCTCCTCTGAAGTGTAAGAAAAAGAAAGATGTCTAACTAATGCCAGCGACTCAAAAAAACCTAGGGCAGATAACCAACAATTGTGCTTAAAATATGAAAGCAAAGGAAGAAGTGGAGTAGACAGAGAGAGGATGATTCATGGTGCGGTGTCGGGGATGTGCTGGCGAGAAACGGCACAGGATGTACCAGGCGCTGCATTAAAAAAGATGCTCATTCAGATGATTCATTGTGTTTTATTTGGTCACCAGCAGGGTCATTTCAGCTCCAAAACTGAAAAGAAAAATCTTTAAAAAAAGGTTGAATTTCTTTTTCCAAAGCGGAACTTGGGTCAAACAAACCAAAGTTGTTAAGAAATTGCCCCCCCCCACCACCCCTCCTGCACTTATCGTAACCAAACTCAACAATTCTTTTTTTATCCTCCAAATGTAGCAAAGTGGAGGGAAGTGTGTCCACTGATGGCTTTTGAAGATTAAAGGAATAAAAAACAGCTTTAGCATTGAGCGCGCAGTACCTTAGCTAAGACAAGAATCTCTCTTGAGTACTGGCAAATCATTTTCCCTGATAAAATTCCCAACTGACTTGCAGAAACCCAAAATGTCCACAGCATCTCGAGGATAGTTAGTTATTCAATATGTACTTCCCCCCCCCCCTTATCATCTATAGTTTTCTCTT
>CAESWR010000201.1:1199043-1213242 GCA_903171835.1 Mullus surmuletus | reverse complement strand
GTGTGTGTGTGCCTGAGCCTGAATGAAAACCCTCTCGGAAGTCCAAGAATGTGACCGACGCACATGAGTCATATGAAGGAAGCTGGGTGGGAAGAGGAAGACGAGGGTCCGACCCGGCGGAGGTACTCTCGTTAAGCCATTAAATTCCCGTCTGTGTGAATCACCGACCACTCAGCATAATAACACACACATACACATACTATAATGCAGAGTGAAATCTCTACCCCATGAGTCACGGTAGTAGCAGAAAGCCTCACCAGTCTGTCATATCAGAATACTGAGTAAATGACTCATGATTCAATCAGAAAAAAAAGTTTATTGTATTCTAGAGAAAATATAATAATAATAAAATGAAGCAAATGTGGTTTTCCCCTCTCAAAAGCAAGCATTTATTTTTATTTCATCAGTCTCAATCCATTTGTGACTGCCCTCTTTTGTGTGCTGCTTTATTGAGAAAATTAAAAGTTCAAGGGGCAGCAAATACAAAGAATCCACAGCCTGTTCAATGTAGCAAATTGGGAAACTATGGGAATTGGGTGAGCTCACATAAAAGGGAAAATCAATTGATTTCTCAAAATATTAGTTTTGTTTTGACCTGGTTTGATTTTCCAAGAATGTCCCGAGGAGCAAATCACTCCAAATTTCAATAATCCCGAGGGTTTTTGTGATGCAATTGTTGACATTTAGAGTCAGTACTCACTGCATATCTGCCACAGCGCGAATACTGTGACCTTGTCTCAATGCATGCACTTTCGGTGTGAGCGGGTGTGAGTTGGGATGGGTGGGGGGTAGGGGGCTTTCAGACGGCACTTGATTACTGCTGTTATCTCCCATTTGAGGAGCGCACCAGATGGAATTCACACATTCCTCCAGAACAATGCTGAAGATTACAGATCTTACTACGATGGTATTTACCTGAGGATTTATCTACATTCCACCACCCCCCCCCCACCCTGACAAAAGCTGAATTAAATGCGTCTGTATTGGAGTAATTGAGAGGGGGGGGTTTATTAACATAAACATGGGGGCCGTCGACACCTCAGGTTCTTGAGTTTGGGGGACTGTCTTTCTATTTCCCGTTTCCAAAAAGTTAGCATGAAAAATGAAGGAGATAGTTCATCCAAAAAACCTGCAACACCACTATGCTGATGGGTGATTGGTCGCTTTTTTGAATCCACGAAACACTTTTTGGAGTTTCAGGAGTTGACATTGTTGGGTTACCAGGTGGGGTCACCCAACTATTTCATTATGACAGATTTGGCCGTGACACTTTTTGAGCCCCTCATAACTCCAACCAGAAAAGACATACAAAGAGTAGATAAAGAGCATCTACCATTTTCACGAGTTGGATCAAGCGACATGAGGTGCATGGGGGGTCCTTAAAGCGGGAGCAGACTCTTAGAGACGGCTGCCTTTTTGTGACCATCTGTGAGAAAAAGCGTCTTTTTGAGGACAAGCATGGGTATTAAGGTCAGAGAAGGAGTTTTCTGGATGCGACGGGGTGGATGAGGGAGGTTTATATGCAGTTTGAGCATGTACAATGGTTGCATTTTTTTTTTCAGCCGGGGAGAAGGGGGTGCTTCGTTGAAAGAGCGCATGATGAGCTCCAGTCATCCTGGGTGGAAGCTGAGGGAGGGAGGGAGGGAGGGAGGGAAGACAGGGAAAGAGGAGGAGGGGAAGAGGGAGGGGAGGGGTGTGGAGGGAGGGGAGGGGTGTGGAGGGGGGGGCTGGCTCATTCAGAACAGCTGAAAGAAAAGAGAGGGAGGTGGGAGGAAAGAGGGAGGCAGGGGTGGTCCCAACATGACATGTGTGTCAGTCTGTTGAAATGTGTGTGGAGCGATCTCGTCGGCACACACTGACCGAGAAGCGCTGCCCTCAGAGTTAAAGACGAAGCCAGGCGCAAATCTTGAAGATTTTTTTTTCTCCGGTTAACCAAGTGTGAAGTGAAGGGAAACTAGAAGAAAGACGAGACTTTTCTTTTTTTTTTAAAAAGAAGAAGTAATTTTGATAAGTTAACATTTTTGTGACTTTTATATATTGCAATTTTTTTTCTCGGGAAAAAGGATTTTTGGATTTTCTTTTCAAATGTTGGGAACGATTACTTTAACAGGTATGAGCAAGGATAACATTAACTCTGGTTTAGTTCATTTTAACCATGATGTAATATCTAAATGTATATATATATATAATATATAGATCTGCTAAATATAAAGTGTCTTACTGTAAAATATTGTGACTGCTTATGTGCTTGTTAGATTTCTTGTTAGACTTCTTAAAGAGAAAAGATTTGGTTTGGCTTGTTTTGGAAAGTGAAGCAGCAGCTTCTGCTCACATGAATGAGCGTAGCTGAAGGCATTGTTGTCCTCAGGGTGTGGTTAGAGAGTGGCAAGGGCAGTAGTTGTCCTGGCCGGGCGAGGGATTTTAACTTGCAAACAAAACAAAGTTACATGTAACTGCTGTTACTTTCTGTATTTCGTCAACTTTTATTTAGTGCAGTTTTTTCCTCTCCAAGTGAGCTTTCATCACTTTTGTGCACCACTCCTGAATCTCAGTATTTCCTCTCCAGCATCCTTCAATTCATCCCCTCTTAGAACCGCCCGTTAAAAAAAAAAGACTCCGGGCTGTGTAACCACTGCTGACCGTGTCCAAAGTCAACTTTAACGTACACATCCCATACGAACACACATCTCTGTGGGAAAAGAATTTGACACTGTGACAGCTGCTGGATCACAAAAAAAATTACCGTTGCTGCTTGTAAATGCTTGTACAGGACATTTAATTCAGAGTTCTGCTTTTAGCTCGTGTCACCGTCCAAGCCAGCTCCCTGCGTCTCATCATGTGAAGCATTTCATTAGATTAGAGTGGGATTCTAATTCCCAGTGGGGTTATTCAGCTTAGCCACCGCGGATAGGGAGGGAGGGGAGACGGGCGTATAGAATTAATTACATGCCAGGACCGATTCTTCTTCAGGTCTTTTAAACAGTGAGTGATGGTTGAAATGTTGAAATGGAAGCAAATGTGGCATGTTTTGATTCACAGGGGTTCAGCTTGTGGTTTCAGCACCCTGTTGGAGTTGTGAAGAGGTGGTTTCTGTGGTTGTTTAAAAAAAAAAATCATATATATGTATGTATATATATATATATATATAGACATATATATATATGTATAGATAGAGAGTGAGACAGAGTAGATTTCTGAAACAATGTGGTTTAGTTGTCCCATCTGAATTTGACTTGTTAATGAGATCGGGAGGAGGCAACAGTTATTCGTGCCGTGTATGTGTTGGGTCCCCCCACCCCACCCCCAGAGCCCGGAGACACTCTGACCACACCTTTGATAAAGAGAGGGGGGGGGGGGGGTGCTTTGAAAAGGGTCTCCAGCATGTTTGGGGTGGGGGGTGGTGTGCGTGGTGGAGTGTCCTCCTTTTCTTTTTTTGTTGTGGTTTTAAACTGACTTCTTTTGTTTTAAGGGCATCTGCTCCGGAGCAGAGTGATTGTAACACAGATTTGCATACATTTTGGGAAAGTTTGTAAACAGCGTCTAGCGACAATTGTCATCTTGCAGCGTCCCCGCCGCCCCTCCCCTCCACTCCACATTCACACAAACCCAAAGTGGTGCCGAAGCAGCCATAACAGAAACATTATCTGATCTCACTGGAGAGCTGGGGGGGGGGGTAGATTTACAACAATTGCTTTTCAGCTGTGGCAAAGATATTTAATATGAGAGTGCATCCTCACCGCATGCACTAACACATAAACAATGCTCCCTTGCATCCGAGCAAAGCATTCCAGCTATCAGTGTGTGTGTATTAGAGATATGAAACTCTCTCCAAAGTGGCTTTAGCCCCAGGGCATACCACCCTCCCCCCAAGAACCCCCCCCCCCTCCCAACTCTTAACCGTCCCCTCCGCACCCCCTGCAGCCTCACCCCCTAACATTCTTTCTGTTACAGTCGTTATTCAAAACACCCGTCCCACCCTGCTCCTCTGCGCTCACCCCCCACCCCTGAAATCAAATCAGTCCAGGGATGCTCACAGTTTGTGTGCCCGTAAAAAACACTGAACCGGAAAACAAAGATCAAAAAGAGGGGAGAGATGCCAGTAGTCTGTTAAATCAACATGGTCCCTGTTTTATTATCCATGTACATACACATGGCCCCTTCTGGTTTACTTGAACTCCCCCCCCCCCCTACCCACATATGTGCACATGTCCCCCCAAACAGGTTTAACCAAAAAGCTCTGGGTAAACACGCCCCGTTGTGTGAATAAAAGTGGGTTTGTAGGTGTTTGCTTGTTTTCACTGACTTAAAGAGTGATCGCACACACTCGAAAATAACACCTATGTGAGAGAGACTCCACATGCTGACGCCAGACTGCATTTCACAAATCACCCGAGCGTGACTTTGATCAAGTTTACATTGATCTGCTGAAGTCAGCAAACTCCGAACTTCCTCTGCAGCAATAATAGCCAAGTCGCCCCTCCACCTCCTCCTCTTTCCCCAAGTTTCAGTGAACAGTGAAGGGTTAAAAGGCTATTGTGTTTGCATGAGTGTGTGTCTTGGAAGGGGGGCGGGTCCCCATCCATTCTGCTGTGGTGGAATTTGGGTCAAGGGGATTGAGACTAAATTTAAGGGGGGGGGGCACCAGAGGCCCTTATTGTTTAGTTTGAATCTCACACCGGTGCAGTCAAAATACAGTGTGACAGAAAAACACAAAGTCTCCTGGGATTTAGAGTAAGATTGCGTTGAGGGCGTCTTAAAATAATTTCTCCAGACATACAGTAAACAGCATAGCTCACATTCCTCACATGTTGAATCCATACGTAAGACTTGGGCGTGTCCTTGATAACAATGTCTTTTTTTTATTGAATTACACAAATTAAAAGCAGAATGCTGTTTTGTTTGCTGTTACTTAATTTCCTGTGCTTACAGGTGGGCAATGGAAACAACTTTTTTTTCCTTCCTCACTCTTTAAAGCAAAGATATCCATGGAATGTGGCGCTACTGAGCAAAACCTCTTGTATATAATTTAGGATGTGGACAGATTGTGGGCATGCAGTTTTACATTTTTGTGAGACAAAACATAGTCATCTTTCACAGATATAGAGATGTATTTACAAACCTTCAAGTATGATAACAACTAGAATCTCTTTTTTTCTCTTTTTTTTTTGCATTGTCCTTGCTTTGTGTAATCAAAAATAGGAGTTGGTAGTTTGGTATGCCTCGGGGGGGGGGGGGTGTATGTGTCTTTGCAGTTCCCAGAGTGTGTAATCAGGTAAGCCGATATCGAGGCATTACACTGTCAGGAATTGTTTCCTCGAGTCCAGGGGTATCAGAGGTGAGGTTTTCCAGACTGTAGTGAGATCTGAGGGGAGTAAGACATTGAGAGAGAGAGAGAAGATGAAGAGCTTTCAGACTTGCAGGTTGTCATCCTCCTACACTTTGCTCTGTCAAAACACAGACAGACATGGCATGCAGACCTGATATGTATTTGTGTGTTATCTCAGCTGCAAATGTTTATTTATCTGCCATCTGTATAACTACCAAGAATCACTCGCAATGAAGATACAAGTGATTCAGCTCAAATATCTAAAAGAAAGCGGCTTAAAACAAACACGGTTGCAAGGTTGTGTTGCAAGACCGCATCTGGTTAGTAATCGTTGAATTACAGATACTCATGCAATTTCCACAAAGCTGCCTCCAGGGATTGCTGCAGTATTGAAACATTGCTTTCTTCAGTGTGTTTATATGAAATCAACTGCAATTGGATTTTAATTAAGTATTGCTTGATGTAATTTGCACAGGAGGTCAGCATCTCTGCGCAAACCCTCTACAACATACTGCTTGTCTGCACATGGCAATAAGTCTTAATTAAATATGTAAATTGTGCTCTTGTTAGTGAAACAGTGATGGGTACAGAGTTATATATATTGCATGGGTATTACCAACATTTTTAGTACTGCTGACAGTATTACTTAACGCTCTGTCTTTGCTTGTCTTTTTCAGTTGGCCAGCCTGATGGTGTGTCCGTGGCTCAGAAGGAGGAGACTTCTGAGACTGTGGAGGCCATCCAGGATGAAGTGGCTCCTCAGCTAAACGGTGAGAAAATGGAAAAAGAGTCTCCAGATGCCAATGACATCTCTGCTGTCGAGGAGAAGGCAGCAGAGGAAAAACCCGACGACACCAACGAAGTGGGCTTCAAGAAGATGTTCCGCTTTGTGGGCTTTAAGTTCACACTGAAGAAGGACAGGGGTGAGGAGAAAGACCCCGTGAAGCTACTGACGGTGAAAGACAAAGAAGGAGACGAGGTCATTGGGTCTGATGAACCCGTGAAGGAGGAGGAAGCTGTCACTGTTGAGGAGAAAAGCACAGCCGAAGACAAGGAGACAGAGGCGCCTCCCACCGAAGCTGAAGTTATTAAAGATACTGACAACGTTGAAACCACTGAAGTTCCGGCTGATGACACGGCTGATGTTAAGGCTGATGGCAAAGCTGATGCCAAGGCTGATGGCACTCCAGCGGAAGCCACAGAAGAAGCACCCAAGCAGGAAGAGGCTAAGAAAGAAGGTGAGACCAGCCCGCCCTCCCAGGAGACCACTGTATCCCCCTTCAGGAAGCTCTTCACTGTAGGACTCTTCTCTAACCTGAGGAAGAAAGCCAGCATCAAGAAGACCAAAGAGGAGGAGGAAAAGGAGAAGGAGAAGGAGAAGGAAAAGGAAAAGGAGAAGGAGAGCGAGAAGGAGAAGGAAAACGAAAACGAGAAGGAGGGTGCTGCTGCTGAGGAAGAGGCAGCAGCTAAGCCAGAAGAAACTGTTGGTGAAGAAAAGGAAGAGAAGTCTGAAGTGGAGCAGGAAACAAAGGAGGAAGCCCCAGCCAGCCCAGAGGAAGAAAAACCGGAGTCCAAGGAAGAGGTACCAACTTCTCCAGAGGAACCAAAAGCAGAGGCCATCCCAGAGCCTGAGCCTGAAACTCCTGTTGCAACAACTTCTGAAGAAGCAAAACCAGAGGGCGAGAAGGTAGAATCCAGCCCAGAAGCAGAAGAGGCTCCAGCAGAGGTGACTTCTGAGAGTGAGCTGTTGTCATCCCAGGAGAAGGTGAAAGTCCAGGGAAGCCCCCTGAAAAAGCTGTTCACCGGAGCTGGCCTGAAGAAACTTTCAACCAAGAAACAAAAAGGAAAGAAAGATGCTGATGCCAAACTGACTGAGTCTGGTGAGCACGTGGCCGAGCTCCAATCCTCCACCGAGTCGGCAGAGGCTCCAAAAGCTGATAGTGGACCCTCATCCCCAGAGGAGTCAGGAGAGCATGCTCTTGAAGTGGAGGTAACCCAGGCTGAGTCTAGCCAGGAAACTGATGGCGAAGTAACCTCTGATGGGGAGAAGAAAAAAGAGGGAATCATTCCCTGGTCCTCCTTCAAGAAACTGGTAACCCCCAAAAAGCGTGTCAAAAGGTCGTCGGACAGTGAAGATGAAGCTACTGGTGAGAAGCCAGTCAAGTCAGCCACCTTATCCTCCTCTGAGAGTGCCCCGCTCGCAGATAAGAGCGTTGAGGAGGAAGCCAAAGAGGAGAAGCCCACTGAGGAAGAGCCAAACACTGAAAATGCAGAGAAACTAGTCAGCAGCACTGAGGAGCCCAAAAAGAAAATGGATACCTCAGTCTCCTGGGAGGCCCTTATGTGCATGGGCGGACCAAAAAAGAGGACCAGGAAGACATCGGATTCCGATGATGAGGACACCAAGGTTCAAGAGGAAAATCCAACTGCTGCAGAGGGCGAAGTAGCGGAAGCAACTGAAGATCCAGCACCACCAGCCGAGACAGCAGAAGCAGCAGTTGAGGCAGAGGAAGAAGCCAAAACCGAGCCCCAGGAGGCCCCAAAGACTGAAGAAGAAGTGACACCTGCCCCTGAACCAGTAACTACCCCACCTGAGAGAACCTCCACCTGGGACACACTAAAACGCTTGGTTCTGTCAAAGAACAAGCCCAAAGTTGAGGAAAAGACAGAGGATAGTGACCAGGCAGACACCGAGGCCTTCTCCTTGAGGAAGTTCTTCCCTGGCCGCAGGAAGAAGAAGGTTGAGCAGAAACTCTCAGTTGAGGCTGCTGAGGAGGACTCGGACACCCCTGCTGTGGTTCCTCTCTCCGAGTATGATGACCAACCAGCTGAACCCGAAAAAGAGCAGACGGCAGAATCAGCTCAGAGCCAGATGAAGGCGTCCCCTGAAGACAGATCCCCCTCTTGGATCCCGGCCATGATCGAAGATGACGACCAGCATGATCAGCTGAGTGACATTCCAGAGGAAGCGGAAAATGTTGCCACACCGAAGTCCGTTGATACCGACAATACTGAGGACGACATTGAGGAGCCCATTGTTCCGCCTCCCAAACTCAGAGGGCGCAGACTGTCCACGGCTGAAGTGAAGCCTCTGGCACCGGCTCCACCTGCAGAAACCACCCCTGTTCCTCACGGACCCAAGTCGGAGAGCGCAGCGGAGGTTGTGGCGGGCATTGAGGCCCACATCAATGAAATCCCATACAGTACAACTGTGGCCCTGGAAGACGTACCATTAGAACTAGCCTCTGAAGTAACCGAATTTGAACCACAAGCTGAACATGCTGATACCAACAAAAACACCATCCTGGAGCCACACAGCCGTTGCGAGGCCATGGCCATCTGCACCGGACTGGGAACCAAGGAGATTGCCAAAGTTGCCGTGGAGAAGCCTGCAAGCCCCATCATTGAGTGTGTCGCTGTGATCCGCGATGCTCTGAGTACAAATGTGTTAATCGAAGAGAAGTCATTGACCATGGAGGAGGCCACTGCCACCGAGGATCCCGTGGACAGAGCAGAAACACACCAAGTAGAAATCGTTGAGCTGGAGCCGGCCACTCAAGATCAAAAGACCGAAATTCCAGACTACGAAGCTGCCAACGAGGGGTATGAACCTGAGGTGGAGAAGGTTGGCGTCATCACCACTGTTGTGGAGTGCGAAGTCATTCAGCCCACCACTATGACCGAAAACTCCCCTAAAACTGTCATCGTCAATCCCATCACGCCAACATCTGAATCAGCCATCTGCACCCAGAGCGTGGAGGTCAGCGAGCAAACCGTTGAAACGAAGGAGATCAAAATGGACACGGAGCAACTCGCCGCCACAGAGGAAAACACCCCAGTGACAGTGGTAGCTCAAGTTGTCACCAATGAGATGTCTTCGGTCATATGCGATGCACCAAAAGAGGCCGATAGTTGCGCAGGTGTCTCAAGGGAGGAGGTCTGTGTCATCACCGAAACCGTGGTCCTTGTCAACACACACAGCGTGGAGTCTGACCAAGTCACATCCTCAGACGCGGCAGTTGTGGAAAATGCCACCGTGTCGGAGCCACTTCAGGTGCAGGAAACCAGTGTGGAGGTCGCGGGCACCGCCGCTCAACCAGCAGACAACATCAACGCCGTTGTTGAGCAGGCCAGCGAGAAGATTGATGATGTGCAGCAGGCGGCCAGCCAGAGTGAGGTGCAGAGCATGAGCATCGCAGAGCCTGCCGTTGACGTAGCTGTGGATAAAGTTTCCGAACCTGCACCCGAACCCGAACCCGAACCCGAAAAGCCCCCCACCAAAACCGCCGTCAACCCAGACACCGCCCAAGCTGTTGCGACCACAGAAAAGGAGATTGAGGTTTCATCAGAGGCACCCGTTATCAGCGACACTCCAGTCCCTGTCATGTGTGAAAAACCAGTACCGAAACAGGTTCAACCACTTTGTGCTGCCATGGAAGTGATTGACACAATCCCAATAGAGGTCACAGAGAGCCTTGATCCCTCTTCAGACGACAAGAAACCCGAAGAATCGCTGAAGAGTGCTGTGGAGGTCAAAGTATGTGAAGAAACTGTTATTGTGGAAGAAGTCGAGGAGATTAACACAGACGATCAGTCAGGTAAAGAACTTGAAACGGTCCAGGAGGAAGCCAGCAAAGAAGAAGAGGCAGCTCAAGAGGAGGAGGTGAAGCCACAATCAGAGGAAACCAAGCAAGAGGTGGAGGTGGAGGTGGAGGTGGAGGCGGAGGCGGAGGCGGAGGTGGAGATCAAGGACAAAGCGCAGGCGATCCACATGCCGGTGCAGGTGGTGCTGCAGACAGCGCAGGTGGTCGAGGATATGTCGGTGCAGGAGGAGGCGGTGTCGGAGTTCGACAGCAACGGCCCCGTGACCTCCGAGCAGCCCACGAAAGACGCCGGCAGCAAAGCGGCAAGCAAACCGAAAGGTCTCTCCACGCTGCAGGAAGAGCCTCAGATGACAGAGGCCACGCCCAGCCAAGCGTCAGAGGAGGCCAGCCAGCCCGAGGAGCCGTCGAGAAAGTGCGCGCAGGTGATGGCGCAGGTGATCGAGGTGATCGAGGAGGCCGTCAAGGAGATCGAGCCTGTATCTTCAGAGATCACAACAACATCATGAGCAGGTGAGTCTGATCCCAAAAACGGGAGGATGATAGCTGCCCACAAAATTCCTTTCTTGGCCTATCAAACATTCTTCTCGTGGTGTGTGTATTTTTCTCTTTAAACATCAATGGGTCCTACTTTTATTAGGGGGACGGGGAGGGGATTTGCACACTGACCAGATGAAAAAGCTTTTGTTCAGGCTATGAGTAACCAGGGAACCTTTGATATCAAAGCAGGAATGCTGTTGCCGTGTGTGAGGGGCAGATGAACTTGTGCTGAAAGACTGATTATGATTCCTCCACTCCCCCCTCCTGTTTTTCTTCTGTCACCGGCTCAGTATGGAGTCAAGAGACCATGTCTGAGTATGCGTTTCTTAGATTCAAAGTGGGGGGTTTTCAAAGTCAGGCCGGTCGTTTTGGGCTGAATTATGTCTTTAATGTACTGGAGATAGGGCGAGTTTTATGCTTTTTTTTTTTCAGCCCTACTGTCTCTCAGATGTTATCTGATCCACTTAATGAGGAGGCAGAAATTGGGTGTAGCCCACTTTCATGTTTGTGAATCAGGCATGCAGCTGAGGGAAGTCGACAGGAAAGAGCTTTCACCAGTTGAGTAGTAACAGTAAGGTCCGGGATCAAGGCAACAAACCACGAGAGGCTCGTTGGTAAACTTTAGAATAAGAAATTCCGATCCCAGATTAAGAATTATATGTCATAATAGATCTATTTACCTCCATATACAGCACATTTAAATGCCATTGCAGTTTACTTCTGCAGTCACAGATGCATCGTTAGATGGCTAAAATAAAAATTGTGGAATAGATTTAAGTGATAGTCTATATACGGCCTTAACATTTGTAATTATTATCACATTTAAGATAAGGCAAAATTGTAATATATAACAGCAATGTGATGATCAGAAACCAAGATAGAGAATTCAACCATGTGTTGTTATTAACATTTGCCTCTCTGTCCTCAGCTGAAGATGCAAGAGTGATACCTGGGAGACGCACTGTCTGGACCAGGAAGTGAGTGATGACGGAGAGAGAGAGAAAGAGAGAGAAAGAGAGGCTACTCTGTGGTAACATGCTGAGACCAGGCTCCGCCCTCCCCGCCCAGAGAGACTGAGTGAGCTGAGCCAACAGCTCCACCATTCTCTCCGTCTCCCCTTCTAGCCTGTACTCCGGCATCCTTCCCCGTAGCCCCGTCGCAGCAAACGTGATGTCCCGCCACCGCCTACAAATCCTCACCTGCTCGCTCACTCTCACACACACACACAGACACACACACTCACTCCTGCATGTCCTGTGCCTCAGAAGCATCCCACCTGGCTTGTAATCCGTGTGATGTATGTTCAGTGTTTCAGTGACTTTCCATTGCCCTTGCTGCATAAGGCAAGAGACCCGCCACCTGGAGGAGCGTGTTCCTGTGCATATGTGTGTGTGTGCGTGTGTGTGTGCCCGTCTGTATGAATTTGTATAGGTGTGAGAGTGAGATTGTATTGGACGGTGAAGAGATGGAGGATTATTATCGTGTATATTGTATTTATATCTTGAATATCCTTTCCTTCACCCCTAAGTCTTTATTTTTTTCATTTTGTGCCCTGTTTTGTTATTGCTTTTATTTTGTCTAATTAAGGCCGTGATACATTATGCATTCTTTTAAGCAACACAATGGCGTCAAAGGCCACTCGGCAAACAGTGAGAAATTACTCAAAAAGTAATTGTTGCATAAGAGGGTTCCATTGTATCATACCTTTAATAGTCATATTCAAAGATTCTGTAGCAATTATAGCTATAACATGGTACAAATGTGATTCCACTTTCAGGAAGTGATAAATCCGAACAGGAGTATGATGCTACGCGCCACACGTTTGGAACACTTGTCGCAAAGTGCCACCCGTTCCGCATCAAAACCCTCCAAGCTTTGTGTAGATTTTTAAGAAAGAATCACTGCCTGATTTACTGTGAACAAAAAGTCATTGTTACACATTGTCTCATGTAATAATACAATAAAATACTATATCACCCTCATTTGATCATGTGAAAGAGGTATTTGCTACCGTTTAAAAAATACTGGATAGACACGTGCATGGGAGAAATCGTACAAAGGCATTTCATTTGCACAGTTTCTGTGTCATGTCGGATGTGCGGTAGTTTTTCTGAGGTTTAACAGCTCCTCTGCTTCACTATATTTATACCGCTTGATGTAAAGAGAGCTTACTGACGCCCTCTGCTGCCTGCAGAAAGTAGTGCGCCACTAGTCATTTTATTATTGTGACTTTATATTTTAACAGAAGTGATAAAAGTATCAGATTTATTTTCTGTTTTTTGTCCATTCAGCTCAGTCTCATGACAGAACCTGCACTATGTTCTGTCTGTCACCCAGCATGATAGCGCTGGTTCGTCACGCTCGCACCAGGGGAGGACATGGACTCACTCAGCTGAGGATCTAGAGAGGCACAGACATTACATGATACCAGGAATGAAACATAAATAGCTCATTTTACTCTTAATTTTAAAAGCCAAATCAAGTTAGGATAAATCAGGGAGTCATGGCCTTTCCTTTGCTCACAGGACAAGACATCAGTTGCATCCAATTAAAATCAACTGTTTTTTCCCCTTCCGCCAAAGCAAGCATGTGACTGGGTCACAGTGTTATTGAATTTCTACCAAATCTGACGAATTTGCACTGTATAATCTGGACATTATGGGGTGAACAGTTTAAATTATATACCGATGGCTCGTTCTGAGGTCCCAATTAGCTTTATGACCAAAAAAAGTGAAAAGATCAGGAAGTTCGGACCCACTAGGCCATGACTTACCATTCCTTTGACTCTACAGGGTGTGTCACATCCATATTTGCTTTATGTCAAATAAATGATCAAAACAATAAATAAAGCCAGAGTAAAAATCTTTGCCGTTCTTGTGTAATGAAAAGCATTTAGTCGGGGAAATCCGCCCACTTCCAGTCCTCCCTGCTTTTTGTAACACACTTAACTGTGAACCTGTTAACATTTGTACAGATTGTATACGTATGTACTTACAAATCATTGTAATAATAACTAATACCCTGCAGCCATTTATCATAAAATTAATGTAGCATGGTCATAATTGTCTTTTATATTTTCCAAGCTGTTAATAGTAAGGATCCAGAAACATGTCTATATTTCATTCAATAAAGTTGGAGAAAATTGGTGTTTGCGTCACTCATTCCTCTATATTTATCCCAACATAAATTAAAATTAAAATGTGAGACGTGTTCCAGAGGCGTGCCAGCGAGGTTCCAGCCGCGCTGATTTCACATGGGAGACTGTGTTAGTGAGGACGGGGAGGGCAAGGGGAGGAGAGGAAGAGGTAAAAGGTCACACATGGGCAAATATTACTCTTGCTTATTATACCCTTGTGTAGCCGGTCATCAGTGTTTACCAAAAGAAAAAATGATGTGGCTTATATTTCTAACCCCGTTTTTCTCGGCCGTAGTTCATTTTTGTGAAGAAAAGATGGCACTTCTGCACTGCCTGCGTTCTCTAGATGTGTGAGAAAGGGGGGAGGGGCTGCAATTGTCTGGGAAAACAGTAGACCCCAACTAAGTTATATGAACTAGCTGGAATCCCAAAAGGACGAGACAACGAATCTTATCAAAAGACATGTTTTATTGTTCATTCTTCACTTAAAAAACAATGTTGCTTCTAGAGAAAATAACTCACATTCCTGAGAACACAGATTGATCACAGTAGATGTCAGATGAGGAGAGGGCAGGAGAGGGGAGGGGGGGGGGGGG
>CAESWR010000201.1:1143390-1158347 GCA_903171835.1 Mullus surmuletus | reverse complement strand
ACCCCACCCCCCCTCTCTCCTCAGCTGATGCTAACTCACAGCTCCCCCTCCCCATGCCCCAAGGGGGCTGAGGACGTGTCACACATGATACACGGCCGCATTAGCACCGTCCACTTCTTATCACGCAACGCAGATGATAGTAACGCGAATACAGCATATGATAGTAATGCCAATGGAACCATAAATCATCCTAGTAATTCTTTCCAAGCACTGGCTCCTTTTTTTTTTTTTTAAAGCTGTGTATGAGGTGCTTTTAAATTACGCAAATGCTAAAAATGTGATTTCCCTCGCAGCTGAAAAACCAGGTAGCACAACGAGACAGCAGCTGATAAATAAAGGTCTATTTTTCTCTGCTGGTCCCTGCAGCCAGATTAAGAGGGCACAGGCAGGGCAAGTCTGACTGCCAGCGCAAATGTGTGTGGAGAGAACAAGCATGTGTGAAGTGTGGGAAAAGGTCAGAGGAGATGAGTGTATTTGTGTGTGTGTGTGTGTGTGTGCGTGAGTGTGTGTGTGTGTGCCCTCACCTTGCATCTCATTTGCTCCGAGTGCAGCTCCTCGTGGTGGTCAGGCAGCGACACCGACAACTTCCTCTTGAAGGCCCTCAGCTTCTCCAGCGACGTGTTGATGCCTTTCTCACATCGCTCCCAGTTCTACACACACACAAGAAAAACACAAAATCAGAGAAGCTATAAATTACTCCTGCAGCAGAGCATCAGGTAAACTGCAGAGCACTGTGAATCTAATGCATCTAATCTTCACACTACACTAACCAGCAAAAAGGGAAACTACACAAGTCCAAACAGGGAGGTTCTGCTCCAAACTGCACAGATTACAGCTATATTTAGAGTCGGGGTAAGAGTCCATTTTGAGGGAAAAAAGAGGGCGATAATTGGCAAGAAATACTGCAGCAAAGAATACCTGAGGCAAGAGTCACCGTGGGTACGACAACAGCTACACTATCTCAGTACAACCCAAGAAGGACACGGCGAGAGAGTGCAGAAGGAGAATCGGATTAAAGGGAAAGAAAGGCAAAGGAGAAAAACACGAACATTTCTTGATGCTTCCAAAAAACTGCGTCACTCAGCCCACAGCCTGTGAGATCTACTTAGCAGGGTTACAGCTCACTGCGTGTTTGTGTGGATGTTTGCCCTCAGCTGACACTTTGTTTTTGTGAGGTGCCATTACTTAACGCTCCGTGCACAGATTTGCATGCATATCTGACAAACAAAAAGGTGAGCGGAAACGCTATTCCTCGATCCCTCCTTTCATGTGTGTTCAGAGACTCGAGGTGCAACGTTGCATAATTCATGCGATCTCTTGGTTTCTCTGCTCTGACAGGACGGGCTCATTAAGGGCTCAGATGGGCCGGTGCCCTTCAGCACCCTTCAAAGCACCGGAACACTGCAGCACGGCGGTGCAGCTCACAGAAACAGCTCCCAGCCGGCAGCACAGGCTGAACCAGATATTTTCAACCTCCTCATACTGACTGTCATAAATCTCAGTGCTAGTTTGAAACACCTCTGCAAGTTCAACATTTAATGATGAAAATGTTGCGGTGTTGGATCTCTCAGCATGGCAGCCTCTGACAAGATGTGGCAACCATTTTTATTGTACTCATTATTTTGTGTATGTGTGTGTATGAACAGGCCTTTTTTTCCCCCTTTCCTTTTTTTTCCTTTCCCCCTCCTGTGTGTCACTATTCGTATTCTTTATTTCTTTTGTTAACCGGTATATGTATTGTAAAATATAGCAAAATCTGTAAATATCCAAAATAAAAAATAAAAAAGAAAGAAGCTGCTGTTCTAATTAGGGTTCTCAAAAACTAGAATCTAATATAAAAAGGCATATTTTTCCCATCATTTTATACTGCAAGTGAAGATTTCATTCATTCATTCATTCATTACACACCAAGTAAAACACAGCAGGATGTTGAACACGCATTCATATGCGAAAGCAGCAGAGACAGGAAACGACCAAAACGAAAGCCACCAAATGTTACCTTGAGCAGCCCGTGCAGCTCCCTCCTCTGCTGGTCGAGGCGGTGGTGGGCGTGCCTCCACCTCTCCTGGATCTCCATCAGCTCCGTCTGCAGCGTGGACTCGGCTTGGGCGTCGGCGGACAGCAGCAGGCTGCGGCCCGCCTCCACCGTCAGGATGTAGCCGCCCTGCTGCCTCTGCAGCACCCGCTCCCGCAGCTGCCCGAGCAAAGACAGGGAGAGCGAACACAGGGGGTAACGGTTAACTAAGGGAGTCTACGGTCGGGGATGGAGCAGGTGGAGGAGAGTTTTAGAACAAGAAGATAGAAAGCTGTGCCTTTTGAATGTTTGTTTAACTCACATGGATCTGATCCAGCAGGTTTCTGGCCTGCTGCAGAGCCACCGCCTCTCCCGGCTGATGCACGTCTGGGTCCCGGGTCACTTCCTGCAGCCATCGCAGAAGCTTCTCCGACATCTCCTGGTAGTTCTGCCACTGGTGGACCAGACTGTCGATGATGCCCCGCCTCTGCTGTGCCCGCCTGACCACGCCCTGCCACTGGTTACTGAGCAGGGCCAGCTTCACACTGAAGTCATCTCTGTAAGAGTGGGTGGAGAAACACAAACACTCAAGAAAGTGGCACAACTCGTCCATCCTACTAGTGGTTTAAATGCCAGAAGGAAAACTGTGTGTATGTGTGTGTGTGTGCTTTTACCTGTCATCTACTTGTCCTTGGTCTAACATACGATGCCCGTCACTGATAATAGAGTAGAGGATCTGTTGTCTGCTGAACATTTCAGCTTGGAACAACTGTAAATGTGCAAACATAGTCATCGATAAGCACACTGCAAACACAAAACATGTGAAAAGTGCCCAAGTGCACTTATGTGCAAACACAGACACACCACACACACCTCGTGGTCTCTCTGCTGCTCCAACAGACTCTCGTAGTTTCCTGAGATCTCAGCGGCCAGCTTCTGCTCAGTCTGCGACAGGAAGTCCATCCAAGCTTCACACTTCTGGAGGAAGCTCTGATGCTGGAGCAACACGGCCTGCAGTTTACTGAGGAGAGACGGGATGTTATAGAATGTTCTTACACAGAATATGCTAATCAGTTTACTACAATGAGATGACAAATATGTGGTTGATGTAC
The DNA here is from genome assembly GCA_903171835.1 of Mullus surmuletus. Taxonomy (NCBI): domain Eukaryota; kingdom Metazoa; phylum Chordata; class Actinopteri; order Syngnathiformes; family Mullidae; genus Mullus; species Mullus surmuletus. The sequence goes on along the minus strand of CAESWR010000201.1, from coordinate 1,155,221 downwards.
CTGAACCTCTCTGTAAGGTGAGCAGAGTGAGCCACCCATGCTCTGTTTAAACTCTGCAGGCGTTTAACATCCCTGTCACTGACCGGCAGTCTGTACATCAGCTCGTTGACACGTTCCAAGTCTGGAGACAAACTGCTCAGCTTCAGCAGGTGAACCTGAGGACACATGAGCAGAGATGCTCAGCTTTAATGTTTCAGGACAAATACATGTCATGTAAAGAGAGACAAATTCATGACATTTTTCATACTTTGAGCCTTTCCATGCGTGTCTGAATCTCATTGAGTGCTGGTGAGACCGGGTCAGACTCCTTCAACACCTCCTCGGCCTCTTCCGCCTTCTGAATCAGCGTCTCCAGCTGCTCTCTGAAGCCGTCGCAGGCCCGGGATCCACACTATTGAGAGCAACGATAAACAGTGAGTAAACGCTGAAGAAGTGACGTCACCTGATCTTATTGGACATATCCATGCATTTCTGTCTGGCCAGCCTACCTGCAGCGCCTCCTGCTGCCTGTGCAGGCCGTGCACCAGCGTGGCGAGGCGATGCGTCAGTGACAGGTGGTCTGACTGGAGGGCTGCGGAGGAGGAGGCGTCGACTTGGCTCTTCAGCTGTTCTCCTAACGCCTGCAGCTGCTGCAGGGACTGCTGTACCGACTCCTGGTCGCCAAGGCACTTCTGCAATGCCGGCAAAGAGAAGCGGGTTAGGAGGAGCATCTACTGTATTTATACAAATACCACAGAGGAGGACTTGGGACTCAGGAGAAAAATTGCTGAATAGATTTTATGCTGTTTATTTACTTCTAATTTATCAAGATTCATTTTAGTAGTAAAGTAAATAACTACGTAACAATATTTGTCTATTTTAACATCCAAATAAACAACCTATACAACAATTTCCAACAACTCAAAATGATTTCGTAGTGAAAAAAAAGGTCTGGTGTTAGGTTTTGGTTGTTTTTTCTCCAGACATTGGCTAGCATGCCCCTACAAGCCCAGCGTGACACCAAGGGGGGGGGGTGGGGGATGACCCCTGTTGTGTAAATCAGGGGCCTGTCTTTGCCGCTGCTGCCTCCCTCTCAAAAGGCTTTTGTCGGAGTGGGCTGTGAATCTACATTCAAGCAGATAAAAGGGACAGGGTGCAATTTGGTATTCAGCGGAGGGGCCGGAGGCGTTGTGAAGCCGCATGGTTAGCCGATGAGCCGTTTGGTTTTTATTCACGATCACTATCAAACCAGAGACGGCCTGTGATCGGGGATTTGTACCTCAAAAAACACACAGATCTTAAATCAGTTCAATAGAAAAAAAAAACAACAACATGAATCCCTCTCACATTGCAGTCTTTAATCCATGCGCTGCTCTCCTCCTCTGTGATGTCCCTGTCGGTGGCGCTCTTCAGCAGGCGATCGGCGCGCTCCTCCTGTTTCTGCACGGCCGCCACGCAGCTGCTGTGGAGCGTCTTGTAGTGCTGCCACAGCCCCAGCAGGGCCTTGCTGCTCCTGAGCTGCTCCGAGATCTGCTCCAGCAGACGGTTCCACCTGCAGGAGAAGCACGTTACTGATGTCAGGCGACGGCTTGGGGTTTCATCAATGGTTTGGGGATTTTTTGCAGCATCCCTGACCTGATGTTGACTTCCCGGAGGGCTCTGTTAAGCATTTCAGCCACAGACGGGTGGCACTCCGTCAGCAGCTGGTGTGTTACCGAGCCAAACTTCCTCAGACTGCTCTCCTGCTTATCCATCTCCTCTTGCAGGTTCTACAAGATACAAATGAAATTACTCAAAAGAGCTGTTCACATCAAATTACGCGATTTGTGCCACTTTCTCAAGAAGTTTCCGTGCTCCTCCTCACCTCCAGACTCTCCACCTGCTGCTGCACCGCCTCCAGAGAGCCATTAACCAGGTGCAGCCTGGACACCGAGTACCTCCCCTCCATCAGGTAGCCATTAATCTCCTCTGCCGCCCGTCTGTAAAGCGTCCACTGCTCCAGCACCGACCGCAAGCTCACCTTCATCTGACTTATCTAAGAGGGAAGGACGGGGCGACAAATTATCTCCGCTGCAGAAAGAGGGGATATCGCCAGGGATTTCGAGGATGAGGAATGAGAGGGAGGCTCACCATGTGGTCCAAATGAGCCCAGGACTGATTTAGCCCTTTGAGGGTCTCTTTGACGACGGAGCAGGTCTCTCCTTTCTTATTGTGGATGAGAGCGTTTCCACGCTCCTCCGCTTTCTCTAGATCCTTCTCTTTTTCCTTCACTAACTCTTCCAATTCCTGTAAGAACGTCAATTATTTTAGGGACACAGAGCTTTTGTACTGGTGCATCTCAATAAATTAGAATGTCATAGAAAACTTTATTTACGTCACTAATTTAATACAAAAAGGGAAACTAATAAATCATATTGATCTATTACACACAGAATGAAACATTTCATCTCTTCATTTAGTTAATTTCATCTAATCATAATGTCTACGGCTTATATTTATGAAGACCTAAAGTTTGGTGTCTCAAAATGATTGAATATTAGAAAAGACCAATTCTAAAAAGTATTTCTAATATGGAAATGTTGGCCTCTGAAAAATATGTCCATCTTTATGCACTCAATACTTGGTTGGTGATTTTGGACTTGAACTACTGCAAATAAACTTTCCCACAATAACCTAATTAATTGAGATGCATCAGTATGAGTTCTTATTTTGCGGGGCATCCATGCGTGCAAAGCTTTACCTGACAATCTTTGAGTGCATTCTGCACCGATGCTACATCCTCGATCCTGTGTCTCTTCTTCAGTTTCTCCTCCTGCAGTGTTAGCCAGGTTTTCAAGGCCTGGACTCCATTTTCATGATCCAACCAACCTTCTAAAAGTCCTTGCAAAAGCTGAATCTGTAATGCAAACACCATATAAATTTCACAACTCTTCAAAAGGAAGGTTGTATGTTTTGTAAATGTGTACTCCTCTTTTATGAAGGAACGCACCTTCTCAGCAATAAGCCCTTGCAGTATCTGCCACCGTCTGTTCATGGCTCCTAGCCGCTCGGCGAAGTCTGTTTTATCGCTGCGCTTCCCCTCCACATCCTGACTGCTGATCTGCAGCACTGACTGGTTAACAAAGTCCACCGTCAGCTGCTTACAGGTCAGATCGATGCGGAAACCCTGAAAAATACAAATGAGGTGTAATGAGAGTTCAGGAAGAGAGATAATTGGGGATTAGGTGGTGGCAAAGTTGCTACAAATCAACTGCGGTGAACGCTTGAGAGCTTCACCTGAATAGTGCAACCCCTAAAGTATAGAAAAAAGATAGTGGGTACCTTATATTTCTGCAAGAAGTTCTGGACCACCTCTGAGCCTACAGCTCCTTCGATTTTGTCTTGGTCTTCATTGATGATGTTCTCCATGAGAGAGATCCAGCTCATCAGCTCGGCGATGGCGTGCCGTGACGCCAGCTTCTCCATCTGCAACTGCGGGGGAGAAAGGTGACTGATTACGAGTCGTAAAGCCGAGACAAAAAGGCTCCGTCTTCGAATCTGCGCCATTTTTCAAACCTGGTGGAGCTTCTCTTGTACGACGGGGATGCGAGTCAGAAGCTCCGCCCACTGAGTGTCAATATGGCCGAGCGCCGTCCTCAGACCGGCCGTGTCAACTCTCTTGAGGCGCAGAAGCTGGTTGCCGGTGCTCAACACAGATGAACGCAGGGACGATTTAGCATCCACCTCCTTAGAAAACTCCTGGCAAATAAATGAAAATAAAAATTATATGAGACTCTACATTCATTTAGCGGAATCTCCTGTAGGTCTTATCTGCCAACCAACCAGAAATGCGTGGAGGTGGTCTCTGACGGTCTCCAGCTCCTGAGGCACAGTCACTGACTGCGTGGTCCAAAACTCCAGCCTGTCCAGCGCCGACTGCAACCAGTGGCTCAACTCCGCTGACTCACTTTGATACCTGAGATTGAAGAGCACAGAGCTCAAAATGTGAATCATATTATTGAGTCATACTGAATATGTAATTTCTGGTACTTTTGAAATAAGAGAGTGCCAGAGGTAAAAAAAATAAATAAATAAATGAGCAAAGGACTGAGCCTGACCTGCTCCAGTGTTTCAGCGTGGAGTCGAGGCGGTGCAGCTCCTTGTTGACCTTGGTGGTGGAGCAGAGCCAGTGCTCCCCTAGCTGGGTCAGCTGGTTCTCCAAGTCGGAGCAGCCGACAGACAGGAGAAGCCTCTTGCCCTCCTCCAGCACCTGGTACAGCTGGGGCTGACGCTCTGTAAGGCTGGCCTTCAGACGCTGGCAGGGAGACCACCATTTAGTCAGCAGATAAATATGTATGTGCATATATTTGTGATTTAATACCTCTGCAGGCCTTACCTGATAGAGGCTGATCCTTTCAATAAGTCTCTCCTCAGTCTCCTCCACCAGACCGACAGTGGGGATGCTGCACTCTACTGCCTCCAGCTGTCGACACAGAGCCTGATAGTCCTCCACTAACCTGCTCCAGGACTGGTAGGGAGAACACAGGTTGCTTTCAATTAATACAGTTAAACTTTATTCATAAACTCAAAATTTACTTGGCATTGCTAACCATTATCTTGAATTAAACTGAGCTGTATTGCCCTGTTAACCATATCAACCCCATCTCTACCCTAGTATCTACCCAACTCTACCCTATCTACCCATCTTTGCGCTATCTCTAATCTATCTTTACCCAATCTTCCCATCTGTACTCTATCTACCTCTCTACCATATCTAACCATCTCTACCCTACTTCTAACCTATTTACTACTCTCTACACTATCTACCCATCTATACCCTATCTACCCATCTTTACGCTATCTCTAAGATATCACAATATCTACACTCTAACTACCCATCTCCACCCTATCTCTAACCTATCCGTCTTTAGAGATGGATAAATAGGTTAGGGATAGGGTAGAGATGGGTAGATAGGGTAAAGATAGGGTAGAGCTGGGTAGATGGGGTTAATCTGCTTATCCGTCCCTCAGACTCACCTCCAGAATGCCTTCCAGCTCAACTCCCCTCCTGTGGGCCTGTTTGAGCACGCTGTGGGCGGAAGCCATGGTCTCTTCCAAGGCCTGGCTCTCCCTCTGCGCCACCAGACCAGAAACTTTACTGTAAAATGTCTGAGTCAGGATCATGTGACACTCCAGACCTTGGAAGAACTCCTGGAGGGCGAGACAGAGAGTGCGTGTGAGACAACCGCAGGAAAACAGACTCCTCTGTCTACGTCAAATCATGCCTCACTACTGCTTCCCTTACTTTGTGTTTGTCCAGTAACATTTGGACCTCGATGACTGAGGCGACCGTCATTTTCTGGTCGGCAGCCATCTTGTCCTGGGCAGTATCCACCAGGTCTGAGAGGTCATGGAGAGCAGCTTCGTACTGGGCCTTGAGAGACAAGCCCTGGTTTAAGCTGCTGCGTCTGGTCCCCACCATCAGCACCAGCTCTTCATACACGTCCTGCACAGAGTCCACCGACATGTCATTCATCACAACTCATCAACCCTGGAAAATATTTTGGTTATGGGTATGTCAAAATGAAACTGAAATAGTTTATCATCAACTGACAGTGCTGGTGTCATAATTTGAATTGAACATAAACTTTAACCTGTAGTTTGAGAAGCTCCTGGTTGGAGATCTGGTCAGACTGGAGTCCTTCCCCTCGGGCTTTCAGCTCAGTCACTCTCTGGTCAAATTCCCTCAGACTGTCCTCCACCTCCGATAACGTCTGCAAAAAGGGAGGAGAGTCATGAGTCTTTAAATGGCTACATGGACACACACTGGGAAATAATGTGCGTGGATCATGATACTGGTTCATGGCCGGTATCTTACCTCTATCTGTTTGGATGCTGGTCTGTCCACACTCCCCGCCATCTTCTGCAGCAACTGGTGTTTACTCTCACTCAGAGTTGTGAACAGCATTCTCAACTCATTCTGGCGAGGGGATAACAAACGATGTTAAAAAAAAAAAAAAAAGAAGTCACGTGCTGGTGACAACAATACACAACCAAATGTTTAATGGATGAGAATGAAGGTCGCCACCTGGAAGGTTGAGTGCTCTTGCAGCCGGTCCCGCATGCTATCACAGTGCTGCTCCAGGGTCGAGTCCAGCAGCCCCATCCTCTCCTGCAGACCCTCCAGTGTGTCCTCCATCAGGCCTTGCTCCTCTCCCCCACACAGTCGGCCCGCTCCCCCGCCCAGCAGGTCTCTGCACTGGTTTACCTCCCTCGTCATTTCCTTCAGGTTCTTATTCATGCCCTGGATCGAGAGGCGGCAACACATTTGTAAAAAAAATGTCCATGCTACGGCTGAAATTTAGAAAAATTTGCTATCATTTTATTGACAGCATATAATAAAATGATTTTATTCACACACACACACACACACACATACACACACACACACTATATCTGTCTGTACATATGCATTTTATCAGTTGTGCTTCATTCTCTCGAACCTCTAGATGTGTGAGTTGTGTCTCTATGTCTTCTGAAAGCAGCACTGGACCAGAGAGCAGCTGATTCTCAGCGGCATCCAACCAGATGGAGGCTGCAGAGACTGCGGCATACAGGTCCTGTTGCACTGTCGCCCCTCCTAAAGACATTGCCAGCTTGCTGTCGCCACCATCCGCCTGTGAAGAGGAGCAGGAGATGCTGACTCTGCACATTGAATGAAACGGTAAGCAAATTAATTGGACGGGAGAGCACCGCTTTACCTCTTGGGCGAGGCTTTCCAGGGTCTGGCTGCAGGTCTCAAATAAAGCTCTGGGAGAGCTAGAGTCCTGGCTGGAGGACTCGCCCCGGAAAACCATGCTGGGACTGGACAGACGGGAGCGATGGAGGATCTGCAAAGAAATGTAACATTAGAGATTTCACAGGGAGTCATTAGAGGAAGTATCAAATTACAGCAGACCAAAAGAAATTGCATCACGAGTTCAAATCAACTTAGATGTAATGAGAGATAATTTTTTTCTCGTGAGAAGAATTCGGCTTGAAAGGAACCAAGGAATATTTTCTACAAAAGATCACAATTGTTTACCGGGCTTAGCTGCTCGTGCTCCAGGGAGTTGAGCGAGAGCTGCAGCTTCGTACTCTGATCTTTATTCAGGTTCTCCCAGCGCTGCCTCAGCTGGTCCAGAGGGGACAGGCTCTCCGTCTCCAGCAACACTCCCCCAGGAATACACATCTCGCTGTGAGAGAAGAGAGTGTCATCATTAGGAAATGATATCCGGCCCTGGAAGGTCACCCGCTGGAGGAATGGGACATTGAACAAGTTTCCTTTTGTGGAAGGAATGATGAAGTGTGTAAAAATAGAAGGATAAAAGAAGTACCTATCGCCATTAGGTGTTGTCTGTTGGCTGAGTAACTCCTCTCCAACACTGGCTACAGACTGCAGTAGCCTTCTTTGTTCAGCTACTTGCTCTTGCAGCTCCTAGAAAATATAGTGAATCCATTCAAAAATATTCCAGAGAACTGATTCATGTTTTGAACAAGATAACTGACAGAAAAAAAGAAAGAAAATCCCTTAAAAACTAAAGATTGAAGTAAGGTGCAGGCTGCCGGTTACCCTTTGTCGAAGCAGGTTGTCGTGATGCTGCTGTGTGCGTGTCGAGCGGGCCTGGGAGAGCCAGTCCTGAACGTTTGGACTCTGAGAAAGAGAGGAGTCTGGCTCGCTGTCATCCTGCTCCTGCAAAGAACCCTGGGAGGAATGGCAGCAACAATGTGGTTTATTGGCTATTGTCAGAACAAAACCCCAAAAATAAGACATAATTTTTCATATAAACAATGGCAAAGTGAATGGTGCTTTCTAATTCTAAATTCATTTCTTAATAATAACTAAAGAATAATAGTACTTCAATGCCTAGAAATAACTGCTTTTCCAAATTGACCTGGATATTAATACTTTTGAATTGAATTAAAATGAAATCACAAGCTACATTTTAATAGCCACTTCAAATAAACCTGCACTTGCATTAATATGTGGTCGTGGCCGAGGAAAACGTCCAAGTTTTTCCCAAACAAGACATAAAACAGAGGAATGTAAATGTCGTGTCATCAGAAAAACACCTGGTCCAGTGTATTTAGGATCAACATGTGATGAGGTAGCATCCCTTTGTCAGGGCTCTGAGGCCCATTGTGAGGTGCACAGGCTGTTGTTGTTCCATAGTGGACAACAGTGGACTTTTATGACGGAGCATGACACGACCTTTAACTGTTGACACAATGCTAGCATTGACACGGCCGTGCAACAGCAAAACAGAAACACCACAGAGGCGAGAGGGGGCTAAACATGTGGGAATGTGCAGGGAGGCATGACAGAGGAAACTAAACACACACAACCTTGGTGTGCGTCGCATGATCCTCACCTGTATGTCGACCTGTTTGTCCTGAAGCATCTGCTGCAGCTCCAGCAGGCTGTCTTTGAGTGAGTGCAGTTTGATGGTGAGCTGCTCCGCCTCCCCCTTGGTCTCGGCCCGGCCCTCCAGAAGCAGGCTCTCGCTGTGGACCGAAAGCTCCGACAGATAGGACACCTTCTGCTCAATCTCAAAGAGCATGTTCTGAAGGGATAAGGAGCACAAAGACAAAGAATTATGAAGTGTAAAGCCGATTTTTTAATTGCGCCCAAAATCATGAAGTGAACTCTACACTCAAATAGCACATTCTTGCATGTGACATTATTCAAAATAGCAGTCATTGGCTATGCTGCATAGCACATTAACATATTCTCTCAACTTCAAAGGAGAGCTTATAGTTGGTCTGAGCCCTTTAATTTCCCTGCTGCACTGGAGACCATCAGCCTCTTGCTCATCTTGTTTCATGAATCCCACTTGTTGAGTCATCAGCTATCCCGCTCCTTTTAAAGCTTACACTGTGTTTTCCTCTCAGTCCCCTTGAACACACTCTTTGGAAGAAAGTAGAGTAAAGAAAGACCCTCCCTTTCCATGTCTGTACTGTGTGTGAAAAGTGCAAATGGTTGCATTTAGAAAGGGGGGCGTTAGGGTCAATCCCCTTTCTTTCTCTCGTGGCTACAAGGACCCTTGGCTGAACTGGAGGGGAATTCTCCATAGTTTTGCCGAACAATACAGAGTGCCCCCACACAATTCTTGTCTTTCTATTTACAACCGTGTCATTCAGAGGGAAGGTGGAGAGCCTCGCCTACCACTTTTTTCTTTACAGAGTTGCAGCTCAAATTCCAAAGATGTTCATTAATCTATTTGGGTCAAGGGCAAAAAACATTTAAACATATACATCGTTTGAATTGGAAAAAACATTGGAAAATTTAACTTAATCATTGAAGTGATTTCATTGAGATTCGACTCATCCTCTCTCATCCTTTAATCTGAAAAACGAAGACACTCGTTGATATTAAACCTGAGCCTTTTCATTTTCAGCGTCTATTGTAGCATCTTGTTCCTCCTCTTGTGGATCTAATAATCCATGGGTGCAGCCGGTGCTTTGCCCCCCTGGACCAGAGGATCCACATGGGTCCGACCCTTTAAACCTGAGCCCCCCGGGAGCCATATGTGAGCAATAATCAGCTTAGTGTCTCTCAGTCTGCGATGAGCACGCAAACTCTTAAAACATGTCTTTATTTCGCTTCGACTAGGCTGAAGAACTCAGCAGTACTGGGGTGAAGCCAATTATGCTGCATCACTTCACGCCAGTTTTAGGATCCGCGGAAACTGTGACATCATTGAAATGCTGTGTTATTACCATACATATGATAAGCCTTTGCTAATGACAGAAATATGTAAAACAGTACACAGAGGTCAGCTGTAGGACATTCTAAGAATGACAAACTTTTCCTTGATGTTGCTTTGTGATTTAAATCAAACTGGAACACAATTTCCCAACAAAAGCCCTGATGGATTTAGAATCCGCAACCAGACTCCAGTATCCTACAAACTAATTACCCCAAGATAAAGGTGATGTTACCATAGAAACAGGATAAGCAGGGGGTACAGCCGAGACTGTTGGAGGAATGTTAGAGGATTGGAGTGTGATCAGGGAGGGACACAGGGTCCTAGAGTCCTCATGTTATATTGACTGAACCAAACCCAAAATTAGTAAAAGTTCAGTACATTTGCAGGGTGTGCCTTGCTTTTTAATGGATAAGTAGAACAGTTAATATGTGACTAGAATAGCAACAGTAACAGAATCCAAAGGCAGTGGATCGAAGGCTCTATTTCTGGAGTGCCGATGCAGCCAGACATCTCTCTCTTGATAAAACAATAGACCTCCATGCAGCACCGAAGGCGATGGCTGACATTCAAAATGCTCTCTCCGCTAATAAACATCCGAAAACGGGGTCGGCTCTGTTTCAGCGGAGGCTGCAATAGCAAAGTCAGAGCCCTCACCTGGCAGTCTATGAGCTGTTCCTCCATGTCCAGGTCTTCATTCTGGAGGTGAAGGGCCGAGCTGAGGGTGGCGCGGGTGCTGAGCAGCCAGTGGTCGAGCTCCTCAGCCTCGCTGTGGTAACGCTGCAGCGCCTGCTCCTGCCGCTGCTCCTCCAGCTGTTCGCTCAGCTTCTCCTGTGGTGATTATTGCAATGTTCAGACTCCAACACTCAAGCATCAAGGTAGAGAAGGTCTTAAGAGTAGAGAGCCAAACCTCCAGGAGTTGTCGCTTCCCGGATGCCTTCATCCGGATGGTCGCCATCCTCTCTCCCAGAACAGTTAGCGTCGACTGGAGGGCCAACTGGTCCCCAGGCTCCCCGTCGCTGTCGCTGTCCGCCAGCTCCTCGGAGAAACATGTCTGTAGCTCGCCGATCTCGTCCTGCAGCATCAGGATCTCATCCATCAGCGCCTGGACAGCCACAGACAGGGAGCGTTGTTAAAATATGCAAAGAGCAGTCGGAGAAAAGACTGCTTACATGAAGAGGACTCTGAAAGGAAGATAGCAAGGCGGGGGTGGGGGTCTCCAAATTGTCTTGCAGTTTGTTACACAAAAAGGGACACTATCGGACATAGCTGTGAAGTTGGCATGGCAACAGAGATTAGCGCCATGACAGCTGTGCAACCACAAGCCCGTGCAATACCAAACAATACTCTAAATCATTCCCAGAGAAAGATTCTGCTTTCCACTGTAAGAACTGTTCTGCTATTTGCCAATACCTGACCAAAACAACACAAAACTTTGCTGGTTGGTCTTTATCTGGCTCACCTGGTGTGCAGCCATTTGGCTCTCCGGGGTCTTGCTGGGCTCCAGCCCTTCATTGAGTGCTGCCTCGATCGATTCCATCTTGGTGGAAATGGACTGCAGAGACTCCTGATAGTGCTGCTGCCGCTCCAGAGCCTCATAAAGGCTCTTTTGCTTTTCACTTATCTGAGGGAGGAGAGCAGGAGTGTAAGAAAGAAAGAAAAAAAAAAGAATGAATGCAAAGTGCAACTTGGGAGGCAGCTGGAGGGTTTTATAGCAGGATTGATGATTTGTATTTTAAGAAAACCGTACCACGTTCTTGAGCGTTTCCCAGGATCTCTGCAGGTCGTCCAGGTTGGCGGCGCTGGTCTCCAAGGAGGGGTCGTACAGCTCCTGGAGGGGGGCTCGACTGAGAGCACCTCGACCCTGCGGCACGACAGCAAAGCACAGTGAGTGTAGCTGTAATGCATTTATTATCTTAACAAAGCATACACCAGATACAATTATAAACAAAGGACTATTGGGTCATGACTATGCAGGGTGACATCCAAAACTTTGGAACAAAGCGACCAAATGATAAATGATCTTTTTTTTCAATGTATGTCATGAGCATGAGGGTGACATAACTTCTGCATACAGCGTTACTGATAAACAGAGCATTTCCTATAATTAACACAGACTAATCAACT
>CAESWR010000201.1:1098504-1134578 GCA_903171835.1 Mullus surmuletus | reverse complement strand
TCTCGCAACTCCTGCTGCACCTGCCCCCTGCTGGCCCGCACGCGTAACACAAGGCTAAAAACAAAAAAAGAGGAATTGAAACAAAAACAGTGAAGAATTAAATCAGGATATTTTGTTTCTCATTCACAAAAATCTAACCTTCAAACGTCCAATAAGCAAAATCATTAACTATATTGTTGAGATTGTTGTTGAAAAATATTTGCAGAAATGTTACTTTTCAAAACGTATCAATTCGGGGATAAGAGAATAAATTGCCCTTTCTTGGCATTTAATGGAAAAGGCATAACAACAATCTCTGAGTAGCTCCTGCCCTCCCCCCTTCCTTTTTTTTAATGTTGTTCATCCTATAAAACATATTAGTAGTGCCACTCACCTGTCATATTGCTCTTGCATGCTTTTGATCTCCTGTAGGCACGGCGTCTCCTGATGTCCATTCTCTGTCTTTTTCTCCATCTCCATCACCTCCTCCCTGTCTTCCTCTTCCTCCTCCTCCTCCTCTTCGTCTCCTCTGAGACTGCGGGAGTGCTGCCCCAGTAGGGCCAGGATGGACTGCTCCCGCTCCACCTCCAGGCTGAAGGAGTCGTGGTACTCCAGGAGACTCTGCAGCGCCGCCCTGGTGGCTGCCTTCTCCACCGTGCTGTCCGGGACGCGGCTGTGGAGGTCTTTGGACACCGAGCGTACCTTGTCCATCTGTGGAGGCCGGTTTAGTCAAATTAGTCCCCTCATTTGGAATTTGTGCTGCATTCCAAAGATGTGTGGAAAAAAAACAACTGTTCAGACTAAACATTTAGAGAAGTTTTTTTTTTTTTAATTTAGTGGAACAGTTACTTTGCATTTTTTCACTCTGCAGTGTTCCCACTAGGGGCAGAATCAAGGGTTCAGACGAGTGCAGAGGATGACATCATGCTCATTAGAACAAAGAGGCTATACAAAACTGACGGACAGCAGGAATGTGCCACATATGAGGAAGTGACCATTCAGTTGGCTTTGACCTCATTTCCCTTTTAGGAGCAATGCTTTGTGGGAATTCTCGAGAGCTGAGAGCACTCAAAATAGGCTGAAAAAAGCGGGAAAACGCTGCATGACACACTGTTCTGGCATCGGGAAACAACTGGCTTTGCGCCTGGAGTTACATCACACAACGCCAACTGGTATTCAGTCACTGCTGTGTGTGACCCACATTTGCAGAGGCAGGAGCAGTTTCGCCGTTTGCAGGCCTCCGGTGTCATGTGAGCTCACACGGCTTTTGTGGAGCAACTGTGGGAACTCTGTCTTTCCGCTGCGGATCACTGAGATACAACCGAGCGGCGGTTCAAGCAGCCACCGCTCTCACCTTTTCTGTGAAGTTCCTCCACTCCCTCGCAGTGTCTTCCAGTGCCCTCTCCTGGGCTCGGGCCACACTGCGGAGCCTGGTCCACCGTTGCCATAGCGACGAGACAGAGTGGCTGGTGACGGCGATGCTGGAGTCGCAAAGGAGCTGCTCTAACTCGGCCGCTTTCTCTTTCAGGGCGTTCAGAGGCAACTCCTGCAGGTCGACGTGAGTCACCAGAGACTGCAGCCAAATGGCAACAACAGATGCAAAGAAATCAGTGGTGAAATGCTTCTTTCTAAAAACACACACGCAGGGCTACATTTAATGACTGAAAGCAGTTTCCCACCTTGTATCTTTGACATTTGTCTTCCGCCTGCTGGATGCTAACAGCTTTAGCGGTGGAAAACATGGCCATCTTGCTCTCTGCGTCGTTCATCTGTTCAACCAGCATCTCCCTCTCGTATTGGAAGGAGGTCCAAAGAGAGGCACAACTAAAAAAAGATTACGTTAAGTTACGCATTAAGAAAAAGGCCAGGATATTAACTAGAATTTGGCAGAATACTGGACATTTGAGTGCATCAACACACCTTTGCTGTGCCTCCCTGTAAGCCTGCAGCTGTCTCTTTACTTCCGTGCTCCTCAGCTGCATAGACTGAGTTTTCTCCCTCAGTTTGCTGGTCGCCTCCGCGCCCACCACATCCATCAGCTCGGGCTCCAGAGTCCTCAGCTCATCGAAACCAGCTGTGAAGTTCTTTTCCCGCTCTGAGATCTCGTCCAGGTCTCGCCTGCAATCTGTCAGGTTCTCTAGCTCCGCCCCCTGGCTGGCCCTCTGGAGGAAATCTGCTGCGGCGTCCAGGCATTTCTGCATGGACTGCAGAGATAAGTGGTGCCTCTGGACCGCGGCGAGAGCCTCTTCAAGAGCCAGCTAGAATATTCAGGAGGTGATTACACTCACATCAGTTCGTGCTTCTTACTTAAAAATAGACTTGTCAGCAAAAAAACCAAAAACGTACACCTTTAATTTTAAATCATGTTTAACAGTAGTTCTGGAATTTGGGTTTTCAATCATTTTTCCTCCCACAATGTCAAAGATCAAAATTCTAATCTTTATTCCTCATTTTTATTCTAATGATGCTATCTTTTGGGAACCAGAAGTTAAATGCTAGTAATTCCCAGAATGGCTTTAAATTAATGGTCTTTTATTCAGTCTTTTAAATGTTTCAGCTTCCCCAAGCCTGTTAATATTGATAAAATGGGAGTCAGAAGACAGGAAATAATATTCAGTCGGTGCGCGGCATGAATGATGAATCAGATTTCTGATAAGCTGAGGATAAGAACCGTACTGTAGCACTGATTTCCATTTCAACACTGAATCACTCACGTACATCAGAGCTGCAGTAATGTCTTTTATGACTTACCTGCTTTTTGCTTATTTCTTGTTGAACTTCAGCTCCCAGCTTTTTCAGCACCTCTAGTTTCTCCCCTGCACGAGCTTCAATTCTCTCCTTTCTGCCACTTTGCATTCCTTCGCTACACAAGGCATCTATCATCTTTAATCTGCTTTTTACGTCCTCTTCCATGATTTTCAGCCGCCGTGCCTCCTCTTGCACCCTCTCCACGCTGAGCTCTGTGAAGGTCAAAGGCCTCTGCAGTGTGTCCCTCACGGTCCTCAGCCACCCCAACAGTTTCTCAATCTCTCCCGTGAGGTCCTTGCATTTGCCGATCGTCTTTTCGCTCTCTCTGACACAGCATTGCACTTCGGAACGTAAAGACTGTGATGATTCCAGCTGAGACGTAATCTCCTGAAAGGCTGCGGGGTCCAACGTCAGACCGAGGCTTTTCGTTTGCCGATTACATTCTTCAGCCTGTGAGGTTGCACAATCCAGACGTTCAAGCAGCAAATATAGACCTGCAATTTTATCCACGCCACTCATTTCTTTGTGAGACTTAAGTCTGACCAGATTCTCCTTCACCGACTTTGATTCTTGGTGCAATTTGGCTAATAGTCTCTTGTGCTCAACGATTATCTTCACAGAATCTTCTAAATATCTTATTTTCTGATTATTTCTCAGCTTCAGAGTATTGTGGAGACTGACGAGCTGCTGCGTCTCCTCCGCTCTGTACGTCTGGCCCATACTGAGGAAGCCCTCGTTTTTGCCGCGAAGCTCCTTCACAGCGGGGCCGATATGGAATAAACTCTCATTTATATTTCTGTACTCACTCATCAAACAAACTACATCCTCTTCTCTTATACTGATAGTCTGCTTCTCCAGATTGTCAAACTGCTCCTGAAGCTCCTCCAGTGCATTTCGAGTGATATCAAAAAAAGTGCTGAACTCTTTTCTCTCGAGGATGATTTGTTGGATTCGGTCTTTTTTCTCTTTGGCTAGAGCGAGGATGCTGTTGTACTGCTGAGGCAGCGCATTGAGCCTCTCGTCCAGGTAGCAATGGTCGATCTCGTTCAGTGTGGGGAGGATCTCCTGGCCGATTCTTTGGACGATTAGGAGCAGGTTCTCATACTCTGAGGCTTGCTCCAGCACCTTCTGGAAATTAGACAGCTCTGTCTGCAGGTCTGAGCTGTCGTCAATGTTGCTCAGGTTGATTTCAGGGAAGGTGATGGCGTCTGCTTGTTTCAGCCAGTTGCAAGTCTTGTTTAGGTCGACCTGGAAGTACTTCCTGGAGGTCAGGGCTTTTTCCAAGTCGGTGACTCGCTGGGTGGTTCTGTGAAGGGCGGCTTCGAAGACCGCCTGCAGCTCCTCGAGTTTTGCCAGGGTTTCCGTCCGCTCTTTTTCGGAGGCGTCCCTCTCTAGGTCCCGCCCTTGCACCCAGAGAGATGCCAGTTCCCTCTGGTAGGCGCGCAGGCCGCTCTGAATGCCCCGACACGCAGCAGCTTGTTTGGCGAGGTCCTCTGGGAGAAGCGCGATGTGGTCGTCGATCAACGCCTTTCTCTCCTGTTGTTGTACCCAAGACAGAGCTCTCCCTAAACCCTGAAGAAACTGTGTCCTCTCTGTGAAGGCCTGAGAAAGGATTGCGTATTAGTTACAAAGTTTATAAGCTCAAAATCACTTCTCAGACCAAACGGGTTTCATTAAACTAGCAGATCAGATATGAAAGTCCCGCAGGATGTAATTTAAGCTTTGCAATACGAATTTCCAGCTGTTTACCTTGCTGAGGTACTTCCGCCGCTGGGCCACCCGAGCACCCAGAGCGTCCACCTCGGTCTGGGCTTGTTCCACCAGCTCCTGCAGACATCTCTTCTCGCTCAGACCCAACCTGGCCGCCACAGCTTGTGCCTCGCTCACTGCTTGACCCAGCAGCTGCTGACGGGCCTCCAGCTCCACGCACACGCTCAGGTGGTCGAAAAGGAAGCTCTGCGCCAGATCGGGGGGTGGGCTAGTTTTCAGCGCCGAGGTGAGCGTGGGGCGTTGCTCCTCCACCCACTCACGGGCATCGCGCAGCTGTGTTTCCACCCGCGCCAGATCCTCAAGTGTCTGCGCTGAGTCTTGGATCTTCTGCTGAATTAGACTTTCTAGCTGGGCCCAGCGCTGCTCCAGATGACCCACCTAATGAAATGAAACCATTTTTTCCATCAATATCTTATCATATTTTTAGCAAAATGCACACCTTTATTGTTCAACTTTTTATTTTCATACCTGTTGCTTCACCAGCTCCTTGTCTAGCAGGCTAAGTCGAGGCAGAATTGCATGTCTTTGGTCCCTTAGATCTTCAAGAGTCGCTCTTTGCTCCATAAGGTCACTGGACAACTTCCTCAGAGCCTCTAGATGCTCGCTTGTACTTTCAGTGTCAGCCCTGGATACACACAAGCTATTAGAGGTTGTATCTAAACTGCAGTTTGTGTGGAAGAGTACATTAAAATACAGAAAAGGTTGATACCGAGCAAGATAGTCCCATTCCCTGGACACTTGGTGGAAAAGTTCCTCCACTGCGACAACGCTCTCTTGGTACTCGCCGCTTCGCTGCATGTCCTCGCCTCGCTGGGCCTCCAGCTCTTCTGCTCGGTGGCCCATTTCCGTCCAGCTCCTCCTCAGTCTCTTGATGTCGTCCTGGACGGGGTAGGCCTGACCGTCCATCAGCCTGCTGATGGCTTCACTCAGACGGGTTAACTCTGACTGTCGCTCCCTGATCTGCTGGAGGAACTCCTGGTCGGGGACAGTATTTCAAGTATGAGGTACACTTGCTTGATCTGAAAATTCAGTTTACGACAATGCACACTTGTGAATGTAAATCAAACACAGACCTGCGCCTTGTCCAGCTGGTTCTGTGCAATCCTGGGCTCCAGCTCTGCAGGTCTTCTGATGAGATTCTGAAGCTGGTGTTCTGTGTCCCGCAGCTGGACCTCCAAATCTGCCTTCTGCTCCTCAACATCCCTCCAGCTGTCTGCTACCTCCTCACAAAGCAGCATACGCTCCTCAGTCTGTAGAAGAGAATAAAATGTCAACTTAAAGAACTAGAAAATATTTACAACGAAACGTAAAATATAGAATCAGTGGTAGCTGCTGACCTACCTGGAGTTTGACTTGCTGGATAGCTGCTGCTGTCTCCCTGACTTTGAGAATGGACAGATCGCAGGAGGAACACACAAGCTGGAGGTAAGTGCTGGCCTGCTCCTGGCGCGCGCGCTCCTGCTTCACCTGCCCAACAAAGTGAGTGGTCCTATCATTACATCCCCATCAAAAAACATCTTGCAATAGTCAATGTACATCTATATTATTCAAATCGGTAGAATTCAGAGTGCAGAGACTCAAACAGTGGATGCTTTTCACTATGAGCATTTGTCTCCTTTCATTGAGGACGGAAAAGTAAAAACCACCAATGGAGACATGCTTGGTTTGATAAGCCACATCCATCACTTGTGTCCTGAATTAAGTGTCACGCTCGATAAAGGACTTCAGATTGGGAAGTCAAAGGAGGAGAGGGAACTTGAGGAAGCAACGGCTGTCATAATGAAAAGCACCTGCTTTGTTAACGAGTGGGCGGGGCCAACTGACCTGCTGCAGCGCCTCATCCAGGCTGAGGGGAGTGTGGGCAGGGGGCTCTGGTTCCTCTGAGGCGGATGTCAGCCAGGTCTGGCACTGCTGCAGGGTGTCTTGCAAACTCACATGTCTCTGTAACTCGTGGTCCAGACTCTGATATACCTGCAATTCCCAAAAAAAGGGGAAATGAATTTGCTATTTTTCCTCAGTGCGTTTATCAGGAGAACATTAAGCTAGTCTAAAAAAGCAACCAAAAAGGAGTCTTGTGAAACATGGCATCCGCTGTTGGGTGTGTGCCCTGAAACCCATCTAGGTTTGAAATACACACATTTAATAAACCAAAGATGTAATCAAAGAAGCAGTAAATGATTTGGTAGCTAGGGAGCACCATGCAACACTGCACTGCTTTGAAGTCGGTAAAGCATGGCTAAACACAAAGACACGCTGACTGATAAAACCCTGACAAGTAGGCAGTTACGCTGCGTTGTATTTGACAGGTGTTGAATGTGGAGGCGTCCACACCCTCCAGGGGAGAGCGAAAACGGCAACGTCTGATTGACAGTGTTAATATGAGACCCCGAAAGAGAGAAAGATGGGGAGGGTGGGGGGGCACGTTTTGGCAAAGGGCCCAGCGTATTTGGCAAAAAGGCTGGAAGGTTGGCATGGTGGCAAGTGGCAGGCCGGATATTAGAGCTGTGTTGCGCTGGGAACGCAGTTGGCAGCGAGCGCAAACACTGGAGGCGCAGTTGTAGCCACGCCAGCAGTGTGGTGGTAAAGTGTGGCTGGATCACACAATGCCAGATTGGCGGCGTGAGTGGCGATGGAGGTGGTGTCTTGGGAG
Organism: Mullus surmuletus; assembly: GCA_903171835.1. NCBI lineage: Eukaryota > Metazoa > Chordata > Actinopteri > Syngnathiformes > Mullidae > Mullus > Mullus surmuletus. The sequence goes on along the minus strand of CAESWR010000201.1, from coordinate 1,127,431 downwards.
GTGAGCTATGATGACAGAGTGGGAGTTGCCAAAATGACAGAGTGGAGCTGGATTAGAGGGGCTCGCCAGATCTACTGAATAGTGGCGTGTGACCACTTTTTTGGCTCTGGCATGAAAACCCCGGGCTGACAAGGGATATGCAGAGATTAATATGGAGAGATTGAGTTAGCGATTTTGGCTGGTGGGGTCCGTCTGAGCGCGGCTGCCGTTGAGCTCCACTTTGGCAGCCTTAATTGGTCGTGCCCTCTACAGAGGCAGTGAAGGACTGTCGTGAGAGACGGTTTAACTGTCGGAGTGGGTTAGGATTAAGGGGATGCCTCGGGTGCGGGGGTATTAGCAGTGTTAATATGTTGACTGGGTACGTGTGTGGTCATGCACGCGAGCCACTGCATATGCCTAACGCTACAAACATACAGAAATCATCTCTTAAAGGCAACATATACATCTTCATAACCCCCCCCCTTCTTCCCTCACTCACTCTCTGCGCGGTGCTACAGATGGCGGAGTAGCTGTCTCTGGTGCCTTGCTGGTGAGCCTGGACCTGCTGTCTCAGCCTGATCTGCACACGCTCGCCGCAGCCTTGTACCAGGTGGTCTCCTCGCTCCTTCAAGCCTGCCAAACGATCCTCAAAGCCCGCTATTTCCTCCATGATGGCCTGCAGAGGTCAGAGAAAGTGGGTGGGATCATGCTTAAAAAAAGTCTCGGGTCCTAGCGTATGACAGGAGGAGATGGGCCGTGACACGAGGGGGGGGTCAGAACAGACTGACATCACACAGTGTGCTCTGTCAGGCGATTAGACAGGCCTGACTGGACACAATGGTTTTGAAAGACTGGTCTGGACACACTGAATTAAATATGATATTCTTTATCAGACGTGTTAAAATATTGTAATTAAAATATCTTTGATGTTGGTCCGGTGTCTCCACATACTCCTTTCATAGCAAGAAACAAAAAACATGCAGACGATCTCAGCCAAAAGTGGGAGAGAAATCCAGCCCTGTGATTGGTCACCTTATGCCTAGCCAGCTGCTGAGTTGCTGCCTCCAGGCTTCTGCTCACGGTCGGGTCAGGGGTCACCATCCTGCTGGACATCTGGAGCAACCAGCGCTCCACCTCCTGGAGCTCGTTGTGGTACGCTTCCTGTTCCTTCACCTGGGTGTCCAGATTCTCCACATGAGCCTGGAGCACACATGACAAATTATTATGATGATCATGTATAATGAAGGAGAACCCGATTCAACAAGTTAAATTGTTAAAAGGTTCACATTCTTGGCCTCAATTTATCAGCATGGATGGAACAGCTGTGCTCCAATGGGATCCCTCAACAGTCCTCGACAGTTTTTCAAGGGTGCTCAGGAAGTAGAGGAATAGTCTAATTCAATTTTTTCATGCTTGTGAAAGGCAAATTGATTCTTTTAAAAACATTGTGTTGAATTAATATTTTCAATTTTTTCCATTTGGTTGAAGTAATTCAAATACAATGGGATCAATTTAGCATAAAATATGACATTAATTGAGAACAAAAAAATATGTTTCGTTAAGAAATAAGGCTCTCACCATGGCTGTTTTGAGGAGGTCAGTGTAGTCCTTCTGCAGTCGGTTCATTTTGTCCCTGATGGAGGGGTAATGGACGGATGCGAGCAGAGCGTCTCCCTTCTCTACCACTGACCTGATGGATCCATCATGGGACTGCACCATCTGCAGCAGAGCCTGGGGTACAACAGACACCGAATAACGGTATCCAGAGGCTTTTAAATAATTTACTGATATATGTAATAATCATTTCCAAAAATTTGCAAATGAATGGCATTTGTGTATGTTTGAGTGCAATTAGCACTTTATGTTAAGTATATTCAGTTTTGGAGTTAATGGGCTGCAGACAAGGTTATCTCTGTAGGCCATTAAGCTAATAAAATTTGGTTTGGTCAATCAAAATAGCCGAATGACCTTAGTGCCAAATTACATAGAGTAGTGTGATTGAAATTCTCAGCTGCGCTTCATATTGGTGATTTCTATTTAATGATGAGACAAAGTTGCCACTGTACCTTATACTTCGCCAGCTGAGCCCTCCGTTGGTACAGTTCGGCCTTGGGCTCCAGCGGGGAGCTGAGCAGCGCCCTGGTTTCCACTAGCCATTGGGCCTGAGCCTTGTAGCGGTCCTGGAACTCCCTGGCGAGCAGCAGAGCCCGCTCCAGGAAGCTGTGCTCCTGCCTCAAGCTGCCGGCGAGCTCCTCTAGCTGGGCGAGGCGGGCCTCCACCTCCCCTCCCAAACTCTCTGCCCCAGCCTCGTCCAGGAAGCCCGCCGCCTGCTCTGCCCGCTCCCTCAGGGACTTCAAGAAGCTGTGACCGTGCTGGAGATCAGACTGCAGAGTCTGGATGAGAGAGAGAAAATACTCAGCATGGGAGCTCCTACATTGTCATCATTAGCGTCTCTGCAATGACCTTCAACTGGGGCATTATTATTTTTTCCTATTTCTACCAGTATATTTAAAGAAAGATATTTCTCTGCGGTGGTGTAGTGAAAGTGAGGCACATAAGCTCCATGACTTTCAATCACACTGCCATTCAATTCTTTGTCCTTCACATTCACCGCCGCCCCACTCACCTGATCCTGCCTGGCACGTTTGAAAAGCTTTGAAACCCTCAGGTAGCTGACACCTGCGCGGCAAGATGTGGGGAAGACTGAGAGGTCATGGTGTGGAAAAACCAGGGTGAATAATATGAAAGGAGGACCCAATTATAAGGACCCTTAACAGGCAGCAGTAGCCACAGGGGTTTCCAGGGCAACCACAACACACCACACACACACACAGACCTCCACTCGATGGGACGCCATCGAGCTTTCATCATCAGTCTATTATTGCTTTGAGTAGAAAGAAGCGTCAGTGTGCAGTGACCCCATACCTCCAGCTCATCGCTGTTGATTATATGGAATAAAAAGACCTGTGTCGATCTGCACGCGTCCTCGTCTCCTTCACATGCAGCCGTGAGCACGTTCATCAGCCTCCTGTGTTCCTACTTTGACTTTAACACGCAGCACTCCATATGACCCTTTATCATACAATTTTCCTTAATAATCCGAGCTATAACAAGAAGGTCTCCGGTAATTGTTGTGTCTTATTGTACCACCTTCCAACAAAAACATCTCCTGACATCAAGCCTGTACTACTTCTGCTTATGGAAACCATCTATTAACCATTGCAGAAGGTGGTGGTCAGCTTCCTCTGCACACTTCATCAGAGGCTGATATAGTCCACATGGTGCCTTTAGGCTCCGTTCGGCAGTGATGATACAGTAGCAGACAGCACAGTCTGGTGAACATTATATATGAGGTCTTACACACGGTGTGCCCTTTATGCCGTAAACTGTCTCCTATCATGTTAACACCAATTATTCAGTGTCGAGGGTCTCACCTTGCTCTTGTATATGGGTAGTAGAGCACAGTTGGCACCCTTTTTTCTAGTTCTCCAGTGACTGCAAAGCATCTACTGTGGCAAGGTTGACCATTTCCATTAGTGAATGACCGGTAAGATGTTGCTAAGGTGACCCTGATAGCAATTTATCAGCCCTGCCTGGGTGCATTCTGCTCCAGGATGCAATTTTAGGGACTTTAAAACTAGTGAATGCAGTTTAAATACTTTATATGAGGCAACATCTGGTCCCTGTGACGTTGACTGAAATAGGAAATCTCAAAAATTATTTTTAGCCTCTCCCAGAAGCTCTGACTGTCTGGTGTCAGATTTTGGAAAAATGCCCTTGAAGATTAATGAAGTGCCAATGATATTAAAAAATAAGGGGTGGGTGAGCGGGGGATACTTAATAGGGAGGAGAATCATCTTTGCTGCTTTTTTTTTGAGGATGATTTTGTGCATCCTGCTAAAGAACAAAGAAAGAGAAGTGTGTGTATGTGTGTGTGTGCGTGTGTGTTAGAGACAAACAAAAGTGCTAATTTCTCACCAAGAAGGATTATGAGTAGAGATTCATTTAAAAATGTATTAATGACATCATATTCTAAGTTCAGCTGTTGAACACACACTTTCCCAGTTACAAGTCGGTTTTAAACTAAGTGCAAATCCAACTAATGGCCCTTGACATCGATATCGACTACCACTCTTTGTGTCAATGCATAATCATCCCAGCTCACTGAACAGCCCTGTGGCTCTCTCACTGCAGGGGAATGAGCAAGTGGCGACGTACTCGTGTGTCATCTGCAGAACTGGAAGGACACATGTGGTGACAGCACGTCTCGGGTCCCTTCGTAGAGATGCGGCATCGATTCCCAGACAGGGATTACGCCAAAGCCCACAGCAGATGACATATTGCAAATGTCTATATGTGTGTGTGTGTGTGTGTGTGTTTGACTGCAGAAAAGACGAAGAAATACTGTAGTGATACTTAAGTAGAGAAAAAAAATGTAAAATTCCTGCATTCGAGAGTTTGTTGAAGCTTGTTAGTTCGTACTTAGGCTGGGTTTTGCACCGTGAAACGAGCGCTGGAGAAGCAGTGTGTATGTGTGTGTGTGTGTGATGTGAAGCGGTAAGGGCACTGCATCAATTACAGCGTCTGTGCCAGCAGGCTCCTGACACCGGCGCTTCTTCATCCTCTTCTTCACAGTGGGGAGTCCCTCCCTGCTACCGTGCTTCCTCTAAAGCGCCATTCCGCTTTGTCTTCATAAAGAGCTGATCGATACGCACATACCCACTCGAGCCGCTTGATATGAAAGCAAGCCAAGGCAGTGATTTTCTTTTTAGCACACGTTTCGGAGGGGGCTACTTGCCAGAGATGTCCGGTTTGACCGAAAGAGCACCAAGAGAAAAAACGGTAAACGTGCCGAACCCTCTGCAAGATAGTGCATGCATATTTTACTGGCCAAGCGTACCGGAGCTGCCAAAGAAATCTGTACTCTTGATGTTACCAGCAGATACCGTATGTTGCTTGGCAGAAAACGTGATTGCAAAAGGTTTTTTTTTTTTGCTGGCCACATTCAGAAGAGGTTGGGCTCAATGTTCAGTACAAACTTAGGGACTTGCTAAGTCATCAGTTTGGCATGGTAATACCTGCGCTGATTTATTGCAACCTGTTCAGGAAAGCACATGAAGCACTTTACTTTACGCCCACATGCATTTCTGAAAGGCCCAGGCTGTTCACACATGTGCATACAGCAGCCTGCTTGGGTTAAAATAAATCTGTACCTCTAATTTCTTCATCTTTTTGTCCATGGCGAACCGGTCCAGAGCCTCGGAGGTGTCTGTTAACGCCGCAAAGCTTTTCTGAGTGGAGCTGAGCCAGTCGGTGAAGGACGCGCAGAGGTGCTCGGCCTCTTCTATGCTCTTCAGTTCCTCCTGCAGCTGCTTGATGATGTCCTGGAGAAGCACAGGACAAACTGATTTCAGCAATAACACCCACACATTTTTTTTGTATTTGGATGCAGAGATGAAAAATTCCTAATCAAATTTCAAGATAGGTTTTAGACACTATAGCGATAAATCTCCCACTGTAATGTAAAAATACCAAGTGTAAACATAATTTCACAGTCTGAACAACCACACATTTCAACCCCCTCTTATTGTTCCTTTTAGAATTGTTCGTATTTTTTCTTTTAAAAATGTTAGATGCACCCCAGCAGTCTGACATTGGCCACCAAGGACCAAAAGCTCTCTGATCAGCCATCAAAACAGAAAACACCCCTCTGCACACTCCCCCTTTATCTGCTAAATGTCAATAGCCCCTACTACAAGGTGGAGAGGGGGTTTTATGCTTTTGATGCATTATCCACTTGACTGAGAGATTTGGAGTCGATAACACCATGCGGATGGAAAGGGGTTTCTTGCAGGTTTTGACACATTATTCACTCAACTTACAAATCCTGTGGTGAGATGCTCCAATTAACTGATAGTGCTGAGTGCACCATTTTTTCCCCCTCTGACTAGACAGAGGTAACAGCCTCCCACCTCATGCCCATATGGCCCCCCTACTTCACACTGTAATTACAGGCCTCCACGATATGAGAGGGATGTAAGTTTATTCATGCTTGAATCAACTGAGAGGGGAAGGAAGAGGTGTGGGTACAACAGAGATGGCGAAACAAAGTGAGGTGGGGAGGGGTGGGGTGGGGGGAACGTGGCACGCACCCTCAGATGTGTTACCAAAGGTGTAAAAATCAATGAGGTGCAGGCAGAGCTTTTCCACTGCCGTCGCCGGGTGTGAGATTGCCTTCTGAAATGTTTAATTATAGTTTCAGTCCCAAACCAGAGGAGCCCCATTGATTTTCCTTTAGTCCCCCCCAGAGGAGCGGACAAATAGAGAGGCTGGATCCGAGAGTGCGGAGCAACACAGGCCGGGCTCTCAGGCATAACTTCAATGGGGCATTACAAAGTCTGGGCGCTCGCTGGGGGTGAGCTCCGTGGTGGGAGAGCATAACCATGTGTGAAAAGCCCACCACGGGCGGAGATCTCACGGCGGCAGAACACAAAAGTGACTCAGAGCCTGGTTCATTAAGATTTGAGCGGTTTGAAGGTCTTGCCAAGAAAAGCATTCTGAAGGACACTCACTCCTGCATGGATTTTTTTTGTGTGGACATTTTATGCCTTTATAAGATAATAGCAGCAGAGAATGACAGGAAGCAAAGAAGCAAAGGGCAATTCCTTTTGATGTTGAAGCTGACAAGCCGAACGCAAGGTCAGTAGCACACGTTCACATAGCGGTTCCTTTCATACACACATATATACATTTGCATTTCCTCTGTCTCGTTTTTAGACTGGCCTGCAGACAGGAGCTGAATCAGCCACTGAAATTGGACAGGTTTGGCAGGTCCATGAACCCATCCCTCTGTGAGCCTCCTAGTTACCCACAACCCCCTTTTCTGGGGAAGGTTCACATGGTGCATTTTCACACAAGCATAATATCACACAATTCAAGCAGCCGTTTTTTTGTTTATGCACACGTTATGTGAAAATAAATGGCGGATGTGTTAGCACAGGCAGAGGCTGAACAGATTCACAGTAAAGCTCTATCAACAAACCTGAGAAATACGAGAAATGAGAAATATATCCCACATCTGTTTAACTTGAAGTACAGCAAATTGATTTCCAGTCTGTGCACCTCAGGAGGTCTTTCTCACATGCAAAAACATGAACGATAGGATCCCACATACCTCTATGTTCCTGTTCCTATAATATTAATTCAGATATGAATATAAATATGCAGGACTCGCCCAAAAATGTAATGGTGCACGCTCCAATATGCAAATGATTAAATTAAATGAAATGTAATACATTTTGTGCAACTGTACTGACAGGATGGAAAAAAGACCTCCACTAACAAAAGCAATATTTCCGAAGAGGAAACCTTAAAGGCGGTGTAAATCCCATACACAGAGGATTAAAATTATTTACTTAAGACAGCTGAAAATTTCTTTGGAAAGAACACTGACCTGGAGGGTGAGCAGCAAGGAGTGGTAGCGGGCAGTGATTTGGGTGGCAGTAACACTGACACGACTGCTGATGTAGGTCTCCTCCAAAACTTGCTGGGCCAGAGATGAAAGGCCATCCACCTCACCCTGCCGGGTGAGCACCGCCTGAAGACACCCCTGCTCATGAAGGACAGGAAGAAATGTGTGAGCCTGGGGCGTAACTGTCATGAAATCCCTTCAATCTATATTAGAATTGTTGCTTTAATTATCAAAAGAGCATAAATGTAAACACGCAGGTGTAGACAGTAGACAGTAGACAGCAGGATCTGGTGCCACAGTGTCGGTGGGAAGGAAAATACCAAGACTGTCTGACATCCTGACACTGGCAGGAAGCAAAGGGAGGAGAACAAGCAGGAAAACACTCTGACCTCTGTTGTTTTCCTTCATATCTACGCTGTGTATGTATAGAGTTACAGTAGGAAAAATGACCACAGAGTAGAGATGTGCCATCCATCTTACTATACTGCTTGTGCGTATAATCAACAGCTGCACAAAACATTAACAGCACATTTGTTACATAGACTTGAGGGCAGTAGACGTCCCCAACCTGGAGTTTCTTCAGCTGGATCTCCTTGGTGACTCGGTCCGACCTCCTGTGCCGTCGAACATTAGCCACCAGCTCCATCTCCTCCAGCCACTGGGCCAGGCTCAGGAACCTCTGCCCCATCTGCCGCAGTCTGGTGAGCGTGGCCCTCAGCTGGGCCTGGGTCTCCTCCAGGCGGCTCTGGTAGGCACTCCACTCTCGCTGTGCCGTGTCAAGGGCCCGGTCCTCGATCTGGGGGATGCCCCACGGGATGACTCGTTCTCTGCTGGTCAGCACAGACGAGAGCAAGGACTGGCCGTTGGAGCAGTGTTCCTGTAGGAGCTGCCGAGCGAACACAAGTAATCAACACAGAGGCACCTTGGTGTTAAAACTAGTGCAGAAGCCTGATAACAAAAACATCCCATTCCTACCTGGAGCTGCTGAAGGGTCGTCTCCAGTGTATCTACGTTTCCCTCCGGATGGGACAATGATGCCAGAGTGGCCTGTTCCTGCTCTAACCAGTCCTCAAACACATGTAATCCTCTTTGATATTCCTGATGGACCAGCACCAGCCCCTTGGCTTTGCCGACGGCATTCTGCAAAACAGGTTGGAGTCATTAATGGAGCAGAGGGATGTGCCAAAACAGGGTGATATTAAACAGAGTCATTCAATAGCCTCATGAGAGTGTAGCCAGGAGGAAAAGTTTTTTTCCCCAAACTCAACGGTTTGAAGCTTTGATTGAACACAACGCCATAATTTGATTCCATGAAGAAAATGAGGAATATGTTCACAAAAACAACCGCAAAACAATCATTTATTATTGAAAAGCCTTCTGGGAACAAAATGAAACCATATGTTGAGGGTAAGAACCTTGGCCTTGTCTTTGAGGGCGTTGTATCTAGACTGCAGCTGCTGCACTTCCTGCTGGGTAGTGTAGTGTTCCGCCATATTGGACCCCTTTGTAGCGATTGTCTCCAAGGGACTGCTGTGACTCAGCACTTCTTCATAGAGAAGCTGGAATGAAATCAGAAAACAAACATGCTCTCAGTCGCTGTGTTTTACATAATTTGTCAAGCAAATTTTATGCGAAAGTTTTGAAACGTTGCAAAAAAAAAAGGAAAAAAAAGAAAATGCAAATAAGCTGCATTTCCATGAGCTGATCTGGCGTGAATAAAGTGGACCATGCAAAGTGCAGGTTTACAAGCAAGCCTATGGGAATTGCTTTGTTTTGCACAGGTTGACCAGGAAACAAAGAGGTCCAGCTATTTTTAACGTCCCCCACATATCCGGAAAAGATGAAAATGTTGTCACTTTCATTTACAGTATATAGAACATACGCTATAAATGGACAACTTTCAAAGTGGGATACTGTTGAATACCTTTGTTTTTCCCAGGTTAGCAGTCTTGTCTCTCATCTCGGAGTACTGTCTGTCTGAGCAGCTCAATGTTTCCTCAACTCTGTCCATCCACAGCACAAACTGGCCCACGTCCTCCTGGTAGCTGGTCCACTGTGACAAAGCGCCCTCCAGCTGGCTGGATGGACCAAAACAAAAAAGTAAATTTAATTGTCAACATAACCTTTCGACCAAAAGAAATCCATCATGTGAAACCAGACAGTTCCCAGTGCTATTAATCAACTGGCTGGCTGATTGACCGCTTCTCGATCACAACCTTTTGCACTGGATGGAGGCAGAGAGCAGGGAGTCCCATGAGTCCTTGAGGTCCTGGATCTGTTTACGGATGACTGGGACGCCCTCAGCCGAGGTGTTTCTCTGGACTGCTTCTCCGCGTGTTAGCAGCATCTTTAGCTGAATCTCACGCTCCTGACGGGCAGCGAGCAAAGCCTGCAAAATGTGCAAGAGGTTGATTTTTGCACCACAGAAGAACAGTTTTCTCTTTGGTTGGCGTCTTGTTTGGCTCCAAAAGACGTCCCAAAATTTCTACTTTCTTCACCTCCAGCTGTAGCATCCTGTCCTCCAGCACGCCCTTATCGGTGGTGGTGGAGACGCAGGTGCCAAGGACCCTCTGAGCCTCACACACCCAGTCCTGGAGCTCTTTGAGGCCCTGGGAGAAGAGGCGGTGTTCCCCTACGATACGCTCGATCCTGGAGGCCTTGTCCTTCGGAGATCAAGAGCACACAGCAAATGTAAACACACCCCTAAAGACTTCTGAGAAACAGATAAGCACCGGTAGGAAACGTGAAGAAAATATTTCCTGGGTCTTCACAGACTTTGTTTGTCTTTGAAATTACATTCTTGTTTTCTTCCTCTCTAAAGACGCCCCCACCCCCAAGTTACAGCATGAGCGTTTTGTTTGCGCTCATCAGTGGTACATCTTTAACATCTGTGCTAACTGCAGGGTGGAGAAAAGCAGAGCGACAATAACAATCTAACTTACTGGCAATTTTAAACAAATTCATTCCTGTTTCCATGTCTGGGCGGGAAGAGAGCCTGAAAATAGCGCTCCACCAGTTCGTCGGCAAAGTAAATAAATCCCATTCATCATTGCTGGGGCACTCTCATTGTCCCGAGGTGAGAGAGAGGGAGCGCTGCTTTTGCGGTCAGCAAAATACTTCAGTAATAAATTAATCATAAAAGTGTGACCAAACTAATGAGAGCTCCAAAAAGGTCAGTGTCTCAAAGGCTGGTACACTTCAGCAGTGGCATTTTAGGAAAGGCTTTGGAGGATGAAGGTAAGCTACACAGCTTTGCCCTTTTCTCATGTTGATGAGACTGCAGGCCCGCCAGGACCTTTTAGATCTGATAGATGGATTCCTGCACTTGGGGAAAATTACGTTTCTTTACCCCGAGGCGAGCTGATTACAGCAAGCGTGACTGATACTGGGGAAAAGTGCATGACGCAGCAAAACACACACACAACAACACATGACGAAAGCTTTGTCTCTCGGGAGGTTCAAGCAGGGCACATTTCCGCATGCTGCACCTTGACTCAGACAGGGTAAGTTGGCGGGGAAAGAGGTGGGGTTACCAGGCGTTACCTTGGTTAAGTTGCTGAGGGCGAGGTACTGCGCCGACAGCTGGGACACTCGGTGGACGAAGCCCTTGCCGGCCGCCTGTCCCTCCCAAAGACGGTGAGCTCGTTCTCGGAGGCCGCCCAGCTCCGCCTCGCGACTGGCCATCTCCTCCAGCACACACTGGGCCACCGAGGAGGAGATGGATGGAGCGGTGGGGGATGAAGCGGGAGGTGGGGAGGGCGCAGGTGTCAGACATAGCGGGAAGAGAGGGTGGCGGTGGAGGCGATGTAGAGACGCAAGGGTTAAAATGGCACAAGGACAGACGGGAAAACATGGGTTAAGACAGGAGGGAAGGTGGAGCGGGTGGAAGAGAACATCACAAAAAAACACCATCAGCAGTATTTCTCTTGATGTTAGCCAAACAGAAATTACACAGTTAGACACAACACAGACCAGGGAGGGGGTGCTTGATAATATACAAATGCGAGGAGGGGTGGGGAGGGTATAGATGTGAAAAGAGGTGTAAAGAGGATTTTGCCAACACAGGTTCGGATGCTGCGGTTTGCACGCATTGTATTGTACTTCAGGTGCTGAGGGGAGAAATGTAATTGCTTGCTGGGCCAGACAAAAGGCGAGGAGGAGAAGTGCTACAGCGGGCGACGGAGTAAATACAAAAATAGCAACAACGATAAGGGCAGAGCTTTGAGATGGGTTTGATATTTTTTCTCCTCCCCCCTCCCCTTTTGTCGGTTTTATCTTTTAACGCTCCGTACCTCTCTTCCCTTCCCTTTTTGTCTCCGCCAGACATGGCAGGGGCTGTTATCGCATCCTGAAAAGGGAGCCTTTTAGCCATGCAGCGCTACAGCTGTGACAGAAGGGGAATTAATTAGATTTCCGGACTTTTCCTCTGACTATTATGTCAAGACGCTTCTTTATTTTGATCCAGTGGTGCTCGACAAATGTAATTAGGTCCTCCTTTTCCCAGCTGATTTGAGATTGTACTTTGGGGATGCATATCTGATGGAGAGCTACAACTATTTAGTGCCCTTGGAAAATCTACTTAGTATTCAATTTATGGTGGAATGACACGGTTAAACTTCGGCGATAGGAGCTGAGAAGACAAATGTTCTTAATGCAATTTAAGTGAAAATGGATCCTACATTATCCGTATTGATAATGCCTGATGCATCGCTAATCCTATTGCTACAGAGGCGGCTACAAAATACCACCAGCATCAATCACAACGGCTGTCTGGCTATTCTGGGGTGATGGTGAGCTCAAAAAAGCAGGTGCAGCATTTGGTCTGCCTGTAATAATACCTGTAATAATAGCTAAAAATACCTGTAATTTGCTGAATTCTTGTTTCTTGGCTGAGAGGTCGTGTAGCCGAGCACTGCTCTCCTGGACTCTGGTCTCAGTGCTGTTCAGCCACTCCTGCAGGGGCTCAGCACTGGCCTCAAACTCCGTCATCTGAGACTGCAAACTCTACAAGTATGACACATTCATCAGACACAATGGGAAATAACAATATAATCTAATTGAAAGCAAAAGAGTTTGGTTTGTTTACGCATTTTTTAATACTTCAAGGTACTTTCTACACAGAGCCAACACAATCAAATTCCATATTATGAAGCCTTTTAAAGACTGCATTCCTGTTGTCATGCAAACCACGCACTTAGCGCACCACATGGCCCCTCTGAGATCCTGTTCCCTTCACGTGGGAAGACTCTGGCAGAGAGAGCAGAATCACAAAAAAACAAAGGTTAACCAACCTTGAGCGCATCCTCCCGCAACTGCAGGTTATTCATCAGGCTCTTCCAGTCGTCTCGCGCGTTTGCCACTTTGGCCTTGATCCCCTCCACTCTGTCTTTGGACACCACAGCCATCAGCAGCTCCCCGCTGGCTCCTACTGTACTCAGCCTGGCCTGTCCGTGCTCCCTGTCACTCAAGAACTCCTGTGGGAATACACAGACAAAGACAAAGGAGCTGTTTAACAAAAAAAGAAGAAAAAAAAGGGAGGAGTAGGCGGCTCTGAAGTGGGAGATATTGAGTGAATTAAGTTCTTTTCAAAGCATGATAGATGGCTGGTAACAAAACACAACAGTGACAACAGATTTGTATGCATCCCAGATTCTCACTTTACACCCTCAACTGCTGTAATGGGATATGGGATTCATCGTGGATTCCATGTGCGTGGGCACAAGAAGGGGTCTGACCCCAAGATAAGAGGAATCAGCGAGCCTGAAATGTATCTTTTTTTTTACATGGATCCTCGGTGCCCACCCACAGAAAGTGCATGCACGCACAGACACACATGCACACAAAACACCCCACCCTCAGAGCTCAGCCGATGACAGTAGCGCAGCAGGGACCGCTCCACCATCTGTGCAGTCAGCACATCGCTTACACACTGCGGCTACAAACACACACACACTGTACAGTGTAGCCACACACACACAAACACAGACAGACGTACACATCCTTCTCCGTCTTCATTCATCCAGCTCCTCTCTCTATCTCTCTCTCACTTATATTCATCCACCATTTTTTTCCACACTTTCTACCATTCTCCCTCCTGCCAGTGTAACTGTATACCACCAATTAAGCGTGACACAATGGATGCCCCCCGTCCCCCCAGCCCCCACACACACACACCCCCACGCCAGCCCTCCTGGAGGTCAGCCATGTGGAAACATTGTTCCACATTCCTCACCAAGTCAATAATAAATAAAACATGACCGCTTCTTTATTCCTCTCCGTATACTCTGCGTCACGTCCCTCTCACCCTCAGAGATGCCCCGCAAAGTTTTTTTTTTGGGGGGGGGGGTCACGTGCAAACTTTCTCCCTTTGACTTTTGGAGAATGTGACTGAAATATAAAGATTCCTTCATTATCCTCAGATAATGAAGTGTGACTGTGGGAAAATATGAATAAAGCTCATCCAATGCTGAATAAAGGTCTCAAATGCAGACAATTAAATCTGTGTTAGACCAAAACAATAACGCCAGCTCCTTCGAGGGCTGGTGGGAGTGGGCATGGTCAGGTGTCTGTGAGAGGTAATTAACTGTCTGGTGCATAGATGCGGGGACATCTACCTTAACCGACAGGCACCTGACTCTTGGCCAGCACCCCGGGGTGCCCTAAAGAGGCTGCCAGACTGTTACACCTGCCAGCTTCCCAGAGAAAAAACAGCCACTTCTCAAAAAAAGAGAGGGACACAGGGATGTTTTGAAGAGAATGGCATCGAGACCCCGCTGCGGCGGTTTCTTGTGTCCGCGTTGGGTAGGTGCCCACTCCCACCGCATTGAGCCCAGCATGTCCCACCACTCCGACAAACCCACCAGAGGACCCACCACAGTAATAGTGATGTAAATACAGAAATCTCCTTCAGCTAATCTCCACTAAAAGCAGAATGATTCTCCAGATTATTACATCATTGTAATTACAGCAATTTCTCTTATCACAGCCTTCTCTGCTCTATGCGCAAAACATACTCTCAAACTTAAATTACAAAATATTTCCACCAACAGCAATGAGAACAAAAGGCAGTTTTTGTTGTGATATTGTGCCAAATTTCACACCCGCTCATAAGTTAGGATAAAGTAGTGATGTATTTTTTCTCCATAATTCAGCAGACAGATTGTATATTTTTGCTTAATGCATCAAAATGTTCCAAGCACATTCTGCTTCATTATTTTTTCAGTAAATGGGACAATAATTTACTAAATGAATGTCATATTGTTGAAGCAGATTTCAATCTAGTAATTAAGATCATGAACTCATTAGAGTAATTTCTACATGAGTGATAAAACAACTGATGCGTTTATTTCCCCATTGACTTTAAAACACTTTTGTGTAATAAAAGGCGTCAACCCCTGCTGCCCAGGTTTTAGGACATGGTGCATAAACACCAGAAAATATTCTATGACCAGATCTGATATGAAGACGTCTTTACCTGTATTCTCTGCAGGGCGGTGGAAGCCTCTGCAACACTCTGTGGCACGTCAAAGCATTTGGCGGTGCTGATTTTGGCATTGACCAACCACTGCTGGAAGTCTCTCAGGGCTGCGCGAAACCGCTGTTCCAACAAGCGCTCCTTATTTTGACATTCCCTGGATGCACGAAGACTGAGGCTGGAGGGGAGAGAGGCAAGCATATAAGACAGACTTAGCATTCAAAGGTTGAAATCCACCTTGAGAGGTGCACAATGAATGAAAAATAGGGGGTTAGGAACCAAGGAAGTGTTTGTGTCTGCTGACCATGTGTTCATCAAAACAAAGAGATATTGTACACGGCGTCCTCACGTTTTGGAGGAGGAGGAAATCAGAGCCTGGCACAGAAGCAGGAATGGGAAACAGGCAGGTGGAGAAATGGAAAAGTGGGTGAAGTGGAAGCAATGAGCGTTGGGTAAAGAGGCAGAGTGGGGGATGGTGGTGAGGGGCATGGTATAGGAGAGGGGGGTTGAGCGGCAACATATGAGCGGGGCGTGAGTTCACAAGGGTGACGAGACGGAGAGAAACGAGGGGTGACAGTTTGATGCTGCAAAGAAATGGGTGAGATAGAGGCGATATGGCAGAGATGCATGGAGGGTAGGTCACTGTGAAAGGTCGTCAAACTAAATACATGTGGGTTTCATCTTCTACAGGAACGTATCACACGCTTGAAACGTAGAGTGAAACAACAATGGACAGAGAATGAGAGGTATTCAAGGCAATGTGATGCCAAGAGGCACGCTGGAGTGAAACAATGAACCATCATGTGTGCAATGTTTACGCTCAATAGTTGCTAATAAAGCCCAAGGACGATATTGAAGGAAACCCGCAGTTGTGGTAAATATGCTCTAACAGGTACTGCTCGGGTTTAGAGAACAATTGATGATTGCGGTGAACACATTTTCTCTGTTTGAATCTGCCTGGCATATTATCTTCTTTAAAAATCCCTCGTCTTTCTTTGGCTTTGGACTAATTCAAACTGTCAAATGGCTGATTTCACAATACACAGCTGGTAACTGGTAAAACTCCCAAACTAACATTTTTTACAACTCAAAGAAGCATGGGTCTTGCACAAGTCTTCAGCTTTATGGATGAAACCAATTATAGCTTGCATGAGCAAACACTGAGTGATATTGTCACGGTTTTGTAGGTGATAAGTGGGGTTTTCTCACTGCTTTAGTTAACATCAAACTTGCATTTCTATCACCCTTAGTACTGGAAAAACTCTGGCTTTCAAACTTGGTCTTCCCCAATTCTGGAACCCTTAACTTAATCGGGCACACCAGGCAAAGAGAGAAATAATAACCACAACCATACTTCAAAGCATGAATTTCACAAAAGACTGAAAATGAGGCAAGAAACAAAAGATGGCGTTTTACTCACAGAGGGCAAAGGGTGAAAGTTGTGGGGGGGAGGAGTGAGGAAGAAGTGATGGAAAGGATGACAGCAGGGAAACAAGGTGCGCAGCTGTTTGAGCAAGAGTAACAGTCCGAGGGGAGGGGGGGAAAAAACAAAAACACACAAATCCCCCTTCTACACACACTGGAATGGGCTTGCACAAACCCCCTTGAGTTTTAATGATGCGATGAGGGCATGAAAGGGTAACACAGTGGGGATGGGGGGCCGTGGAAGAAGCACTTTTTTCTGCTGTGACAGACAAATTCTGGCACATGAAGAGGAGGGTGTGTGTGTGTGTGTATGGATGGGGGGGGGTTACTGCCTTTTCATACTCTTCTCCTCTCCCTCTTTTCTCCTTGCTGCCTCCTTTTCCGCAGCGCCTAATGCAGGACAGGTGCAAAGAGTGCACGGGCCAAGACGATTACAAAAGCCAAGCGAACCCGCAGCAGTTTTGCCAATCGGCGGGCGAAGCCAGAGTTGAACTCCCTCAGGGTGTAAAACTGTAAACGCTTATCAGCCTCTCCTGACTTCCACGCTGCAAAACTCCATCCATCTAGATCAGCAGATAATTTGCGCTTTAAGTTAAGAACTGTGCTCGAATGCGGTTTGTGTATGCATGTGTTGTATATTACTGGGATGAATATGCGTGTTAGTGCATGTCTCTTCTTTTGCCTGTCTTTTGAAAACAGGAGTGTGTGCGTTGTGTTCGCAAACATGCTCTAAATGAACACAGACACACTCGTGGGCACAAAAGCAGCAATTACAAAGACTGAAGGGGGAAAAAAACAGTAAAAAAACACTTACCAAATGTATCTGATTTCTCCCCAAATTACACCCAGCCTAGCGCAAAATTAAAGGAGGAGGAGGAGGAGGAGGAGGAAGAGGAGGATGCAAGAGTGGAAAACAAACACAGCTCACATGCAGAGGTGAGGGGAAAATGTCGCTTAGCAACCGGTGGCTGTGCTGCTCGCGGGGTCACCTTTCACCTTCGTCTGGCCGACACATGGCGCGACTTTGTGTGAGAGGCAGGCAACACAACACAGAGATAAGCTTGTAAAAGAAACAAAATGAAAAAAGAGAGTGCTCGCTGTAGCCAACTCAGACCCATGAGCCGGGTTTGGGGCGGAGGTGGGGGGTCACAACTCTGCCGTTCATTGTGCTACGGAATGAATGAGCTGATTTTTATGCTCTGCGCAATCTCATAATGATCACATGCCCTCAAGGCATCATAATAGGGCTTAATAACGTGCATTATTTTTCGATTTACATAGATTTCAGGATATGACAAATGCATGCAAAAAGCCTCTTCCACCTTCGTGCACTCCATTGTGTCAACTTTGAGTTAGGGTCCGACCACAGACCACCAAGGCCCAATCGACAACTACACGGTGAGGTCGCCTCATTCATGATGGGATGCCGATGAAAATTCATTAGTGACGGTACTCGCCTGGTCCTGCCTGATAAATCTCCACATAAACACATGCAAAGGCATTCTGGTGTTCGCTGCGGTGGTGGGGGGGTGGATGAGGAGGGGGGGGGGGGAGGCTCACCTGTTGTGCTGCTTGATGAGTGCGGTGACCCGCTCCGACTGCGAGCCCAGGTCTCTGGAGTATCGCACCAGGTCGTTCAGCTGGCCTTTCAACTTCTCTGCCATCGGCTCGGCGCTCTGCAAGCCCTCCAGTATATCCTAAACAACACAAAACAGACACCAGCTGGCTCAGTGCGCGCGCGTGTGTGTGTGCAAAGGAGAGACAAGAACTCAAAGGATCTGCATGACACCCTTCAATAAGTGCTCTCGCATTCCTATTCACACCCTGGCTCGATGGTTCCTGCTCCACACACACGCACACACAAGCACACACACAGGCTCAGGCTCCAACACATACTCACAGTGCCGCTTGTACAATAGCATTGCTGTTCCTCGAGGAGTGTGGCAGGAAGGAGCAGTGGGTAACGTTTTCCCGCTCTCCTCAGCACGCCTCACATTCTGCACTCACCCAGACATGAAATCCTGTCCCATGAAATATGTAAAATCTCTCTCTCCCTCTCTCTCTCTCTCTCTCCTTCTGACGTAGGACCAATAAACAACCCTCCCTCCCTCCCCTGCGCTCGTGGACTCGTTGCTCTCCCTCCTCTTCCCTCCCTCCTGTCGTTCTACTACTTTCTCTTCCCTCCCCTCTCCTCTGCTCTACTGGCTCTCCCTCCACCCACTTCTTCCTTCTCACACATTTCCCTCCGTCGCTGTCTCTCTATCTCTCTCTCTCCCTCTCCACTCTCTCACGCTCTCTCCCGGTGGAATTCAGCTGTCAGCCCTCACAGATGCAGCACTGGTTCAAACGAGCGCGTAACACAAACAAGCCCTGGACACAGGAAACAGGCGAGAGGGAGGGAGGGAGAGAGAGAGGCAGGGGATGGGGAGGGGGGGGGTTGACTCCTCCTCTGTTCTTTGACAGCCCCCCAAATTAAGGAAAGGCACGGCCGAAGAAGCCCGAGGAGGGGCTGCGTGAGGGAGTACACACCGGCGTGACATTGACAATACGGAGGAATTGTCACACTGCAAACATCCTGTGGAGGCTCAGAGGGGGCAAAGCGGGGGGTGGGGATGGGGGGGGGTGTCAAAGAAACAACCTCTGCAGCCGAGGAAGACATCACGGCACACTTCAAATGTAGTCATGCGAGGGAATGGGAGAAGAAAATCCGATGAAATAGACAGAGGGACTGTTTGCGAGGAAGAGATAGTGGGGAAAGAATGGCCAAAGACAACAAGAGTTTGTGTGTGTGTGTGTGTGTGTGTGTGTGCATGTGTGTGTCAGGAGTTGGTGAGAGGAGAAAATGAGGGAAAGTGATGGGATTGTGGCTGTCACTCCTTCGTCATCCGCATAAAGCTGATTTACAAACTAATCTGTTTTTCGGATTTACGGAAAGAATGGATAATTACCGACAGAGAAAAGCCCAATGCAGAGGATGTGGACGTCCACATAGGGTGTGTGTGTGTAAATACTTTTAATTTAACTATGATAATCACTCTCTCTAAAATAAACAGGGTCTGCGTCTGGGCAGCTGTCGCACTTATTTATTTCTACAATAAGTAAACTGTTGTGAATAGATAAACAGGATTTATTTATTTAAATCTCACACTACATTACCTTAGCTAGCAGCCAGCCCTCCACTGCTTCCTCGCCATTGCTCCGCCCCTCAGCCTTAATGAGTTCTTGGCTCCACCCCCTCAGTCGTCCATCCAGCTCTTTCAGCTCATCGTCCAATCGTGCGGTGAGGCGATTGTATTCCTCCTCTGAGGCAGCGGCTGCAGCTAGGGCCCCCTCCAGGCCATCCCTGGCCCTCAGGGCAGCCCCCTCCCATTGCTCTAGGGCCTGGGACAGCGCCCCCAGCTGTCGGTCCATGGCCTCACAGCCACCGGCCGCCGTGTGTTCCGCTGTGGACGCGGCGCTCCGGCGCACGCGGCTGAGGCGTTCTCGGCCCTCCAGTAGCCGACACTCCACGCGCTCCTGAAGAGATGGTGAGAGACGGGAGACAAAGTTGCTACGGAAACTGTGGCTGCAGAAACGGTGATCTCCGGATGTGTCGCCTGTGCTATTTAAAGCAAACATCTCCCGCTACGTCACTTTCAGTCTCGACGCGTTCGTCTTTGATTCTTGTGTTTTGTCTCATCTGCTGTCTGACTGTTGTCTCGCTTTTACTCGCATTTCATCCTCAGCCTCCATCCGTCTGTCTCTGCCTCTCATCCTGGCATTGAAAGAAGGCCTTTAAGAGGCGAAGAGTGTGAAAAGCAAACGCTCAAGTGTGATATGATCTTGGCAGCCTGATAGAAAGATTAAAAGGAGATAGTAAAAAATGCATCAGATCATTTTAGAGTGAGTAAGAGGGATATGAACATTAACCTTGAACCATGAATGCAAAATGAAAAATGGCACCGCAACCTTGTGGGTAGAGCAAATTATGTTTCCTCTTCTATTTAAACACCATGGCTCTACAAACACAAATCTACAATGTGATAATTAGGACCCATGTGTAAAATTCAAATGCAAATCAATATCGCCTCACATATTTTCTCTGCGCTGTAATTGCAGAATTATTGAACAGGGGAAAGCTGAGGTATTAATTCCACTACTGCTCTCTTTTACCTTTGTTTACACAGTAATAGACCAACCTATTGGCTGTGAAATGTGCCAGGAGAGATTTCTTTTCTTTTTTTTTGGCGCTGGCTAAAGAACAAACTGAGCACCAATTGCAATTCCCAGCACACCCTGCTCTCTTTCATATCTGGAGTTTATTAAGATTAGATAGGTGCACATAATTCAGCAATCAGTCACCTTAGCACCAGACTAACTGTTGTTCACACTGAACATGCTTTGGAAAGACTTGAAACGTAAAATACCTTAAGATGAGAACACACTGAAAATTTGTCAGCAATTCTGGATTGAATTTTTTATTATACTGTACTCTATGCTTTCATAGTAACATTTTTGTTTCAGTGCTTACTTGCTGTCAAAAAACACTGATTTCAAACGCATTAAATTGTCAGTATGTAATTTCTGCCACTAGGGGTCTCTCAATCAAAACAAAATCAAAGCATGTTGTCAGGTGACGAGACATTTCATGGAATCATGAGACATAGTGTCCTCCTTCGTGAACCTATTACATTTTTCATTAGATGAATTCCCAAATTGCCACATTGGCGGATGTGACTTCAGGCGTAGATAAATGTGCCATAGAGTCAATCATGCAAAACAATAACTTAATGAGCAGGTTTAGCTTCATTATAACATATAATGCTGCTGTAAGTACTAGTTTGATGGCCAGTTACCATAGTAACCCTGATGGGCAGTGTATTTTCGTTCAGTTACCATCGGATACTGTGCTGCTAAATGGTTTACAGCCAGTCAGAGGGAAAATTGGTCAGAATGTAAAATATAGTACAGTAGTATACACATTATAAGCTCCTTTGGTGTACGAAAGCTTTGCCTTACCCTGACTTCTAACAGTTTCTTTTTGATGGAGGCAGAGTTTCCTGATGTGTCAGACCAATGTTGGAGCTCCTCCCCTGCAGTCATCAGCCAATCTGTGAGCTCCCGCACAGCCTCCAAGTACTCCTGGTGTTCCAGTACCACAGTTTGTGCAAGGCGTACTCTCTCCTAAAGCACAGATGAGTCAAACAATGTACACGTTCATTCGTTGGTAACTGTTATTATCAGCAAAAGACTAGCAAAAAATGGGATAACTCAGCATCGTCCGCACCTCCACCAAAGCTGTGAGCTCGTCAAACTGCACCTGCAGCTGAGTGCGGGCACCATGGTTAAAGCTAGCATCGCCGGTCTTCTTGAAGAGCTCTCTAGCTTTTTCCTCCAGGCTGGACAGCGCCACCTGGTGGTCTTCCAGGTCAGCCAGCAGGGCTCGTAGTCTCTCCAACTGCGAGGCCTTCTCCCTGGGTCCGGGCTGGGGAGTGAGGGGGGCACACACCTCCCGCTCCACGGCCTCCATCCAGCACCGCAGCTGGGCGGCACTCTCCAGGTATCCCCCCCACTGTGACACTGTCCACTCCAGGCGACTGAGGAAAGATCGTGGATGAAATATGAAGTGTATAGAGTATAAGGGGTATGACCCCTCGGTAAAAAGTATCCTTATATGCAAAAATGGTTCATAATCTCAGTACAATCTGTGTAGCACACAAGTCTAAAAAGATCATACCAACTGCCCAAATTGGTACAGTGTATATCAGACTCGTGATATGGCCAAAAATATAAATTGCCTCTATTACTGGCTTAGTGCCTTTATACCCTTTTATCGGGTGGTTCAAACACACTTGGGCACAGATACACACCCATAATTTCCCTTGCCATCTGTTACCCCGGCATGTTCAAATAACGCCAATATCTGCACACACACACCTCCGTTTCACCTGCTACCCCTCTCCTCCTGTTACCCTCTTTCCCATAAAACACAAACACTCCCCATGTGTGACCCACTGTTTGCCATCCACCATTTAGTCCCTAATGAGATCAATTCTTTTTTTTTTCTAAAGGAGGGGCCGTAATTGCTCCATTAGACACACACACACAAACTCAAGACACACATGCTGTCGTACACACACTGCAAAAAGCTTGCGGGAAAATCAGACACATCAATCAGAATTACAAAATGAGACAAATACTTCTCATTATGTATTTAACCTAATGGTAATTGATGGCACTGAGACCTCTATTTGTCATGCTGAAAATAACCTTACCCCAAGAGAGGGGGGAGTTTTGGCACGCAAGCCTCTAAACATCCGGGGACTGAAAGATGTCTTTACATGCAGTGAATGGTCACCGTACCTGTGGCAGCTCATGGCAGTCACAAGCAGCGTGGCCCAGGCATCCTCCACCTCTTGAAGCTGAGAGCGGACCACTTCCTGTCCGCTGGCACCGTAGCTGCGCAGGGCCAACTCACCCTTACCCATCGCCATATTCAGTTTGACCTCCCCCTCCCCCTTCAAAAGCAGGATGTCCTGAGCAAACAGAGCCAAGACAGTGGATAATTGTATAATTTCTCAGGGAAACAGCCCCCTCTGGTGTCAAATGGTAAAACTCTCATCTAAAATCTATAAAAAAAAAATGAAGTCTAAAAATTAAATAGCAAATTAACTGTCTGTGATAGTCTGTAAGATTGTTTCTTACTTGCACAGTCTCCAGCCTCTGCTCCAACTGCTCTTTGGTCCCCATGGTGCTGTCGACTGTACCCAGCCTCTCCTGGATTTCCTCTAACCAGGTCCAAACCCCCTGTAGGGTCTCCCCGAAGGCCTGGCTCTCCTGACAGCCTCTCAGCCTCTCCCTGGCCGCTTTTAGCAGGGCCTGGTGCTCCATCTGGAGCTGGCCTGTCACTCTGACCTCTCCACCTGACCCCCGTCCCGCTTCAGACAGAGACTGGGCTTCCTGGCAGACGCGCTCGATGGAGTCCCTAGCGGGAAAGTATGCGATCGTTGAATATTCATTAGCGAATGGTGCTTGTGAAATACAGCCTTACACGCCCACCCATACCGTCTTGCAAGCAGCTCCTTATGGAGGTTTTCCATCCTCTCCAGCTCCTCTGCGGTGTCAGGGGCACCTTGCTGGCCATCTGCCCCAAGAACAGGCTCACTCTTGAGGCTGAGCTCAATCTTCTTAAGCCATCCTCGCACACCTTCCACAGTGTCTTCAAAACTGGGGAAGGGCAAGAGCATTGTTGACTCTCAAATTCCTTCACGTGCACATGAAATGACAAGTGATGACTTACTTTTTCAGGAGGTCAATGCTCGCTTCCAAGCCTCGCTGGCTCTTGGAGCAGCTATCCAAGTAGTTTTTCCACTCTCTCTGGCAGGAGGAGAGATGTTCCTGGACCTGCGCTGCTCCAGTTTTTGGCAGGTGGAAGTGAAGCGTTTTGGCCTCCTCACAGACCTGAGAGAGACGCTCCTCACCCTGTGACATCCGCTCCACTGACACCTGACGATGTGAGGGGAAGCAAGAATGATGAAACCTGACGTGTCTCCATACTTAGAATTCAACACCCAATGATTGAGGGTTGACACAGTCTGAAGCATTCCGGTATCAAGAAGGAAATTACTGAAAGCTGACAGGCTTGAATATGATATAGCCCAATGATTGACTACAGCCAACAGTGGTATGAATGAGGAAAAAGAAGGATTTCGGAAAAGTACCTTCAGTCTTTGCAACTTTGCTCTTAGGACGACGGCATCTCCTGACTGATTTGAACATTCTTTCAGCTCCAACTTTAAATCAGTGAGCCAGGAGTGGAAGCCTTGGACGAGCTCTGCGCCGAAAAAGGAAAGATATAACGAGAGGTTGAATAAAAATAATGTGGTGTAAAAAAGAAAAGCAGGGATGATATAAAACTGAGGGATGTGGAATGAAAACAGCATGAGGAGGGGATGTGCTGAGGCAGATGGGAAGTGTGGGCGTGTCCACGCTGTGCAGCGCCAGGTTGCCTTGGCAACAAGCCCAAAATGACTCCCTCGAGAACAGATGTGACAAGAGCAACATTACTCTCCGAGGCACAGGTGTGTGTATGTGTGTGTGTGTGCCCTGGTGTACCAGACATTGTGTGTGAACGGAGTGTGGGGTTGTAGCGGGCAATTTGAGTACGCTCTGGGGAGAAGTGTTGGATAATCAACACTAAATCTGCTGCAGTGCTAACGTGGACAAATGACATGCATCATGTGGTAGTGCACCGTTTCACTGGGCGATTATGAGATTTTAACTGCGGAGTTATGGCGGTCGCCTGACAACTATAAGATATTAAGGTGAGGAACCAGGATGGAAGATTTAGAGGGACTTTCAGAAAATAATATTCATAATCACTTTTTAATTACAGTATAATTACCCCAAAGTAAGAGTCCCTTAAGAGTCATTGTTTAATCATCTTTGATAATATTGATATTAGAATGGAAAAAACAAACCCCTACTAGTTTTCAACCATTCAGGTGAGTTGGGGGTGGGATTCTAAATAAAGATTTTTGTCATGGTAATCTTTTATCATTTTCCTGATTGACTGCTGAGCTGCATAAACAGTCATACAACTGATAAAAATGACATCGTGCACTTTTGTTCAAAGCCGAAAATGTCAACCCCACATATACTTTCATCATATTGGTTTGCAAATGTATTAACAGGTACAAAGAAATGCAAAATATGGACAGAAAATATACTGGGAAACAGCTCGAACCATTGAAGTGGACCTGCAGCTCATCCTGCAGGTTGCCCCTGGTCTTGGCACAGCGTTGAGAAACGGCCTCGGTGCGCTTGGCGATGGAGGTGAGTTCTGAGGAGAGGCGGGACAGCTCCTGAGAGGGATGCGATCGGCACAGTGAGGTCAGAGCTTCTCTGGCTGAGTCCATGTCTGCCCTCTGCTGCTGCACAACGCTCTGGAGGTCCTGTAATGATTGCAGAAACTGCTTAGAGGGAAGTGTGCTTGTTCATCTATGTACAAGCAGAACAGTAGATGTAAAACAGTAACTTCCTGCTAAGAGGATGCTGTGCATAGCCTGTTCTGACCTCTGACCTCTTTAAAAGCATCATGACAGAAATTCAATAGGGCGTCACATAAAGACCCTTATCATTAAGTCTCTCAGTATATCTTGTGAAGTATTTCTAATCAAAGCATTAAACAGACAATACAATATTCATCATTTGTCATTCTGGTGAATTGCACCTTAGGTAAATAAAGTTTACACACATCATACTTTGTTCTATACTATACTAATTGAAATGGTACTACCTTAACAGTGCCAATGTCTTCAGGGGAAGTAGCCTCAGTGAGGTCGGATAAGGAACCTTCAACTGTCTCCAGCCGTTCGGCCATCTGGGACATGAGGTCCTCCAGTCGCTGCTTCTGGAAGCTGAAGTAGGTCAGAGTGTGTTTGGCCTGGTCGTACACCTCCTGTGCATGGGCCATTTTCTTTTTCAGGTCTGCCTCCAGGACCTTTGACAATCAGACATGTTTATTAGCATGGCACATTTTCATAAATAACATTTTCTCTTGAGTTTTAATATATAAGCAGTGTATAGGATTTGACCTGCTCTTTTTAGACATTTTGTTGCACATGTACACCATGTGCAATTGATGTTTTAGTATAAGAATTAAGGACTCATCAAGTTCAATCATTAAGTTGTGGCTAAACTGGAGAAAATCTTGTCATTATATTATAGGAAGGCTCTCTTCTATTTCTGAATTCACCACCACCTTCACCTGCATTTGTAGGGGTGTCTCCTGCAGTTTGGCTTGCTCTTTCAGGTCTGCCACCCTCTCCTGCAGAGCATCAAGCCTTTGATCCCTCTTCTCGACCTCCGCCTGCAGATCAAACACACAGGATGTTTCACGTTAAATCGCCACCAATGGTTAGACCACCAACATTGCTTATGTGCTCTGTCCAGACTATCCACCACACTCCTGACCTGGAAGGTAGCAAGATGGGCCTCGGTGCTCTCCTTGTCACTGAGATTAGCCACGCTGTCAGTCAGATCAGCGATGGCAGAGGCGGTCCATTGGTCAATGTCCTGCTCCATGGCCTTGAGGTCGTCCCATAGGGCAACACAGTAGCCTAATCGTTCTGTATTGATTTGTATCCTCTCAGAGATCTGAAAGAGCGGAGAGCAGCAATCTGCTTGAGTGGAGGAAAGACCACATCTCAATCAACGGCATTTTTTTTGCCTCCTCCCTTTGTGTTTTACTATTTTTCCCTCTTTGTCTCTCTGTAACAAGAGATGTGGTGTTTTGCAGGGGAGAGATGGGAGGAAATGGAGACTTAATTGGTTTGACAGATGTGTGGATGAGAAGTGAGGGAGACAGAGACGGCAGATAACATGTCTAGACTTGTTTATATTTCTGTCTCATTTGTGACAGCTGAGCAACCACCTAAATCCCACAAAAGGAAAAAGGAAAAAAAAACAGGACAGAAAAAAATATCATTAAGAGAGGAGCGGCACAAGTCCTTGGCAGCGACGGACTGTGGACATCACAAGACTGTAAACAACTACTTAAATCTCCTCATAATTTCCATTCCATTTTCAGTTCCAGTCCTGGGTAACTGAATATTTTCAGGCACCACTTGTATCGGGATCATTAACACTTAAAAAGCATGATTTCATCAAAGCTTTCTTACTTCCAGTCTGGAGCAAAACACCGAGATGATTTTTGGCACCGGAGCCTCTTCCTGTCATGTCAAGCATCACTCACCTCCAGCCACTGGTCCCTTAAAGCCTTCATGTCTTTCTGGATGAGGGATGTATTCGAGTCAGGAACCTTCTCCAGCTCTCGCTGCAGGTCCTCCACGGTGCTGATGAGCTGGTCCATGTCCTCCTGTTTCTCTCTCAGCTCATCTTGCAGCGACTCATGCTGGGGGGACACAGAACAGTGCTGAAGGAAGGTCCAGAGACCACCACTAAGTGGAGAGACATGCAGACTACACTGGGGAAGAAGTAACAAAAGAAATAAATAACAAGAGGGCCCTAAAAACTGCATCAAAGGGTTTGGTCCGGACAGCTGTCAAACTACTACAATGTTGTAATGTATTCATTATTAAGGTCTATGAAACACATGAAAGGAAGTCGAAAAACCGAATGTCTCACCCGTGTGAAGGACCTTTTGGCCTCCTGTGCATTGTGGTTATGATCGGGCAGGTTGTGAGCCACAGCCTGGGCGTTCTCTACTACAGTGCTGAGGATGGCCTTTAAATGGTGAAAGTTACGCAGGAGATCGATCACAACTTGGCTATGTTCCTGACTGCAGGTGGGAGAGAGAAAAAAAAAATGTATTCGAGGAAAAACAGATGTTTGAACGACTGCATTTAGTTTACTTTGTTGTTACGTTGTTACATGAAAAACACTCACCCATCAGTAGTTAGCGTCCTGACATTCTCCCAGGCGGTCTTTACCAAGGCCACCTCTCTGAGAGCCTCCCCAGCCAGCTCGCTGTCTCTCCTCGCCAGCTGGCTTCCCTTCTCCTCTAACCACTGCTGTGAGTGCTGTAGGGACTGGAGCTCGTCCTCCAGGTGGATGAAAAAGCGCAGCCTGGCAGAAAGAGATAGGGAATGAAACAATGGATGCTATGAACCTTTTTCCAACTTGATAAATCTGATTTGTTCATTTGTACAGTGGGTTTAAACCATGCACATTATTCTTTAAGAGTTTGAAAAGTCTCCTTAAAGGGATAGTTTTTGAAAACGTTGTTTTTTGGAGCAAAACGCTTTATCCTTGTGACCCCAGCAACTAAACGGAACTACTTTCTGCAACACCAAAACCGGGCCGGAAGCCCCCTTACGGGACACAGTGGTGGAAAAGTTACTGCTGATGAACGACACTGATGGTGAGGATCTCATACAACTTCATGTCAAAAGATCGGAACTATCCTTTTAATTTTAAATATGAAAGGGAGAATTTATGAAGTAAAAATGTTTTTTTAGAGAAACAGAGGTTTTGTTCAGTCAGGTGATGCAAATTGTACATACCTGCTTTGAAAGGCCTGCACTGTGCTCTCTCTTGCCTCCTCTTGCCTGGTTTCATCCTCCAGCTTCTTCAGATTCTTCATCACCTTCTCCCTTCTTTCCCTAAACGAGCTCCACAGGGCCCCTAAAGCGTCGGCTTCACTCTGCCTCCACCCGACACCCCTCTGCACTTCCTCCAGAGTCACGGTGAGGGCCGCCGCCTGGCCCCGGCAGGACGTTCTCCCCTGTGGATGGCTCACATCTTTGTTACCCTTCCCCTCTGAGCCGCACAGGTGAAGGTGAGCCTTGCTGAGCTGCCCGTCCAGTCCCACTGCTTCGGCCTCCAGTCGCGCCACATCTTTGGCGACCTCCCCGACCCCGCGATGCAGCTCCTCTGCCTTGGATCGATCCCAGCTGCCTCTGCCTTCCACCGCCTCGTGAAGGCGGCGGATGGACATTGCTGCCGAGGCGTGCTTCTCCAGGAAAATCTTTAACTCCGTCAGACAATTGTTGCGGAGAAGGAGAAGACGCTGGGACTCGACGAGCGGCTGCAGGCAGTCCTCCTTCCAGCCCCGCAGCTGCTGTTGGGCCTCTGGG
>CAESWR010000201.1:1073864-1088246 GCA_903171835.1 Mullus surmuletus | reverse complement strand
TATTGTCCCACAAATTATTATCAATAAATGATATTATTGTCAACATTATTTTGAGATCATTTTCTAATTACTGTAATGATAATATGGCATCATAATGCAAGTACACCCTTTAAAAAGCAATAAACTATCATTTCTTAAGAGTATTTAACATTGTAATTGGAATGTCAGAACTTTTGACGATGCTCACTGTGTGTGTATGCTAGCAGCCCCGCCTCCCCCCAAAGACACAAAGAGACTGGATGACAGGAGGGTTCACTCCATTCATTCTGCTATGGAACCAACGTGCCCAGGTGCTGAGACCAGAACCCCCCTTTACATCCAGCCTGTTTGGCATGAGACGAAGAAAACAAACACGCATGCACATGGCAATGCATTGAGGCTGGCAAAATTATCAGGTTTGCTGTCATTTATCATGCGATTAATCGATTTATTGATTATTGTGACAGGCCTACGCACATGTACATTAGAGGGATCTGACAAAAAGCATGCGCTAGCTGATGGAACTCTATGCCTCTGCAAGAAAAATATCTGACCCTGAAAACTCTCTCAACAGGGAGATGTATTATCCTCGCTGGTGTGTTCCATTTAGTTGGTACACACTTGGCGGTCTAATAAGCTCTGACGGCGTTAGGCTGATAAATAAAGCCAGCAAAAACACAAATACCCGATGACTAATAGACAGAACTGCCTCCAAATGGTAACTAATTGCGCGTCAATCTTGTTTTACTCCAGGTAGCTATTATCTCAAACTGAGCCTTCAAAAACGATCTCACACCCACAGGGCTGACTTCCATGCAGGTGTGAGCTTTCCTTCCCCTTTTCTTTTCTTTCTTATTCAGTCGGGGGTTATTTGTCGAGCTCGACCGACGGAGCCTCAAATGTCCTGATTTCTCGCCGCACCTCGCTCCCCTGCTCTGCATACCCTAAAGCAGCGCAACCACGGAACTTAATGAAACCAACAAGCTTGCTCAGTTCTGCGCCCAGAGACCGGCAGAAGTGGAGCAGCCCCCAAACTAGCAAATGGGGTCGTATTCCCCACTGAGAGTTGGGAGTGGAGGAACCTCATTTAGCAGTAGCCTGCAGACTCCCCCCCTCTACCAAGCTGCGAAACCAGACAGAGGCAGACAGACTGAGCAGCAGTCGTTACAGAGTTGTTGCAAAGGGAGGATAAACTTGAGCTGTGGAAGAATGGAAGAATCCACTCAATCTGACTGAGATAAAACCTCTCGATGCTGCTCGTGGTTTCCAAATCAAATCAAAAGTTTTAAGTTGAGCGGTGGTATCATGGGATGAACCGTCTCCATTCGTCTTACCTGAGCTGTCAGCACTGACGTACACCTCTGCAGCACTTTTCAGGGACTGGAATAATGCCTCGTAGTTTTCAAAAAAATGTTGCCTCTCCACAAACAACTGATGGATGAAAAAGAAAGATCATCAGCGATTGAAAATACATTTGATTTGCATTCCGGTAGAAT
The DNA here is from genome assembly GCA_903171835.1 of Mullus surmuletus. Lineage (NCBI taxonomy): Eukaryota > Metazoa > Chordata > Actinopteri > Syngnathiformes > Mullidae > Mullus > Mullus surmuletus. The sequence goes on along the minus strand of CAESWR010000201.1, from coordinate 1,086,771 downwards.
ATGTAGAATGTTTATTGAAGTTTGATCTTACGACGTAGTTATGCAGCATCAGCTCTACTGACTCTTGTCGGCCATATTTAATGATCCAGGATTTGAGCTTTGCTTCGGCTAGAGTCAAAAAGCCCTGCATGTGGTGTTTGTTCTCCAGGAATTCCATCTTAGCCAGGTGGATGCTAGAGGACGTAGAGACAAAGTTCATCCTGGAAATATAGACAAAAATGAGAAATGATGTCTGACTGTTGCAACTTATTCAAAAGTTGGAGGTTGAGGCAGGTGTGTTTTCTGACCTCTCAGCCATGTCTTGAAGCTGGTCTGGAGGAATCGGTGTGCCATCCACACTTCTGTCCTTATGGATCCTCTGAAAGACCTGCTGGTGACTGTCAAGGCTCCTCAACACATCCTGCAGGTTGAAAATATAAACACAATCAAAACTGCAGATGAGCAAAAACGTGAACCAAATATGGCATGCTGTTTTCCTCTGATTAAAGATGAGGCATTGCTCCTCACCTTGTGCTGCTCCAGCGCTCTGCGGACGGTGTTAGCCGTCTCGTCGTGCGCTTGTTGCGTGACGATCTCCTGTCGCAGGGCTCCCTCGGCCTGGTGCAGCCACATTCCCACCATGTCAAGAGGAGCAGGCAGGGACCTGTCCAGCTGCAGATGCCACTCCAGGAGCTGAGATTGCAGCAAGAGAAACAATGAAGGGGCTGTGATGGTTACATGGATATTGCATGGCAGATAAAAAAAAAATCCCGCCTTCTCTCACCCTATTAGAGACCCTCTCCCAAGCTTGTTTAACCAAAGCTTGATCCACAGTCAGCATCCCGTCCTTCTGCGTAGACTGCAAAGCTCCGTCCACATGCTTCCTCTTCATCTCTAATTGGACACGCAGACTCTTGAACAACTGAAAAAAAGAGGTGAAAGCTGTTCATAAATGACACCTCCTCTACCATCTTTCAATAAAGACATCAGAAGAAATGCTCTCTTAGGGGGTTACACCCTAAAACATGGGTTACATCCCATCAGCACCTCATCAGGCCCTCGTAAAAAAAGGCAAGCTAATTGTGTCTGAAAGCTGCCCCTCCGTCTACATTGAGATTCGGAGGCTCTTTGGGATAATGTGCAGGGTAAATGAGGGAGTCCCACATGCTGGTGAATATGGAATCTATCCTGAGGCTTGGCGGGAATAAGCCAGATTGACTGGAAATATGACGGCTGCTGTCTGATCCCCTCAGTGTAATGCCAGTGATTAAGCTAATAATAGGAGCGTCTGTGCCCAGTGTGCCCAGTAGAAGACACACACACACACACAAAGACACACACTAACCTGGTATTGCTGAGCGAGACTGCCCTCGGTCTCCTGAGCCTGCGCCGCGTCTCTCTCCAGCTGGTCGAGCCACATTTTAAGCTCCCTCAGGCTCTTTCGCTGCTCTCTCTGGGAGGCCGGGATGGTGGTGGGGGCGAGCCACGAGTGAAAAGTCAGGACATGGAAATTGGGAAGTGCAAAGGGGAAATGAAATGCAAATAAAGAAGGGAAGGGGAAAGAATGAAAAAAAAAATTGGATGGAGACACAAGTGATGAATCGGAGGGATGTTTGATGGATTGATGAAAGGATGGAGGGGAGGAAAAAGCGGTGAAAAAGGGGGGCAGAGCAAGTACCGTTAAACATGTGTTCTGCTAATCCTCTGTGTCTCCCTGCAGGACAAAAATGTCAAAAACCCACAGCTGCCAAAAACACTTCGCTTAAACACGGCACTTTGTCTAAGACCCCCTGTCGACATTTCATTGGATTTTAAGTAACCATGACGATAATACTATGCCGCTCAGAAGTGTGTGAGCTGGTCTGTCTCAGCCTATTCAGCTCTATCGCCTCTCATGTGGGAAGCCAAAAGTTTTTTTCTTTATGACAGCTTAAGACATGGAAATAGATTAATTCTTAAGAACAGGAGTCTTTATCTGTCTCATTGGACTTGCTTCCCTCTGCAAAAAAGCCCCTCCTGGTTTCTATTCTAAAGTAATACATCACTTTTTAAGCTTCTTCAAAAACACAATTGACCTCACTTCACAGAAGACTAACTCTAAAAAAAAGAGCAGGTGAGACACACAAGAACAAAACATTCACAAAAAAAACCAAACAAACCAGTGTCCGAAGATAACACAGTGCGTTACACACAGTTATACACACACCATTACAGCTTTCCATCACATACACAGCATCACTGCCAATGCCAGCGGCTTTCATTGTCATGCTAATGGGAACCAGGAGCCATAGCACTAGGTGGTAATAAATGGTAATATCACATCTTATTATACTGGACTTCCTTTTGTTATCACGACCCAGAAACCCTGCGGCAGGAATATCACATCAGGTAAGATAAAGAGCCAATATTTGCATACCGGCTTTATTTTGACACAGGAAAACCAATGTTTAATCTCAGCCGTACACCGTACATTAGGAGGGATCATGTAATTCAATATTAGAGCCGGAAATGTAAGCATCAATCACATGTGCAAATCTGCTAATTGCATTGAGTTGTGAGTAGCGTGGTGGTGGTGGTGGGAGGGGGGTAAATGATGGAAAACCTGCCTCTGGTTGGGACATTCAAGTTACTAAATAACCTACCTCGAACATTTCCTCTATATCGCGAGGAGCAAGACCATGCTGCGGGACAGACGCCAGCACAACAACCACAGGAAAGCAGTCACCACAAACACAAAAGACACCAAAGGACGAAAGAGAGACACCAAGAGAGAGACAGGACAATGCCAGACTTCAGTCACAGAGCAGGCGAAATAGGTTTGTTTTGACCCTTGAATCGGTATATGAGTGGTGGAAAATGAGAAGTTAACAGTAGGTGGTGAGTCAAACACTTGGAAAAGCTAAAAAATGAGTAACAAACACTACAACCACTTTAAACAACAACACGCTGCATATGCTAACTGTGTCACGGCAGACATTTGACATGCTAACTGACATTGGAAGAGATGGACAAACCATGAAAAATGCAGGAGGAGAGAAAGCGATGGAAGTCCCGAATTTGATCAGCCTGACAGCTGTTTACCTCTTCTTCGTCTGGCTGTCCTTCACAGTCGCTCTGCTTTCGGTCGGGATGATGCTTCAGGAACTGGGCTACGTACGTCATGATGGATTTCTCGTCCGGCTTGTCGACATCTACATCTGAGATGAGAGGATGCGGTCATATATGAGGCCGATGCAGACAGAGAACGTGCTCGACTTCCAGCCCTCTGAAAATGAACAACTGTCAGTGCCCCCAGACCAGATTTTTCTCAGAGTTCTCACCGTGCCAAATCTTGTGGCCTAATGGACCTTAATTATACTGATGTCAAGCTGGATTTGTCAGAGTTCATTCTGAAGGGCAGGCGTGAAGGGGCACAGATGGTGTCAGGCAGCGTCACAGAGGTGCAAAATCTGATGCTTTAAAAGCCCAATGTTGTAATTTAGCATTTGCATTGCAATTTTGATTTAATGTTACAATAAAAGAGCAAGAAAGGGGAAGAATTCATCTCATCTCATGATGATTGAGGTATGAGATTGACTCTTTTCAACCTGTTTAGTTGTCACAAAGTTAAATGATTTTAGATGGGAAAAGGTGAACTTTCCAGGGATGTCAAAAAAAGAAATATTATTTACCCTCGGGGTCGAGAAGCTGTGGAATGCCCAATTGCATCTCTGCTAACAAAAAGGCCTCCTGCAGATTTTCACGGTTGGGTCGCCTCCAAACGCGCTCCATATCGACGAGATTGGGCCGGAGGGCGTGGATCACGGCGAAGAATGCTAAACCCGTGCGCCAACTGGGACCAAAGTCTTTTACCTCGATCCCCAGATGTCTAGAAAAGTCAGGAAATCACATCACAGCAGACAGCGACAACACGTTTGCACCGCATGCTGTGACATTTTGGCATGCTTTGTTGTGCGGCGCATCCGCAGATGCTACGTACTTGGTAGCTGTCTGCTGGACCCATCTTAGCAGGGCTTTTCTGGCCCCGCCCTGCAGAGGTGGGAGGGGCTTCTTCTTCACAGGGGGGCTGGTGGCCTCTGTGCTGCTGGCCGAGCTGTCCATTGAGGAGGTGCTGCTGGATAAATTCTGAAGTGCTGGTAGACTGCTGGTTAGTTCCTCAATCTGCAAGAAAACAATGGAACCTTTTGAACTATACTGATCATTATAAGATCATCATTTTCCTCATTTGTATTTTTTTGCTGTCTTCACGCACAGAAACAGTTTTACTATTCAACATAAAAACTGGTTTGGGTTTATTATGGGGGGGTCACATTTGCCTATGATTATGACCTCCTATATTAACTGAAATATGTGGTTGATGTGAGAGAGTCATCAATGCCAGCTGGTCAGAGGATTTATTGCTACAAACAAATAATCTACTTCTCAGTTTTTCCCTTGAAGTGGCAGCAAACAGTTCACAACTCAGAAAACCCATAAACATGTGAAATAAAATATACACCAATATGCCAGTAAGTGAATGAACCCGGTCCCAGTGTTGTACGTCTCCTTTTTAATATCCTCGTGCCTGCTGGAACAATGTCCTACATCTGCCGATGTTGCTGAGGGATTGTGGTATTTTGATTAAGTTCTTGTTGATCTGTGCATTTCTCAAGTGCCTGAGGTAGCAACTGCTCGTTTCCAGTGCAGATGCGTCAAAAAATTGATTTCCTCATCTCAAATCTCCTCTCTGGTTCAAACTTGATGAGCATTTTTGCTTGCCAGGAAGAGATCCATTTCAGGCCTGCTTCTTTTCTGATAATTCTTGCCTTTTCTTCCCACATTTAGGCTTTTGATATCTCTCATTTCTCTCACTTAATACATTCAGAATGCACCATTAATTTGTGGAATGATGCTGATTTCATATTGGCGGGTAGATTCGTTTTCAGTTTTTAAGCCCTGCGGCGACATTTAGCAACATCGCCGACTAAAATATTCACAGCATGTAAATGAGTTAGCACAGTACGTTGCATTTGCTGATCTGCTACCGAGGCAATTTACCTGGAAATAGAGGATGATGGTCCACATCAACCCTAACACAATTGAGGGCCGACCATCAACAATGTCTGTGGAGTTGATGTTCACGAGCTTGATCTGTGCCAAAACACAACAACAAACAGTAAATACACAGATATACATTTTGGCGGATTTCTCAAAATGACATCATGGGCAAAAGATTGTTGATATTGACAATATTTTGGCAGCAATTATGGAGGAAGGGGAGACGATTTTGCCTGGAAACTACACACATGAAAACACATAACTTTGAAAGTAGATCCATGCAATGAAATTAGGAGCATTGTCGATGTTATTATGTAAATAAATACAGAGTTTAAAAAATGCTAAACAGAGGAGTGCAAATAAAACACCCTTTGATCTCATGCATATGGATTCGCACTATTCCACTCACTCCAGTGGTTCAGTTATGCACATGGTGAACAACGCGAGGTATCAGCATAATCCTCAGCATCATTGGACGCAGTGACTCCGACCTAGTGTATGCCCTTTATATGCACAATGCAGTACTTGTATGAATACTGACCGGTGATCCTCTGTAGGCGGACTGGGCGGCCGATAAGAGGCGGACATGGAAAAAGGAGAGAGAGAGAGACAGTTAGAAGTACTCTCGAAGCATTTGATTGAAGGCGGGAATGCCTCATTGGCTGCGAGATGACAGATAGCACGGCATCACCAGGGTGTGATAACTTGAGGGGTTCACGGGGAGAAGAGATCTATCACTGCGACGCAGGCAACAGGGATTATATGCAGGAGAAATGGATGGAAAGAGAGAGGGACGGAAAGGAGGAAAGGCGGAGGGAGCGACGGCTGTATCTCATGATATGATGAAGTATTCTATATTATCACACACAGTGTTACATTATAGAGGCGCAGGGGCACGACAGGTCATCATATCGTAATACACACCACTGTGTACCACGAGAGCTGGCACGGAGGGAGAGATTGGGGGCAGGCCGGGGCAGAGCGGGGAGGCGGGCGAAGCAACTGATAAGAATTTGTGGTTTCATATTGGAAAGCACAGCAGATTATTCTGGTAACTCAAGAGAGCAGTGCGGTTAAGGAAAAAAAAGTGTTTTCGCACAATGACAACGCACACACACACACACACACAGACACACACACACACACACACACACACACACACACACACACACACACACACACACACACACACACACGTAAACAGAGCATGTGGAACAGCAAGAAGGGTTATTGAATGAATCGACTGAAAATATAAACAATCATTAATTGAGGTTATGTATGAAAAAAAAAGTGATTTGTAACTGCCAGAGAGAGGATATCTCAGCCCAAGTTCTCATTTTTTTGTGTTGGAGTTGCTCCAATATTGAGCAAGAACTGTAAAAGTGCCCACAATGAAAAAAAAAATAGAATCTTGGATGAGGGGAAATCTCACTAAAATAGAACAGGTGGTGAATTGTGACAGAAATTTCTGCAGGAACCTTTTCGATGACGTCGTCTGTGACAGTTTCCCCAATTGGATAACATTGCAGACATTAATAGCTGTAGCCAGAGAAAGCGTCAAGCAATTCCAGAAATTCCACTCCCTATCAATCAGATGGACCAAAATCACAAGGGAAAAGACGCCCCATCCTTTAAATAGACATATCACAGGGTATCAACAGTTGACATTGGCAAACATCAGGATGGCTCTCTGCAATCATCTTCCATTTGCTGTGATAAAGCGTCCGAGCTGAAACGTAAATACAGTCTAGACATACATCGGATTTATACGTCGAGCATATTTACATTTAATTTCCTTCAAACTGGGGTTTGCCCGCTGACGTCTCACTCCCAGGATGGCAGATTACTGGTGCGGGATTTACGGTTTTAACCCGTGTCACACTCGAGGAAGACAAATCAATGTCCCTGCAGACACCAGCATGCACTTATGACTTTATTTATGTATATCCGAGGAAGAGGCGGGTGAGACCTCGAATGTTTTTCTAATCTTGCAGAGGGGCAGCTGATGCAGTTTGATTAGTTTAGGAATCACAAACCACGCTTGTGTTGATAACGACTGATGGAAGGAAGAAGAAACTATCAAATATGGACGTGCCAGAGGTGTTGCTAGACAGAACAACCCCTGCAAAATATAGTTGAGATTCTGTGTTTTCATCAACAAAATCTGTTGGGAATCTGGTGGGTAGGGGATAAAGAGGAAGAGGAGGGAGGAGGGGAGACGGGTCATGCAAGGTCAGTGTTTGGTCGGTGTTTGCAGTGTTTGAGCCCACAAGCATCAGCTGAGCACAGAGGGGGGAAAAGAGAGAGGGGGGCGGAACATTAAAGGAAGACCATGAACTCCTACCTTCCTCCCCTCGAGGAAGTTGAGAGCTGTGCCGATGTTGGCGACCCAGTGGATCCTCTTTAGCTTCTTGCCCTGCTCACAGGGCTGCGAGCGAAATCGAGAACAATGGAGGAAAAAATGTTCAAGAGGAAAGAGAGAGACAAAGGAAGAAAAGGAACGGACAATTTTAGATTTTTAAATTGTCAACACCAAGAATGAACAAGTGTGAGAAAATGTGGTAATCAGGGATTTCCAATCCCATCAGATCCATGTTTGATATATAAACAGGCAGATCAATAGGACAGACAGCTTAGACCTCAGGCTGTATTGGCAGAACTGCGTCCCAAAGCTGTCTTTGTCTGCGTCGTGTGTGCTTGCTGAACTCTAATCTGTCCTTGTGAATCTGGGGTTTTCTATCAAAAACAAACATCCTAATAAGGGCAGATCAATGAGCATCTCCATGTGAAAAGGAGCGTGTGTGTGTGAATCTATGTGTAAAAACAGCGCAATTTCAACTTCTCATTTACTCGACTGGTCTGATCCTCGTTATGTCAGCTTTAAAAAAAATGAATCCGACGAGATCAAGAGGACACGGAGGCTTTGAAGTCTTTGACGGCCGAAGCACGTGCTGCGGTGTGAGAGTGTGAGACCCACCAGCTTTTGTCCCGAGAGGACCTCCAGCAGGGCGAGCAGCATCACACCATCCTTGATGTCCTCGAACAGGTCCGTCACCACTAGCGGAGGGACGTGCTGCGAGAGAAGAGAGACGAGAAGTATTTGGGCTTCGGCCTTTGAGAAAATGATGATGGAAATGCGCCAGTTTGAACTGAATATTGAACAAATCTGAAATAAAACTGGTGCACGAGAGTCATTTCTAAAGTTTGGGGGCCCTTCAAAAAGATATAAACACACTTGATTGAGCAAACTATTCTTCGTCTGAACAATAATTTAAGAAGACAAGGTTATTCTACGATTGTTGTGATTTGTAATTTGTCAAATGGGGGCCCTGTTAGATTAGGAGTTGCATAAACGTGCTGTTTACGTAAACTCAGACAAAGCTCCCACAGTTGTGCAGGAATGCAAAAACCCTGGATTTCAGTCTTAACGGCTTTTGCAACATACACGAAAAAAATATGTGAGGTAAGAGGAGTTTTTCCTACTCTAATAGCCTCTCTAAGTAGCTCTGCATAAATAATACAATAAATATATTACTGGGCGAGACATTCATTTCGGGCTTGTGAAACACGGATAAAAGAAATCTTCATGAGAAAAGAGGAACTCGGAGCCCCCCGAAAAAAGCAGCCGGGAGTCGCTGCGCGTCCCTGATAGTCAGCTGTAAGCGGAAGCTCAGCGGGGATGTGAGCGAGGTCTCCAAATCCTAAAATATGCTGATGATTTCAAACTGGATCCTTCTCGTTGACTTCCTCCCTGACCTGACACAGACTCGAGGGAAGGGGGGGGGGGGTACATATCTCTGTTTCTCGCCAACGCCACATCAAGGATTTCTCTTAAAGTACAGTCACATGCTGGGGCTGAGGAGAGGTTTTAGGGAGGGGAGGGGAGGGGAGGAGGGGAGTTAGTACTCAGACGAGCGAGCCATTCACATGGAGATTAGCGGGGGGAAAGGAGAGACGGGAAGGCGGAAGATGTGTGCACCAGCGTGTCTGCATTAGCGTGTGGAAGTAGACTGTGTGTGCGCAAAAGATACAACCCCCATCATCGCAAAAGAGGAGTATAATTGAGTAGAAAGAGTGGCAGCGCAAAAGATGATAGAAGACAGAGAGAGAGAGGGGACACCAACCTCGCCTCTTTCAAAATTAATTAGCAAAACACAGCAAAGCTTCTCTTCTAATGTCATTTCACGGCTTTGGATATTAGAATATCCAGACAGCACTTGTGTCGCGCTCATAAAGTGACACAAGAAACACTTTGAGAGAGAAAAAGCCTTCAAAGGGATAAATTATAGCGCAAGCTAATTGAAGTTAAATTTACCTTTTTGTTCATTATAACCTCAAAGCTAATGAGGAAATTTGTGACTAATTACAAAATAAGAAAGTAATATCCATTTCCTCCGCTCAGCCGTATGAGCTAAAAAAATAAATCAAGGGCTTAATGAGCTAATTACATATGAGTGTCTGGGCCATAATTGATTGTGCACTGAGGAGTTTTGGGGACGTGCGTCTGTCTGCGCTCTGGTGTTATTCCCCTGATACACTTGACTCGGTGGATTCTGACAGATCAACAGCATAAAAAGATGAGAGGGGGGTGGGGGGTCGACAAAGACTCAACTTAAGGGTGTCATTTTCAAATGAGTGTTTCAATATTAAAGTAATTGCATTTATATTACATACTTTGATTATTTGTCAATAACCAGCAAATCATCTACATGGCAATTCAATTCAATTTTATTCATATAGAGCCAATTCATAACAAACACTTATCTTTACCCACAAATTCCCAAAGACCAGGCGCTTGGCGATAGGGCGAAGAAAAACTCTGCACTATATAATGTTTAATCATTTTCCAGATAAAGGAAGATCTGTGGAGTCTGAACAGGCAGACTTCTGTCACTTATTCCAGCAAAAAAAATCTAAGACAGGACAACTGAGCTTATCCGTCAACGGAGAGAAACACTTAAGTGTTTTATAGATACAACTTCAACTTGTAAAATTTTCAGAGCAGCGGGGCAATCAGACATATTACATGGTAATGGCGGCACTCGGTCTCCTTGATGGTTGCGTGTGGATTTAGGGACATGACCCGAAGTGCCTCATGGCGCCAGGGTGTTAAAATGTTGCCCGTATTGAGCTGGAGTCGAATCATTCTGGGCAGTGGTTGCATTAAACTGCAGTCAGGATCAGGTGTAAAGAGATTTCTGCTGCCAATGGAGGGAACAAGCAGTGAGAAACATTAGAGCTGGGAAAACTGCACAAACACGCGGCAGCACACTGAGAGCGGATTATTGTCAGCTTGCGAGAAAGCCATCATGTGAAGCTGGCTGTAGGCAAACTTTCTAACAAAAAAAAACAGCCGGACTGCAGTTTTAAAATATTTCATGGGGTATTTGCATAATGTGTAACTCATTGCATATGACGATGGAAGCCCCCCCCCGTGCCTGTGTGAGAATCCTGCTTCTCATGTAAAGCGTTTTGTTTGTACAATTGCAGAAACGAGGAAATTGCCCACAAGCACTTCAGTTTCTGCAGGCTCTACATCTTATTTTGGCTACCAGACAAAGAGACTCTTCTTTTTTTCCCACATCCACAGCTAGAGTAGGCTAGCAGGAAACAGAAATCTAAGAAGCTAAGCTGGCATGTTGAGAAATGGGAAAAATTAGGATATAAAAAAAAAAAACATTCTGCTGAGTTGGCTGAAGCAAATACGATGTGTGAATTTTTGGAGTTTTGGGCGTGTTGGTGGTGGTGTGTGTATCATCCACTCAATCCCATCACACAGGGAAAAAAAAGCAGAGCCTCACTTTACCGCAGCTGTAATCTCTAAGAACACTTGGTTCACTGATTGCTGCACTAAAGCTGTTTGCCAGGAAAACGCCTCGACGGCGATGAGACCTCTGCCGCTCACGCCGGCCACTCTGTAATTAAGCTTTAACCCTCTCAGAGAGGATTTGTCAAAATGGAAACTTGGGAGGGAGGAGGAGAGGGGGGGTGCGGGGCACACGCAGAACCCGGCACCCCCTTGTCACTCAAACTGCCACACGAGGTGCAAGTAAAACGATGCTGCTTGGTGTAACTGTCGCCTCTCAACAATATCATACCGTTAAATAAAAGAAACCAGTGACAAAACAATGCTCTTCCCTCGTCAGAGTTTCTACCATTGCTCTGAAACTGGTGGCTTAATCTGGTGAAGCGCTCCCGGTAATGAGAGTCATTAATCTTCTGTATGAATTACCAGTTCTCATATGGCCCCCTCCATCTTATAAAGTCTTTGTCAGAGCTCATAAGACTTCTTTTGTTGTACCTGTGGAGTGGAAAAGTAAGGGGGAGGGCCACGGCGGTGAAAGGAAGCCCCCAACTCGCCCGACGATTAATCACATACCTTTAGGCAGCGAATTAAAAGACCTGTGATAGCAAGACTGGCCTAATCATCCACATAGCCAAGGGCATGATCTATCCCCGGGGTGGGAGGGGTGGGGTGGGTTGGGGGAGCCAAACCAACTGTTAAAGTTCCCCTCCTCGCGGCTTTTTTTAGGCTCTTTTGACAAGAAATGACATCTCCTTGAGTCACGTCGCCTCATTACACGCCGGCTGGGTTTACTTTTACCTGCCGCTCATCACAAAGCTCCTGGAAAAATGAAAAAAAAAACCCTGCCGCGACGTCTTGTCAGGACATTTTTTGAGAGGCAAAATACAGGGCCAATCAGTGTCGCTATGGTAACGCCAAGCATCAGGTGAAAGGGTAAGCAGCCCTCGAGATAGGCGAGGAAGAGGAGGAGGAGAGCTATTAATTTGATCAACAAGGTAGAGAGAAGCGCCGTTATCTCCTCTGATGGAGCTGTGACGGTATCGCTCATCTATTGATTAGCTGGATTGTTTAATTACAGGGAATTTGAATGAATTTTCCAGGATGTTCTGCTTTTTCTTTCCTGATCCAGACTGCTTCCACCCTTATCATCATCTGAGCGTGGCTACACGACCATGAAATAGACGCCGCCGCTCTCCTCTGCTGCGTGAGAATGACTCGATAAATAAACTATGGGCTTACCTTGAAAGTTATTAAAAATTCAAGGCATCTAAATACCGGACCGTGTATAATTTTCTGCTGGCACGATCCCGAGACGTGATATTTAATATTACGTCACGGTTTATTCCTTTCGGAGGGCTTTTCAAATGAATTTTCTGCCCCGCGTCTCCCCGGTTCAGGCCTCCACAGCTGTCCCCATCAGACTGGGAAACCGTGAGAGGAGCGTCGCAGATTGAAGTAACACTTAATTACTTTTTTTCTCCTCCTCCTCTCACCCTGTCCACTCATTCCTGCGCATAGTAATGGGTCAGATTGCGGAGCATAATGCAGAATAATACAATAATTACACGCATATGGTAGCTCCTCGGCGTGCGGCTGCATCCAACGCAATTGTTTGGCAGAAGTTACACACTCATCAAGGAGACAAATGAAGGGCAGTTATCAGATTTGAAAAAAATTCTTATCTGGAATCATCTAAATTAGCATGTGTTGAGATTGAGAGTTTATAGGTAAGCCTTAATTTATTGAGCGTACCTTGCAGGAAAAAGAGTATTAATTGAGGTAAAGTGATAATTGGAGTGAGAGTAAATCCCTGCTACGGGCTATATGAGAAAAACAAGAGAGAGGCACATGAGTGTGTGTGTGTGGTCTTAGCAGGCGAATCCCATGACCGGCTCAGCTGCATGTTTTGGAAACTGAGCAAATGTCACAGTGGAATGGAGACGACAAGAACAAAGTGAATTCGAAGTGGAGAAGCGATGCGGCGAGACGGGAGTGGGGGTAGGAGGGGCAGGTGGGATTGGGGTGGGTGAAGTTTTCCAAACGGCGGCGGTGTGTTTGTGCAGGGAGGAGGAGGAGGGGGGGGGG
>CAESWR010000201.1:1052463-1072800 GCA_903171835.1 Mullus surmuletus | reverse complement strand
CCCCCCCCCCCCCCACATACACACACACCCTTGCCGTCCCGTCTGCCTGTGCCGCAAAGAGCAATATCCTTGAGATAAGCGTGTTATCAGCGAGAAAGGACGTCTGACACAGTGCTTTCCTCCAACCTTAATGAAATATGCTGACGGTTTGATTACACTCAAGTTGGTTAGTGTGTCACTGAGTACAGACAGTCGGGAGGTGTGTGTGTGTGGGCGTGTGTGTATGTGTATGTGTGTGGGTGTATGTGCGTACAATTGTTCATACATAATGCAGACACATTCACGCAAAGTCATACGTGCCACTGAGCAGGTCCCCCATTCTATGAATTAATCTTTTGATTGGGACCGGGAGTAATCAAATATTGATGGGCGGTAATATCAGAGGAGAATGAGAAAAGATTTCAGCACCCACCCACACACACACACGCACATACACACCCACAAGCCCTCCCACCCGCATCCTAAAGAAGGAACACGCGTGACGGAGTGCATTTCTGCATGCGTGTGGTGCCAACCCCTCAGTCTCAGGGACGAGGTGACTTTGAACTCCGTGCACACACACGCATACACACACACACACACACACACACAGTCACATTCTTTCAATATCACAAAGGGAAACAGCCGTCTTCAGCAGCCGAGCCTCGCAGCAGTGTTTTACCACACTTGATTACCTTCTCGGTGAGTGCTGGCTTGTATGATTAGTCTCAGCTCCCTATTTGACCCCCAACGGTGACGATGACCTTAATGAAATATCATTAAAAAGCTCGTTTCTCGCCCCAAAGGCAGACAAACGGTGATAGAACAGCTGTGCACGAATCGAAGAAAGTCGACACGAGGAACTCGTGGCGAACATTCTGGGCTGCAGCCAGACAAGCGGGACGTGTACTGGGCGCAGGTGAACAGACACACGGTGATGCCGGGGTCAAACGTGGGATGAAAAATGGGAGATGTCGGTCTGCGGCAAGAACTGCTGGCTTCACCTGCTGTGGGCTCAACCACACACACACACACACACACACACACATACACACACACACACACACACACACAGACAGACAGACACGCACATTGCCAAGTTGGAAACGCCCCCTTTAAATGTCTGCCCGTTTTGCTGAACACACACACACCACACCCACAGCTTAAAAAAAAAGAAAAAAAACCTGCCCTGCGGGGAGCACTTAGTGAGGAAGCAAAGACGAGATGCACACACACACACAAACACACACACACAGTAAGCACATAGGGTCCGTGCTGCAGTGCCACGCTGAAAATAACACACGTGCAAACACTATGCAGCACACGCAAACACTTGCCGGACACACACACACTGGCCCACTTACCACGGAGGAAGTGATAGAAGCCCGCCACTAGATTTAGAGAGGTGGTCTTTTTCGGGGAGGCTTCGCCCACCACCCGTCTTGCCATCTTGTACCCGGGACTACACCTCGTTTCCCGTCTGTTTTCATGGGGACGCTGGGATGACATTCACGGCAACCTCTGCGAAAGGCTACACGTTGCCCTTGCTCCTGCCCTTGCTGCTTGTTCTTCTTTTCTTTTTCTTTTTTTGGGGTGGGGGGTCTTCAGTGGTTGGACCTCCCGAGATGACAGAGAACTGTTGCTCCGAGGCGGTCCCGTTTTTTTCTCCCGTTGCGGCCGTCCTCCGTCCTATCCTGCAGTAACTGGCTGCAGACTCACTCCTGCCTGTTAAGCAGCTCGGGATGCGAGTGCACGCGTGAAGCAGTGACTGTTAGTGTGTGTGTGTGTGTGTGTGTGTGTGCGAGTGTGTGAGTGTGTAGCGCAGTGCCGGCTTGCCTCAGCATCAATCTTTCTTGCTTAGTCCTCCTCTCTCTCCTAATCACACACACTCTCCACCCCGGTCTTTCCCTCGCACATTCTCTCGCGCCCTCTCCCTCCCTCTCTTAATTTCTCACTGTGGGCTGCGGGTGCAATCCACTTCCCTCCGATGGCCGGCCAATCAGAGTCCGTGGGAATGAGTGATGTCACAGGAGCCCTGTTCTGGGGGGGAAAAAAAAAAAAAAAAAGGGAGAGCCGAGTCGTGGTTCTGGTGGGTCTACGCGGGACCATTTAGCAGGTTTGGCGGGTAGGAAGGTCGTTGGCAGCATCGAGCAAACACACACACACACACACACACACACGGATGCCCAAGAGCAAACACAGGACCGGGGCGGCCACATGCTGGAATTCCCTGCGAGTTGCCGGCACTCTTACACCCCTCCTCTCGCTCCTCGTCTCATCTGTGCGGATACCACGCGGCGCTCCGAGGCTTGCGGCTTTCTACTCAGCAGAGCCTGCAGGGGCGCAGACGATCGCTGGCATTCATCCTGTCTGATCTACTACTGTACTCTCTTCAAAAAAAAAAAGAAAAAAAGAAAGCGTTTCTTGCTTTCATCTCAGCCACAGTCACAAACACTGCATCTTTTTGTTTGTTTTTTTTCCCTTACTATTTTGCACATGGGATAGCTGCTGAATAAATACAAACTAAGGTGAAACCAGTAGGTGGTGTGTGGACCAGATAAAGACGCAGAAAAGCCGGGCCAAGAAAGAGGAAATACCTCCTCTCATTCAGTGCGAATCTGCTGCTGCCGCCTGTAAACTTAACCAGATTATAGGAAAAAGGAAAAAAAAAAACAGAACATCCAACACAATGGGACTATTGTTTGTGCAACAATTTAGCAGTTAAAGAGGCGCGCTCCCACTGCTGATACAAGAAAGCCCAAATTACTCGTCTGCTGCGGTGAAATTGCAGCAGCAAACAGTGCGCCGACCCGCTCCTCTTTTCACCGACTGATTTGTATCTCTGCCTCCATCTGACCTATGCTCTTGCCTATTCAATCTGTCCGTTCTCCTAATATTTTTCCACACGCACAAGCCTCCATGCACACATATACAAACACACACTCTCTCCCTGGCAATATTAAAAGCATCCGGCTCCTCTTTGAAACCGCATTCAGAGAGTTTTCCAAGGGAGCAATATTCATGCAGAGTAGCCCGATGGCTCTTATATCAGCCTTAAAGATGAAAGGACCATTCATCATTTTGCGATTTCTTTCCCCCTTTTGTTCTTTGGGTTTCCCCCCTATAAGGGATTTTAATTATGAAAGTCATCAATAACCGATGGCAGCTGTCATCCGCTATCTGTCTGCTGATAATCACCCCGCTGACAGTCCTCCATTTAACAGGCCCAAGATTGGCCGTCAGAAACCATTTCCACCTGTCTTTGAATCCACTGTCCATTTCGCTGTATTTGAATATAAAATATAAATAGGAGTTCCACAATGTGAGTGTGTGCACAGTTATTTCTGTTGGGCAAAGAGTTCAAAGAGGACACTGTTTTCGTATTTACATATACATTGCCTTTACAAGCCCGCTCTAGACTATTAAAAAAAAGCAAAAAACGTTATTCTACACCAGTGGAGAGTGGAATCCTGAGGGGCGGCTGAGCTGCTCGACTCAATGACTGCACAGCAAATACACCGGCGAAAATCTATTATTCTATATGTTTGTGTGACACTACTTTCCCTGCACTCTGTCGGTGATGTGAATAATGAAACGGGCAACATTGACTGGATGCGGACGTGTGCGTTTATTCTCATCCTGAAAACAGATAAACTAAAAGGTGGTGTGATGTCGGATGAAGAGCTGCTTTTGTTCGGAAGTGTGAAGGAACTATCCAGGGTGCTGAACCCGTCGATGATGAGTTTCACGGTTTGATAATAATCCAGGTTTAATTTGGTAAATTTGCGACAATTCTGCAGCAAACGAGGGACAATTAGAACCCCTGTGGAAATTAAAATTGTCTCTCGGAATGTTTTTTTTTTTTTTGGTGCAGTTTCAATGGATGTTTTTTCCAGTTTAACAGCGAGTCAGTGAGCTCGGCTTCCCCAGAGAGCTCAACTGTTTAGAAAAACAACCCCGGGACAAAATCAAAACGAGATGGTGAGCGTTCATGGGACTTGTTAGGCTTCACCGCGGGAGCGGGGAGGAAAGCAGCAGGCGAGCAGGTGCAGACACACACACACACGGAAAATAAACTGAATGGAGAAAGAATTGCTTTCACGTCTACTGTACATACAAGGATAAACCAACAAACTCCTTTAGGCGGCAGACCTCTGGAGTGCTCCACTATTTCCAAGAGAGAAAGGAATTGGGAGGGTGGGTGATGGGGGCGGGGGGGAGGGGGGTTAAAGCAGACCTCAGCTGGTCTTGATCCCTAATGGAGCCCCAGGCATCCCTACAAGAAAAAAACAACAACAAAAAAACCTGCAACCCCACCAGATCCCGCTCTGAGGTTGCGGAGGTTGGACGCGGGTCAGGGCTCGGCGCTCGCACAGGTATGTCTGCGGGGCGCGCCGCTTCGCGAGGAAGGGGAGGAACAGCCTCTTTTCAGCCTTTAAAGGAAAAACAAATGCTCTCCTGCCGGGTGGAGCGCGTCTGCTTCGGCACGTATTGAAATCAATTCACCACTGAGGATATTTGGATGTGCTTTGTGAGCGCGAAGACTTCTTATTTAACCTCGTGAGCGAAGGGGGTGTGGAGGCACAGCGCCACCTAGTGGACCTTCGCTTTATGAAGGCAGAGAGGAGATGATGAGACGGTGGAGGGGTGGCGAAGAGTGAACGAGCTGGGCTTTTGAGTTGTGGGCTCGCAGCTGACCCCGCTCGCTCCCTGAGCATCTCTGATCTCTCTTAATCTATTAATGACTCCACAACTCACAACTCACACTCGGCTGGCGGGTGTTAATTTGGTAATGCATTAATTCAATTACACAATATTAATAATATTCATGCCGTGGCACATTTAAATGCAAAGAGTGGCGCCATACCTCAGACGAAGGAGAGTTATAATGGTGATATCACGTAAAACTATCAACCCTTTTTAGGGAGCTAATGCATCTTCTTCTGCTGCACGAAAATTACTGTTAAAGCTCTAACGCTCTAAATGGGTGGCTTTGTTGTGTGCCGGTAATTATTTCATGCTCACACATTTACACACACATGCCCGTACAAAGTGATTTCACAGGTTTTGGTGGCTTTTCTGCAGCTCTGCCCGATAGCGTATTTATCCACTTCTTGATTCCAGCTCTTCTCTTTCAGCCCAACAATCCCTAATTTAAAAAAGCCCCTTCTCCACACTTCCACCGGAGTACTTAAGCCCCAACATTCAATAACACCCTCTATCACACCCTCAGCACCTCCACTCAACCCTCGTGTGCCCATTCAGCCTCTGCGTTTTTGCCATCCCACTTCATTTGCACCGCGTGTTTACCAGTCCCGGCATAAGTGCCGAGACGGAAGTCCAAATGCCAGCCCATTAGCATAGCTAATTACATTTCAGTAATAATGACACCACATTAAAGAGAGTAAGAAGGGGGGAACAAGTCAAAGTGATTATCAAAACACCCCCTTTCCTCTTTCAAGCACCGTGGTTCCCTTTTTAGTAGCAGATGTGCAGGGGCGGCACTTTGTGGTTTGACAGAAAAGGTCCAAATATTCAAGTGTTCCTCGATGCCAGGACACTGATACAGTGATTTAACCAATTTTAGCACCTGCAGTACTGGCATATGAAAAAAGCAGTAAAGATGCATATAATACAAAAACATTAAGAATTTATAAATAAATAAGTGAAAGATTAAGGACACTGTGGTGAATTCACTGTGGTGAATCTAATATCTTCTACTTTTTAAGCAACCTTTTTTGCATTCATCTGAACAAAAAACACATTTTAATCCGCCCGCAAACAGACTGATCATGCGGCTAATACAAAGCATCACCACACGAGGCATCGGGGGGTCATATCAAAAACCTGTTAGTGGCACTAGGAGTATAAGGAAGACTCAATATGGTTTAAAAAAAAAAATCAACCTCATCTTTCACTGTTGTTCCCTCTGCTGTGAATGTGTGTGTGTGTGATTGTGTGTATGTGTGTGTATGTGTGTGTAGCTGTGTGATGCTTTGTGTGTGTGTGTGTGCGTGTGTGTGTGTGTGTGTGGCACCGTAGCAGTGGGTCAGACAGTCTAAGCTCTTTATCCAGGTTCAGTGGCCCGCCGCACATTATGGCGACGAGTAAAGTGAAAGGACTGGCGTCAGCACACTAAATAAATCACTGTGGCCCGGCGCAGTAAATTCAGTTATAAAGGTCTCGTCTTTGCCCGCAAAATGAAAATATAACTGGAAGCAAGCCAAAATCATCTGCAAAACCCTGTCGCACACTGCCACTTGAGTCTATTTATGCCTCTGCGCGCCACCGCCTGCATCCAAACCACTTTATTTTGCAACAGGCAGATGTTTACCCCTTTTGTTTCACTCCTATTGCTATTCCAAGAATGTTATTTTCCCTTCAAATATCCTAAACATCACTGGAACATCACATCTTTGCCTTTTTTTCCCCCCGCCTCCCTCCCTGCCTGGCCGTTCTCGAATTCAGACAAACAGCAAAAGAAGAGATTGTTATGTCAGATGGCGGGTTGCATTTCATGTCAGGAGCAGGAAACGGCAGACAGAGGAAAAGCCCAGGGGGGACAGATGTCAGCCTGAAACACAACAGGAAATAACATTTCATAGATAAAGCGCTTCCATCGCTTCTTTTTTTCTTTTTTTATTGAAAAATAATGAAAAGGGATGATGGAACATCTTTCTGCTCCACTGTAAAACTCCTTTGGAAGTAAGTTTAGGAGGATTAAATGACCACACTACATGATGGCTACATACAACTCATTTCTAATAGATACACAAGATACATGGGAGGTGCAGTCAATGAGCGCAGACCTCCGACAAGGTCTCTGTAATCCAATATGATGACATTTTCAAACTCTTTTGGCCGATATCCAATATAGCTACTATAGATTTTTTAAAGATGATAACTGATGTACCGATATTATTGTGAGTCACTAATGCTCACCGAGGTAACCATTCATTCAGAGTTCTTGAGAATTGGCTCAATATTTTTCCATACAATCCTACTGACATTTAAATGGCATGACAGGGTTAATAGTAAAAGAAGTGAAGAAAGCCACAGACAGTTTTAAATGTTGTATATATAAAACCAGCAGAGCATCCAATCTAGTGCCCTGCGCAGGTTTAAAATGAAAAACTTGGATTCCATTTTTTACCCACCAACTCAGGTACTCGGGAGTCGTGGCGTTATCTGGATGTCCGACTGACCTCTCAGAAGGTCGGGGCGCCGCGATCTGACCTCCATTTAAAAACCTGCGAGTGCTAAATAGACTGCCATGGGGCAGGTTTCTTCGCCGCGCAATCACACTGTGACAGGTGGCAGGGGGCGAAAAGAAGGGGTCGGAGGGGTCTGTGTGTGATAGATAAGAGTGTGCATGAGAGTCAAGGTGTGCCGAGACGGCGGCTGAAAGCCTTTCGGGGTCGCTAGCCGAGGTGTCAGGGGGTGTTTATCTGGGAGGACATTGTTCTGTAACGTCCGTCAAAACTATCGGACGCCTCAATCTGACAGACGGCATCATTGATAGCACAGAGAGGCTGAAGGGACTCTATCATAGCATCAGTGTGGCCTGGAGAGGCAATTGTTTTATTTTACTAAATGTAACAGGTCACACTGGGTCATCCTGTGTTGCAAAATCTCAGAAAATCCTGTCTTATTCTTTTTCTTTGCATCCAGATGTGTCTTTGCCCTGTCAGTTTAATTAAATGCTGCTTGTGTGTTGCATCACATATTTTGCACTCCGCCTTGTAAGGTTCTGCTAAATCACTGGACAACCAATGTGGCAGGAACGCTTACATAGAAATGCCGAAAGGAGGCGAAAAGAGAGAATCGATACCCCCCCCACCCTAGATTTTGTCAATTTCTTCCCTCGAATGAACTTCTGAAGTCATTACAAAAAGCCGCTGTGTGTGAGTTTTCAAAGAGGGTGCGTCGGAGTCTGTATTGTGTGGGCGGTAACCCCCCCCCGAGTGGCCCAATGTGTCACTCAAACCCTCAATGACTGTCACGTTAAAAAGAGATTACAATCTGCTCTGCCACATAAAATGTCACCGAGACACTCCAATGAATTTGGCACAGAAAACCCCCCAAAAAACACGCCGCTCTGTTAAGCTGAAGCAGACATCGCCACAGGGTGACAAAAGCTCATGCTGGCTGTCATGCGACTGCCGCTATGGCAACAAGTCATAAACACAATCTGGGAATAAAAAAAGAGGCAGGAGAATAAACAAGGACTCGTGCTGCTGCAGCTCAAAATCCGTTCTAGCCCCCGTCGCCAAGGTTCTGAGGCTGCAGCCGAGTAATGGCTTCTTCTTAATGGACTGCCGGCCTTGAAGACCCGTCGTGTATCTGTTTAACCACTCAGCTAAAACTCCCAGCGGTGTGATGGTGGGGAGAGAAAAAGGGGGGGGGAAAGGGATGGAACACTGCTATTTTTAGTGTTTGTTTCGGCAACTCTGTGTGTGTGCACGTGTGTGTGTGGGGCGACGGACGATAAATGGTGGTGTCAGAACTAAACAGGAGGCTGGCATGGCTCAAGGTGACCGTCTGCTTGGGTCTTCCTTGGCTGCGGCCGAACCATAATGTCGCCCCTGGCAACAGGATGTCACCCTGGCTGCGTGCCAGTGTGAGGATCTGTGCCAGTCCCACCAGCAATCAGGAGCGTAAAAAAAACCACATACACACTAAAAAACGGTGTGTCTCCGCAGCTTGTCCAGTCTGGTTGTTCTCGCTGCCTCTACCCCCCCCCCCCCTCCCCTCTTCAGTTCCATCCAAAACTCGCCGTGCGGTGCTTGGTCGTCACCGAGGTAGATGCGCTCATCCCGGTCGCCCTTGCACTTTGCACACACCCCCCTTCCACCTTTCTGCCTGCACAGCATCCTCACTGACCAAAATCACATCGCTACAGGATTATAAATATTGGACAACGCTGCAGAATTTCCTTAAATGCAGTCACAGCCAACACCTGTGAGTGAAAAAAACCCCTAAATTCGTGGTTCCCCTTCTGTATCATCTGATCACAAGCCAGCAGCGGATTAAAACTCCAGCAGGTGATGTCAACACAACGGGTATTTATGGCAAACTCGGTGGGCAAGCAGACTGCTGGGACCCAGAGGCGTGGGCGGAAAAGCTACGTCTCCACCGCCGCCCACGCCGGACGAAACAGGTGAGGTAGCGAAAATAAGGAAACAAAAAAAAAACGGCGCATTGGTTTTCTCATTAACGAGAGACAACAAACAGGCAAATTCCACAGCATATGGAAGAGTTCAGGCTGGGAGGTGTTCAAAGCGGCCTCGCCATTCTCTGCCATATGGTGTCACTAATTGCTGTTTTTCCCTGCGACGTAGAGGTACACCAAAAGAGATGGAAAGAATGAGAGGAAGGAAGAAAGAAAAAAAACAGCCACCAAACTGGGGCAAAAGTTTTGATTGTTTTGATGCTGCATGGAGCGCTTACTAACAGCTTTCCAAATTGAGCCTGAAGGGAGTTGAGCTCATTTCATGGTATCTGGTGATTTGTGGAACACAGCTAATTTGAGAACATTCTTGAGAGGCGGAGAGGGGCATGTTAATCTAATCAGCCTTTAAAAGACATACGAGACGGTACCAAGTCACTGATATCAAACTCTCGGCTGAGAAGGAATCACAAGTTCTCCTCCATAAAATGTAAATATGACACATCAATATGGCTGCTCTCTGAGCTGGAAAGACAGACAGGAAATGACATGAGAAATGCAGAGGGCTTATGAACATCTAAAAACAGCAGAACACCAGAGTGCATTCTCATTTCATCTCATCCAGCACTAATTTATGCAATGAACGGTCTCATTTCCAGGTCTAATATGAGCCCTCCCCTTTGATTCTCCCACAACGTCTTGATGATATCATCACAGCCGTCTCCCTAGAGACGGATGGCAAACAACGCATCAACATCAAATATAATGTCGTGACAAATTAGATTCCACGTGGTTCCTTGTAAATAAGCTAATGCAATCAGGAGAACGTGTGGTACAGAGACGGTGTTTGTGATGATCAGGTCCGAATACAAAAAGATGCAATCGATTAATCACTGTGCTATTTTCCCTTGTTCATCTCACCTGGACGTTGAGGTAGCGAGGTGCTGCTAGCCTCTTTGCTACCCGTGCTAATGTCAGCATGTGTAGTGTTATTATGTAGCTCATCTGTGGGCATGTTCTATAATTAAAAGTCGGATCGATACACACCTTTATATGACCATAGTAGGAGCAAAGCCTTTTTCAAGTTAAGTCAATTAAATGAAACCACAAATCAGGCCAAGAAAAACATGCAGGGTAAAAACTCATAGCAATGCACCATACTGAGTTGGAGCTCATTTATGCTTGTTTTACCTATGAAAACAATACATACTCTTCACACACTTTTTGCACAAATTTTAAGCGACACATTTTTGTGAAGAAAAATCAAACTAAATGTGGACAAGTGATAGAGTATGACACAAAAGTCTAAAATAATGATCTGAAACCAATTGTAAAATAAGATTAAAGATAAAATTTTGAACTAAAACCGAACATGAACATTTTTTTCAAACTGAGACTGGTCAAGGTAGACTAATTCCGTGGAGCATCATGGGAGGTTCCTATTCCACGGCATTGTGTGCATCCCTGTGGTTGAGCTGTGCTATGGCTACATGTTCAAAACGGAGCTCTGCCCACAAGCCAACAATCTCTTCATGTGTAACCATGGCAACAAGACTTGCCTTATCACAAATGTTTACATGTCATGACACATCAACAATAAAGCGATTGTTTTGCTGAAATAAAAATCAAGCAAGCAGCAGCTGGTGTAAAAAACACTCACACCCCCAGGCACAGGGGCTTTGGAATAAGACACACTGGAGGACAAAATTGCAGCATTAACAGCTGACATCATTTCCTGCCTTCAAGTGTTAAATCTGAATGGAGCTACAAGCAGTGAGCTCCCATGTTGATGACTACTGTCTGTGTATAAACTTCACGAACTGGTTAAATCTATTGCAAATATGCTGGTAACGTGAGCTAAAACACATCCCGTAGCTGTGTGATACAACACTGCGCATGCATCAGCCAAAGAATCAGACACCCTTTGTGCTGGAGTGGCAGCTTGAAGGGGCGAAGCGTCTAAATTTAGATCAGTCAGAGCTCAATCGAGATTCAAAGTGTGCACCCACACCTGCAGACCGTGATGCAGAGGAACCACGTGGGCTCCTGTGATGCTGTTCCCTGCCGTCACAGTAACTGCCAGCTCAGAGGCTACACTGGGAGCTGCCATATTGGAGCTCAGCTCCGGTGTCACCTGACTCGCGTACTGTTTTGCATGTGTCATCAAATCAGACACCATCGGGATGGGATAGGTGCCACATGGAGCAGTTTCTGTGTGGATTGAGGGTTGGAGGACTTCCAAAATTGACCCAAAGAAAAAAAATACAATTATTTGACTTCTGGGATGAGAGCAGGGCGAATGATATCTGCTGCAAACACAGTCAACCAATGAATGAAAAGTTAGAGCACAGGTGAGATTAGATAAGTAATCACGTTTTTTTTTTTGAATAGGCCTGAGATTTGAAAGAATAAACACTGTGGCTTTGCAGTAACTTCTACTGTAGTGAGAGGAGGCGGAGGACTCGACTGTCCACTGTGTGACAGTCCTGCTACTGCAGAAGAGTTAAGAGGAATGAATAGACTTCATCCTGTCAGCTCCTCTGGGGATTAGCTTTGCTATTGTCTGTTTCCCTATCTGTCCACATACAGACACACACACACTGACTGCATGTTTGCTGTCTGTATGTGCAGATACCGAGTGTATGAAGCAGCTACTTATTCTCATTTGCCCCAAAAAGCAAGCATATTTCTTTCATGGCATCAAATCTGTCTTACTCAGGCCAGCAGTAAGAAACATCTTTTTCCCCCTCATTGACAGATAAAAACTTTGCACTGATTCATGCATTCTGCACCGCATTCAGCCGTGCCCTCAAAATACCAGACATTCATAAAGCGTATGAATTTGGATTTCAATGCACCACCGATAAGACCATCAGGGTCACCAGCAGATAGAAGGACAGTCATTCGAGATATTTTTGGAGCAGGTATTTGTGTCTCGCAGTGTTTCGCAGTGTTTTGCTGTGTCATGCCTGGCATTGGGTCACCTCTAAAAAACGCTGCATGCCGCGGCAGAGCAGTGTGAGTAAGCAGTTTGCACCTACCTTGCAGCCTCTGCATCACGTTGGCAATGTCCCGAGGAGTGTGTCTGTAATGCCGAGGTGATGCCATGCCGCTAGTCCCGAGGTCACCAAAAGTCACGTTCCGCCTCCCTGTGTGCGTCAGCCCTGCGGCGCTTTCATCACGCTCTGGTCAGGGCACGGACAGGGCTGCCGTAGTTCAGGATCTTCATCACACTGAGTTAAAGATGTCAAGGCATGTCCGTGTTGCGGCGTCTCTCTCATTACAAGTCATCCCTGTTGCGGTAGCAGGCTGCACTCTGCTCACTCAACTAAGCTCCTCCCCCAATGGTGATGTAAGTGCATATGCCATCAGGCGTGTGTGTGTGAGTGAGTGCGTGTGTGTGTGTATCGAGCATCTCACAGCTCTCCTCCTGCTGCTGCTGCTTCCGCAGACAGGACGGCTTCCTGGTCGGCATGCGCTGCCACCTGCTGTCCAACCAAAGGGGCTGGCTCTTGCGGGTCATCCAGACATCAGGACCAATCCCGTGTCAGGTATCTTCTCACACCTACAGATTCCACTGTGAGAAATGTGTGCTATGGATTCTGCATCCGTGAGAGAAGGTGAGAAAGAGAGACAAAAAATGAAAGGAGAGAACACAGAATTAACATTTCTTTCCACAAGCATCAGCTAACCACATTCAAAAGAAAACAACGTGGTGTAATACATTCATATTGCTATATTAGACTGGGTGCTTAAATATGAAAATCTCTATTAGATGCAGTCTTTTTGACCTCCCCCCCCGCCGACAACATTTTCCTTTCTTTCATTTTGTGCTCTGCTTTCTTTCATATGTTTTTCCACAGTTATAATCAATAAAGGATTTAGGGATATGAAGTCACACATTTTGGCCTCATTTTGCTCCATTATTCACGATATAGATAGATATGGAACAGCTTGGGGATTTGTTCCATTACATCACCATTTGTCCGTCTGCCGCTGCGGTTTAAACAAGAATTGTTTCAATTCACAAAAACAAAACCTGCACAACCTCTCAGCAAAAACAAAAGGGGGATAGTGTGTTTGCCCTTTTCAACAATATCCAAGAGGGACATAAGAAAAAATGACAAATCTGCTTCGGGGGGGGGGGGGTGGCAAACAAACAATACCATATTCATCTTACTCTCAATATACAAAATATGCAACCACACCGTAGATCAATGCCACTCTTGCAAATGCAGAAGGGAGGTGTGATGAACCATTGGGCTCGGAGCACTTATCGCAATGTGTAATCCCATTAGACAAGTCCTTTCATCATCATCTCAGGAGAGCTCTTAGAGGGGCCGAGAGGGGAGCTACGCCGGCCCGGCCACGGCCTCATCCGATAAAACGAGAGATGGAGTAGAAAGGCTGATCGTAGAGCTGCGCCGCCCGTGTTTGGACGTGAAAGCACAGATGTTGTATAAACCGAATTCAATATTATGCATTGATTCATTCGCACGGGCCGTTTAATGTTCATGCAACAATGAATCTGTAAAAACACATTTCACCATGTTTAATGTCGATAAGTCCACCCAGAGCAATCCATTTGCAGATCAAGATTTCTGCCTAAGGAAAGCTCTGCTGCGCAGCACTTCTGCGCATTTACTGAGCAAACACAACATTTTGCGGGGTGGGAAAGAGGGGAGGTGGTTATTATTTTAATTTAGATTTGTCGAACATGAGAAACATTCCCAGAAGCGAGCACCTGTGTTTATAGAGGATTAATGGCGCATCTCGCTGCCGAGTTAACTCAATATTCATGTTTTCCTGCATTGTCAATAACCACTGAGGGATATGAATGAGCTTACATTCATGTGATCCAGGCCAGTTGTCAAAACAAGGCCAGCGGAAGACTGGCCACCTTATTTTAGCCCCCAACCCACACAGTAATGGTGAAATATGAAGTTCATGTTGATAAACGTGCATGTGAATACCAATCTGTGGCTGACCGAGAAGCATCCGTTTGCCATCCCGAGATGTGGTTTGTGATGCATCTGGCCCGGCCGGCTCCTCTGCAGCAGGGATGGACTGCTGATTCCTACATTTCCACGCAACTGGGTGCGGGGTGACCTCTACCGTTCGGAGCCCCTCTGGACCGAGTGGATGCTGCAAAACAGAGAGAGGAGATGCTGCTGCAGCATTAGAGCAGAGGTGCAGAGGGAGGGGGGGTCATTGGGGAATCAGAATCCTACAGCGGACCAACCGTGCTCTGTTTTATGATCCGTTCTCTTATCTAATCAGTGCTCGGGCAGGAGCGCTAGAGACCACGGGGCCACTGTGTTAATCTGCTTCATGCATAGTCAGCAGTTTTTGAAATCTTATTAGAAAGTTCTGCTGTCAACCTGAATGTCAAAATTTACAGAATGCCTTTGAGAGAATCTCATCTAAATCCGATTTCTCCGATAACAACGGAAAAGTATCTTTGTTGCTACAACTGATGCGAGAGATAAGTCACACTGATGCTTGTAGCTCAGTGCGTACCAAGGTTATAAGACAATACGATGTGGGATTTATTTTTGTACCAGCCCCTTCCCATTGTTCTCAAATTTTACTTTCAAAAAAAGAAAGAAAAAACAATGCATGGATTCACAGCCATAATTCACTTTGTTCCTCATCCGTGTAATCTAATCACAAAACAATCACAAAAATATCAGCTGGTGTAGGATAAGTCTGTGTTGTTATGATGTGAGCGTTAATTCGATTCTAAATCATTTCAAAATGTTTAAGGAAAAATAAAGATAATTTAGCTAAACTGGAATTGATTATGTCTAGGCAGTTAGTGTACATACTGAGTGGTACAGAGTAAATGATGGAGTAGAACTCCCTCTAGTGAGAAAATTAGGGAATTGAAAGGACATATTCCTTTATTTTGAATATTTCTTCCTGCTTCTAAACAATATTGGGGAGAGGAAAAACTAGATCATGAAAAAAACATATCACTTGTCTCCATTTATTTCATTCTATGAAAATGCAGTTGCCTCATTGAAAATAGCAAGTGGCTACTCAACTTTTTATTACATCTAGATATTTACAAACTCCTCTCTTAAGATGTCTTAAATCACATTAGCAATTTGTCCGAAATCATCACTTGCATGAAGAAAACCTAAATGATTAATGCAGTCCCACCCCCATTATACTACTGCGACATTTCACCAAAGCTAATTACCATCAACTATGAACTTTAAGTCTCCTGCGCTGATGAAAATGGCACATTTCCCTGAAGTTACACTTGACCGGCACACAATGGCTTCTATTTTAGTGTTATGGGTGTTTGTTGGGTGCTTTGGACAGGTTTTATAGCACAGCTGACAATTAGAGGAAGTTCTAGCTTGAGCAAGGCCCTGTTGTTGCCCATCCTAGAGCTTTAGGGTGTGAACTTTGTAGTTATTGTGTTTGAAAATCACAAGTTGATAGGAGCAATAGATGAATCAGGGTAGAGAATAAGCAGTAGGGTGATTTCTGATCAACTTGCATGATACAATTAAATGTTGATGTGTATTAATAGTATGGGCTTTATTATATGCATGCCAATGTAACTACACACATCCTTTCCCCTGCCTATATAGATGACCTTGCAGATGTGGCTTGGAGTGGATTACTGTGCCACAAGATGCTGACTGTGCAGCTGAGTAACATTAAGGGCTTAGTTTTCATCCACTGAATCCTGAGATGTTAATGGCTGAATCAAACGTGTTATATAGTGGAGAAGAACAAATCACATTAAAACCAGCGACTATGCCGCTCCCCTATCTTATCAAAATTGCAATGTTTTTGCTGGATCTGTCCAGCCGGGTTCCAGTTCAGTCACCACAGCTCTGGCAGCCCCTGTGGAAAGACTGAGCTGACTAATGAAGATGGTGAAAATCAGAGGGGGCAGATACCCGCGGTAACTTTATTCATTTATTATTTTAATCATTACATCTGAGCATTGAAGGCACTTACTGAACTGTCACCATCAATCAAATCCGCGCTGTGGTTTTGCCTTTAACACTTCAGAACGAGGACAGTTGCTGCTGTTGCAACTAATGGTCCCTGACTGTCATCTGTGGTGGAAGGAAAAACAGAGCGAAATATTTATCGTTTCTGAGAGAGAGAAAAAAAAAAAAACCTTTTTATGAGTGCAATGAACTCTTGTGCGCGGAAAAAAAAAAGGGAAAAGAATGAGTAATCTTTCAGAGGGGTGATTCTGTTTTACATTAATCAACCTGAAGGAAATGATGGGAGAGGAAGTGACTTTAGCAACACTCCGTCTGCCCACCTCCAGGATCTCTGTCCTGCACAGATAAGCCACTCCTGTTGCTAATTTCAAGCAGAAAGGCAGGAAATGTGACAGTGTAGTTTTCCGCTTCCATAAACAAGACAAACTGCCAGACAGAGCTGCCAGTCCCGTGTGCCTCTGGGCCGAGTCTCCCTCAGAGGGAGAGAGACGCGCGGACAGGGGGGGGGAGCGAGGGAGGAGAGGAGAAAGTGAGAGAACAGGAAAGAGGAGAGGCAGAAAAGACAGGAAAACCCATCAGAAGTTAAGAAGAAAAAAGAGACGGGGCGAGATTTGACAGCAGAGGAGACAGGAGAAGAGGAGGAAAGAGTTCTTCTATGACACAGCAGGCAAAAAGTCATGGCTGAGAACAACACCAATCTCTTTCTGGAAATACTTCAGTCTTTCGATGCTGGTGAGTTTCTTTTTTCTTCGCTTCCCTTCTCTTTCAACTGATTTTTTTCATGTGGTCACTGAATGCTGCTCTCTCTGGGATTTACTACCTCCAAAATCACGCATTCGCTTTGAAAATGGCAAACAAATGAAAAGTTTGAGATCTCTTTTGATTCATTTTCTAAGTAGAGCGGTGTGCACACATTTAGAAATGATTTGTTTTCTTAAGAGGGTTTTTTCTTCCCCTACATTTTTCCCAAATGTCATTTCCAGATGATTTCTGACCAAAGCCTGCTTTCTATTTTGCCAAAAGTCAAGAGACGAAAGCGCTATGGAAACACAAGCTGGAAGATTCTGTCATTTTTAACACTGAACTGTATTGAAAGGAAATTGATTTGTTTTCCCTGGCAGGCGTCCAGCAGGATTTGTCCTAGCCGCTGCATTCTCTCCCCTCTCTCGAGCGTGCTTGTGCTGGCACTTCTGCTCCCAAAAGCGAAGACGCCACAAGCAAAAAAACAAAACCCTCATTGCTTTTTATTGAGGGAACGAAAACACAATCAGTTTGTTGTCTCTAAAAGGCCCTCGCTTATAAACAACACAGGGGAAATCTTGCTATTTAGTGAAGGGGACACCATCTAGCACGACCCTGTTGGCAACCTTCCAGTTGTTAAAAACAGATGTTTGTTGTAATCTTGTGCGTAGTTTCTAATTAAAATTCCTTCCATTCCCAGGGGATGATAAAAACGTTATTAAGATCAAGTGTGTTTAGACGGATTGTGTGTGCACAACTTCCTTTGTGGTATACCAAAGGTCTTAAAGAGTGCAAAGTTGATTAGGTGGAGAAGAATACATCATAAAACACACTCAACTTTTTTTCTTTGTTTGCTTTACAGTTCCTCTGATCATAGCTTTCTGTGTTTCCATTGCCGTGGGCTTGGTCTTGGGTGCCCTGGTCTATGTGATCCTGACCTGGATGTCCAGACGCAGGGCGGGCTCCGCCAGCATCACCCGCTGCCCACCTCGTCAGTCGCGCACGTCTCCGAGAAACCGCCCAGGCTTCAACCGCAACAGCAGCTACGACCGGCGGAGCAACAACAGCTTGGTCAGCGCCGCTTTCACCTTCCACCGTCAGACTTCCTCCCCGGATCACCTTGACCCGCTGGGGCACAAATCCAGCTTCAGGGCCTCCACCTTCCACCCGCTCCTACAGTGCAGCCAAATAGCTCGGGAGGCCGAGGAGGGGAGCCAGACCACGCTGCCCCGGACGCCGACGCTGACCACTTCTGCCGGATCGGCCCAGGCAGCGGCCCGGCCCACCTCCACTCCATCTAGACCAGAATCTTTTTGGGGGAACAATGGTCTAAGGGGACTCCAAGCAACACAGACGCCGCCTCCAGCATACGAGAGCATTATTAGGGCTTATCAAGAAACATGCACCTGAAAGAGAAACAAATGTACTCAGTGATACCAAAGTTGTAAATGAACTGGACTAAATATATAGTGATATGTGTGACCAGGTGGAATGCACAAGGAAGTCAAAGGCAATGCGGGTGAAAGAGAACCCAAGCACAATCAAATTAACAATAAATCAGAATCCTGTGTCTTTTATCATATATGTTAGTCTTGATGTCAGCAATCTTGGCTGGAAAACAATAATTGACCTTAAATGTAAGCTTTTGCCCCTTTTGGCAAAGTTGCAATGGCTGTTTACGAAAATAACTAATATAATTACATGGTGATATTGCTGGTGAAATCACACCAAAGACTTATACGTGTAGGTCATGGAAATTAAATATTAAAGAGAAGAAGTCAATTCTAATGACTTTATTGGATCATGAACCTTTCAGTCACAGTTGGTCCTTCTCTAGGCAAGATCAAGAGCTTGAACCATCATCTATACTTATAAAACAAGACATTTTTTATAATTTATAGACATCACATTGTTTGTCCTCGCAGCTGGTTCTATTGGACTATTAGAACATTTTAGGACGATGATCCAAAGGGAATAGTAGCTGTAGTGCTTCAAGATGTCTGAAATGCTGTGAATTACACCGGGCCGTGAGTCACTACATATCAACAATACGTGTATATATACATGGTGCATTCCTAAATAAACTGCTCTTGTCTTGAGAAAAATATGTTTAGCCAAGTGAGGTCAATGGCTCTACAGTAGCCATCATTTTGAGTTTTGATGTACAGTGTGCCCATTAGTGGTATGCAAAAAGCAACTTTTTTTTTTTAATGTAGAGAACAAAAGGCAGTGGGATTTAAGTCAGAAACTCTGCCTTGTTCCTGCTGATCCTCTGATACATATGAAAGACATGTTTGTGTGTTAACCTCAAATTAAACCAGCTTGTTTTAAGTTAAATATATATATATATAAGGGAAAATACTGGTGGAGGCCTATTTAAACCTGTTTGATGTTTTATTTGCTGCCCTACGTTTTCAACAGAGCTGTGTCTATTGTGTCTACTTTTAGTATCTTCCTGTGTGTGTGTGTGTGTGTGTGTGAGAGAGAGAGAGGGAGAGAGAGAGAGGTGGTCTGTAATTTTATATTATGTGTGTTTGAATGGAATTTTCTGACGTTTGCTATTAAGTTAATGCAATAAAAGTAAGAATCACGGGCATGTCAAATGAGTTGTCCATTTATGGAAACATACTATTTCGAGCGCATTATGTGTTGACATTAAAATCTTTACAACTGCCATTACAGTATTTGGCATGTTACATAACATAGGCATAAAAAACATCTGTTAATTTACAGCAGATGCTTGGCCCAGCGCTCCTCAGCTGACAGTCTAAACGGTGCTTCGGGGGCACGTTTGGTTGGTAAACAGCACCGAATGCGAGGAGACAAACATGATGCCACTTTTGGAAGATGATAAATAATGTGCAGGATAAAAACAAAGCGATATAAACACACGCCTCCTCTACAACACCCTCTCCTGTGCTCCGCTCTGATGACGTATTATTTGTGGGACGCGGTGTTGACGCAGCAGGGGACGCCGCGGTAGTTGAAGGCAGCCCTTTGAACGCCCGACAGTCGCTTGGAAAAAAGGTAACTCCGTCGTAGAAAGATGAGCGAAATCGGTTTAATGCAGACACACTTGTCAGAACGGTAGTTTTCCGGTTTGCATCCAGACGCGGCGAGTCCTCTGACGCGCGGCTGTGTTTAGCTAGCGCTGGGTTTAGCCGCCGCTGCTGCTGCTGCTGCTGCTGCTGTTCCAGGGACGGTTTAGTTTACTGCTTTGTAACATATAAACCCCGTGTTGAGATGTCATTAGCGGATACGGTGTTCACGAGTAGCTTGACGTGTGTAAACTTCGGCTAGCGTGCTCTGTCAGAAGTACTCGAGTAGTTGCGGTCACGGGGCTCAGCTGACGTCATCATAACATACGGCAGATACACGACTGTGTGTGTGTTGGTTGTTGACTGACGTGACTCACCTCCCATCATCACGCAGGAGGAGGAGGAGGAGGAGGAGGAGAGGATGTCTGCGGCA